>CM067375.1:91493939-91608939 GCA_034401795.1 Chaetoderma sp. LZ-2023a
GCATGACACGTGTGTTCGAGAGAGAGAGAGAGAGAGAGAGAGAGAGATGGGAGAAAGAGAGAGCGAGAGAGAGAGAGAAACAGAGAGAGCGAGACAGAGAGAGGGAGAGAGTGAGAGAGGGAAGGGTGAGAGGGGGGATGGAGAGAGGGGAGGCAGATAGGGAGGGAGGGAGGGAGAGAGGGAGAGAGGGAGGGAGAGAGAGAGAGGGAGGAGGGATGGACAGAGAGAAAGGGAGAGGGAGAGAGAGAGAGAGGGAGAGAGAGATGGGGAGGGAGGGTTGGCGGGAGAGAGGGAGAGAGGCGGGAGGGAGGGGGAGAGGGAGGGAGGGAGAGGGAGAGAGGAAGAAAGAGAGAGAGAGGGAGAGAGAGAGAGGGGGGAGGGATGGAGGGAGAGGGGGAGAGAGGGAGGGAGGGAGGATGGAATGAGGGAGCGAGAGAGGGAAACGGAGAGAGAGAGAGAGAGAGAGATGGGAGAAAGAGAGAGCGATAGAGAGAGAGAGAGAAACAGAGAGAGCGAGACAGAGAGAGGGAGAGAGTGAGAGAGGGAGGGGGTGAGAGGAGGATGGAGAGAGGGAGAAGGAGAGAGAGAGAGAGAGAGAGAGAGAGAGAGAGAGAGAGAGAGAGAGGAGAGAGAGAAAGATGGAGAGAGGGAGGGAGGCATATAGGAGGGAGGGAGAGAGGAGAGATGGAGGGAGAGAGAGAGGGAGGAGGGATGGAGAGAGAGAGAAAGGGAGAGGGAGGAGAGAGAGAGAGGGAGAGAGAGATGGGGAGGGAGGGATGGCGCGGGAGAGAGGGAGAGAGGAGAGAGGGCGGAGGGAGGGAGAGAGGGAGGGACGGTGAGAGGGATAGATGGAGGGAGGGAGGGAGAGAGAGGGAGATAGGGGGGGATGAATGGAGAGAGAGAGGAGAGGGAGGGGTGAGAGAGAGGGGGGGAGGGAGGGATTGAGGGAGGGAGGGAGGGAGAGACTCATATAGCGCACATGCAGTATCGTGGATTTTGTCGATGTGTGTGGATGGATGTGGAAACCAGGGCTCGAAGATTGGAAAAAATATTGTGTTGCCCCACCCCCACCCCCGGCACCCCCACCCAGGAGCGTGTGTGTGTTGTAATATTTGAGGCGTTTATATGCTAGTTCCCAATGCTAGGGTCTAGACTCACGCCTGGCCTTTATGGTTTCTGTTGAATTCTTGTGAATTCTTGTGACGTCGGTTTGTGCATTAGCTTGTGTCTCTCTGTGTGTGTGTGTGTGTGTGTGTGTTGATCGTTGTCTCTCGATTTTGTCTCATGTTGCTGTTCTTTTCCATGCTTTTTTTTTGTTGCTCCTCATGCTTGGGCGTGTGTAATGGGGATGGCCTAACCTGGGACCCTAACAGGGGTGGGTAAGGGATGGGGTAGGTGTTGGGTCGGGGGAGGTGCGTACGGTCTTATGACCTGATGCATCCAAGGGGGGGGGTGGGGCTTTAGGTCATAGACCTCCCGGCCCTTTGGGGGGAGGTGGGAGGTTGGGTGTGGGGTCTTTCGGGTCCTGGGACCCATTTGGTCTTCTGGCCATCATCCGAGCAGGCACCAGCGCGCACTTGTGTGATTTTGATTGGTTAGTAGCCCGTATGGTGACTGTGTCCGTCCGAGGACGAACTCGATCAGTCATCGGGTTACATCCCTCCATAGTCCCCTCGAAAATTCCGAAAGATTCTAATTCTAGCAATTTGGTTTTGGTTTTGTAATCCGTATGTTGCGTGGTTCCATCCGAGGAGGGATCCATTCAGCATCCGGTTTACTTTGACTATGCCGAAATTTCTTGCCTACCTAACCCTAGCTCACGTTCACACAGTGATGGGCACTGTATGACGGGACCTCAGTTTAATGTCCCATCCGAGAAGACTGATTTCCCAGGAGCAAGTACACCATTTAAATTATGTTGTCCGACTACACACCCAGGTTGCCCCACTTCTGTAAATTCTGTTGAAAATATGTATTGTCGTAAGCTATACAGACTACAGAATCCTTGTAAATATCAATTCAACTATTATATTAACCATGTATCGCTCATATTAGCCAAACACGGCTTCTGCAGTGGTCTTGAGAAATGTCAATTTGCATACTAAGAGAAGACTATTTTTGAAAATTTCCAGTGGTCTGCAAATGGACATTTTCTATGAGAAAATTGAAATTTTCTTGAAAGATTTGCGTGTTAAAAAATTAAGTCTAGTTATAATAGTTAGTCACAGTGAGACATGAGTGCATATACACGCCCTGAAAATAACCAAGCAGCGCAGCCCACTGCGTTAACTTTTGATTGACCTGCAGTAAAAACGGATCGCAATGCATGTTATTGCGGAATTTACAATTTAATAACAAATTAAGCAATGATGCGTATTATAACGATATAACTAGTTACAATATCCCAGGTATCGATTGTATTTCAATGATTGTTAAAAAATGTAGAATCTTCGCCCAGGCAAGCAATGAATAAATTGTAGATGAAGTGATTGATTGATGCAATGTAAGGCGGTACCCAGCAGCGCTATCGAATCAAGCTAGATAAGAATTGTCGAAGATGTATTGCGAGATATAACAGAATCTGATATAATCTGGTCTATCGATCTATCATATGGCGTCATAATCACCTACGTCACATGTAGGCTGACGTCATAATCAATTACGTCATGAATAACGTAATTAAGTCGGTCATAAAATCTTAATAATTGGACAAGTGTACGAATTGTATAATCTTTACGATTTAACAAGGATTATGTTGTATATATTGCAACCTAATTTGACTGAGCGCAGTTGCCGCTATAGGAAGCAACAACAGCCAGTTAAATTAGTTTCAAAATATCAGCAGCTTACAAGCATCGTTTTCTAGAAAATGAGACTCCAGGAGTTCAGGGTTCAATCGCTCACAACGCAGCCAGCACGTGAGTGGAGCTTAGCTGAAGATAGGCAGCATATAGCTATAACTGGATTCATTCCTGAAGTATCTGACGTCATAATTATAATACGTCACTTGTTAGTTGACGTCACAATTAAATGACGTAAGTCATTCATGAAATGTGGCAAAAGTCCGGAGCGAAAGTGTCGGAAGTCGACTTTTTGGTGAATTTATAATTTAATACAGATCCTGTCCTGTAGAATATGTTGAAAACAAATTTGGCTGGGAGATCTTGCTTGGGCTACTATAATTACTTTGAAATTGAGAGTTGGGAATTCAGTGTTCAAAGTGTTGAAATCGGTTCAATGGCGGAATCCATTTTAAGCTATGCCCCGACCATCTTTAACTAACCTCCACGCACACTTCTCCCGTGTTGGATCGATCGATTCCTAAACTCCATGACTATCAATTTCCAAAAAAAATATACAGGCAAGCTGTGGAATATTGTGAAACTAATTTGTCTGGGTGTTGTTGCTGTCTATGGCAGCAACAGCGCTCAGTCAAATTAGTTTGAAAATATTCAACAGTGGGTTTGTTAAATAGTAAAGACATACAATTCGTACAGCCGCCGCTAATTCGTCACGAATTAAGCGTTCGTGACAAACTTAGCGACGTCATTCATGACGCAATAGATTATGACCTCATCCTACAGCTCGCCTAACTGATTTTGACGTCATATTATTGATGGATAAACTGGAATCCTTCATTGCGTGAAGAAAGTCGGTAGAGATTAGCTAGAAAGTTGTCCGTCCGTACTTTGATTCAATAAGTGTATACACCGGTAACAGATTATTAGTGACAGTTTACTGAATATGATTGATCCGATATGCCGATGGGTGTACTTATTACCATTTCCTATTCTGCGGTTCGGAGAGTTTGTGTATATTTTTAAACAAGTTGAAGATTTTCGATCTTCGGGTCTAATTTAGAAATATATCTACCACACCTCTGATAAGAATATGATGTAACGGTTGCTGCGACAACCTCTTATCAAAGATGCAGTAGCACGATTATCTGCTCGCCTCGTCTAAGGTAATGGTGACGATATTTATACTCGATAATCTGGCCTGATCTGACTCGGGTAAAAGATGGTGGCTCGGGACGGTGGTCTTCCGTCGCTTCCAGACTGGACAATACACAACCCAAACTCTTGCTTCGAGAATATCGAAGTGATAATTTATTCTCTTCTTTTTGACTGTCTAATATGGCTACGGATATGTGTGACTTATGCTGTCACGATAGAAAACAAACTGTTAAATAAAACTCTAAGTAAATATGAGTGGCTTATACTACCACCAATCTCTATCAATTATGGGTGGCTTATACTACCACCAGATACTTTGAGTAACTTTAACTGTCACTCGCGTCTATAGAAATAACTGATTTTCATACAATACGAATACTGGTTATTCTATCATTACAAAGTTGCGTTTCACGATTCTCTAAATCATTTTCGTCAAAAACCGTTCTTGGCTACTTAAAACCATTCACCAAGAACTTGTTTGAATTTCGACAAATTCAGTTCCACAGAACTATACGGACTCGAGGCTAGGTTTTCCTAAGCGCAATAATTTTGGAACCAAGATCCATCTAAAGGTTAAAGTCCTATCTTTATACTTCTTTGGAGCTCTTTACCATGTTCGTTTGGGTTCTTCTTTCCAGAGTTTGATTCGATGCTCATTGATTGTGACGTCATCCTGACTAATCAAACTCCGATTTTTCTCTCTTAGGAAAAGAACATCGAACAAGTTAAAGCGGCCTAATTGACTCATGAGTGTGGAATTCTATCCGATAACCTCCCCCAAACTTGACAGCGATGGATATTGTTTCGACAATTTTTGTCTGGTTTTCTAATCTTCTTGGCGCCAGACGCTATCATGCCCACGGTCCAGCCCCTTGCTTATTAGGCCTACGCCTGCATTTCAGAAGGGTGCCATGACGTAGTGACCATGTGGTACATCTGATTCACCAACATCTGGTGTCGTATCTGGTGTCGTGGGTCGCCTCTATAGAAATATAGAAACCCGGTCACCTTATTACGGTCCTTATGGTAAGTCGGTCGTCGCCACGTTTACTACGTCATTCTATGAGTCATTCAGTCTGTGCTACGTACATTCTGTGCGTAGCATTCTACCGACGCTCTTGCTTGAATATTTAGAAAACTATTGGTCCTAACTTCTGCTGAATACTATAAAGGGTTATGCCGCGCCCGCAGCAACAGCTTTCATTCTTCAATCACCGATAGATTCCATCAGCTCACTGCCCTAAGTCTTAGTCTATTCTATTCCAATTTCATATTCCAATTTCACTTTTTGTATCAGCTATATTTTCGTGTCAGTTTTGCATCGACTTGATGCACACACTAGATCGCGCTAATACATTTTCGCTCATTGTGTTATCCGTTCCCTAGCTCGTCTGGTATTCAAAAATATAGTCATATTCTTTGCTGGGGGTCTTCTCATATTCTTCGCTGGGGGTCTTGGACTGCAAATATAAGATGTCCCCGGGGTCATGACCCCCCAGAAGACAATCCCATATCTACATACGCCCCTTAACCAAAGTTATTTGACCATCTCTCTTAAGGCCTTAAAGAGAGTGTCAACTAACTCGTTGTGGACTATCAACAACCCAAACCAATACCAGCAGCCTGAACGGATACCACCTGATATTCATCCAATTGGTCAAGAAATTAATAATACAGGGCAATATATTATACACCAATACTTGTCCGAGTAGCGGAATGCTCGGAAATACATTAGTAGTATTCGTTAGTGTATGGTTGATAATTATACAAACATACATGTCCGGGCAGCAAAAGACTGCCCCCGGAAACACATTAATAACATCATTAAACCGTGGTCGATAACCTCGATCCACGCGTAACTTAACAATAAAAGCGAGCAATCGGTACAGTTTAAAACAAGTGAATATATATTACATAATGTATTAATATAAACTGCCGCTACTGCCAGCAGCGACAACATGGTCAGCAGCGACACACTTTTCGCGTGTCGTAATGATTCGTCGTCACACGACACAACATTATAGTTCAAAACCTTAATCCTACAGTGCAAATACCATTACAGATCATGTGAATTTTTCCTATTAATAAAACAGTACACAGTACGGTATCATGACAAAGTTCACGCCACAATTATTAATATTCACCAATTATTGTTCCAGTAGAAACATATAAAGTTAGTGCCAAAATGTCATGGTGATACCTCCAAGCGGTTATGCTCACGTTAGGATCCACCACGTCAACGTACGTCTCCATCTCTATCCATTCGGCAGCCATCGGGTCGATCTCAGTCCTGGCGTCAGCATTAGGCGACGACCCGGCTGCCATCCGCAGCGGCTCCGGTAGAGCTGCAGTTCTCCGGGGCTGCTGGGTCTGAATAGTTGGTGTGATGATATGCGGTTCACTACTATGGGCCGCACGTGGCTTGCATTTATGGGCCGCACGTGGCTTGCATTTTAAGCGCATTCCACATGCGTGATAACACGCCACATTTGTATAATATAAGCACAACTACTAACACAATTACGAAGGAACCCGTTGAATATGATACGAAAGAATGTACCCCAATGCCATCGACCATCACTGGGTCGATCATGGATAACGGTGCTAGCGGCACGTACTTAGACTTTTGTAAATGGTTCCACGGTTGTGGCTTTAAATGGTCAACTATCATGGATTGATTTAGAACGCCGGACACATCCAAATGGGGCATTTCAATGGCTAGGCCTATTCGAGTGTACGTCCGACTATAAGACGCCACAGGCTCGAATCGCCAGCCCCTCCCACTATACCCGCATTCTCCAGACATCAATGCATACACACCATTACTCACCCTACATCGGTCCGTCAGTCGTCCATCGCAATGGATTTCCACCGTCTCGCCGAACGTTTGCAACACTACTCCGATTTTTTTTCGTTGGCAAATAATTTACTAATGGTTACGTTTGACTTCGTTAGTTGAATATTACAGTTGCTATCAGTCGCATTTGTCAGTACACTCACAATACAGGGCACGTGGGTCTTGTCGACCCGTAGTTGTCCCTGGCACACCCTAGGGTCGGCACCACGACATTCCGACGCATATACTTGATACCATGCTAAACCACAACGCCATTATACACAATTTAAACGAATACATTTTAGTATCTTGCGAACAAATTTAGTCTTAATTGTTATGATATTTTACGTACTGGCTATTTGCGATGTTACAGTATAGCGATACAATACACACTATCGGTGGTTGTGCCGCTGAATAACGGCATTCACACGACTGACGAAATCAGCGTATAGCACGTCATCGTAAAGGGCGGAGTCTATTACGCCAATTCGGAGTCGCTTGTTACCGGATTCGTTCTCCCGCCCATACCCTTGCTTTCGCTTCAAGTCTAACCTGAGTTGCTTGCTGTCATAATCGTCATCTGGTATATGTCTGCGCTTGCGCAGCATATAAGGATGCGATGGAAGCATCTCCATTGGTTCAGAGAGCAGCTCTGGTGCCGCCTCTGGAGCGTCAATCACCATGGGCCTAGGAGTTCCGATGACGTCACTTGGTGACTCATGGTTTCGACTGCGATTCGTACTGGGTTGCACCCTTTTCCGGTCAACCCTCTTACCCCCTGTACGCACCTCTGGTTCCATATCCGAAGCTGACCGCTTCTTACGAACCTGGGGTGTCGTATCTGCGTCGGTGACCATAGGTTCTGGCTCGGGCAACATCGCCCTGGGGTGATGGCTAGCTTTCGTCCCCTTGGTAGGGTTACGAATGGGGCGTGGTCGCACCCCGTCCCCGTACATTTCCGAGTCGACTACGCGCAGCTTACATATATTAAGCACACGCATTCTCCCGGACGTTTGATGGCGGACATGGGCCACAGGTCCGTTAATTTTGAAGATCTCATACTCGGGGTCGCTGCGAGAGGTCAATTTCATCCTCTCTTCAGCTTTGACGACCACCGAATCCCCCACTTTAAACTCACCAGCGTTCGCACGCTTATTAACCTGTTCCCTGTGAATCTCTCGAGATCTAGCTGTTCCCTCCCGAGCACGTAGCAAGGCGTTGTTGAGATACGTTAGTCTCTCACCAAGGTCTTGCGATGCATCGATTGGAACGGCTTTCGGCAATCTCGCCCGTCGCCCATAAATCAAATAAAATGGTGTATACCCGGTCGTTGAATGACGAGTACTGTGGTACGCTGTCAAAGCCGCACCCAACTCGTCCTCCCACGCCCTCGAGGCATTGTTCACCCCTTTCTGGATCAATTCCTTAAGAGTGCGGTTGAATCTCTCGGTACGTCCATTGGTCTGCGGATGGTATGGGCTAGACCGTCTATGGTCGATACCGTGTTCCTTAAACCGCTCCTCCAGAGAATGGGAACAAAATTCTTTACCCTGGTCGGTTATTACAATCTCAGGGACGCCATGACGCGCGACATACTCGTTGAAGAACTTTTCTTCCACATTTTGAGATGTCTTCGCTGCAATCGGATATGCTTCTGCCCAAGCAGAGCAGTGATCGATCACCGTCATGATATACACGTTACCCTTATTCGATTCTAATAATGGACCGATCAAATCCATTCCAATTATCTGACCCGGATAATTGTCCATGGGCATTTCACTATACCTGGGTCGGGTAGTGACAGGTCGGTTGACCTGGCACTTCGTACACGTTTCAAGCATACAAATTATGTCTTTTCTTAAAGACGTCCATACAAACGAATCTCTTACCATGCCGATGGTCTTCTGCAGACCTTGGTGACCAGCTCGTTCATGAGCCATCCGGAGCACTTTCTCACGGAACAGGGTGGGTAAGACAATTCTGGGGTACTCAGCGTCCAATGCTGAAGGCGTAATTAAAGAATACAAAATGCCATTCTTGACCATATACTCCTCCGGGGTGTTTTTGAACAACTCCGGGTATTCCTTGGTCTGCTCGGCACACAATTCGTCATATGGTATGTCGAATGCTTCCAGAGGGACGTGAGGTAACACTCCCTCGTCGACGTCTGGTATTACAAAGTCGCCCGTGTCCAACGTTGCGACTTCCACCGGTCGATGTAACCTGGACAACATGTCCGCTCGAATATTCTTCGAGCCTTAGATGTATTCAATCTTACATCCGTACTCGGCAATCAGTACCGCCCAGCGCTGCACTTTCGTGTTTTTAACTTCGCCCACAAACAAACTCTTTAGGGGTTTGTGGTCGGTATACACGGTAAACTGCGCACCAAATAGATAAGGCCTAAGCTTCTTTAGCGCATATATTACCGCATAAGCTTCCTTTTCTATCACAGGCCAATTCAACTGACTGTCTTTAAGAGTAGAGCTGACATATTGAATCACCCGCTCAATACCCTTGTCATCTACCTGTACCAGTATCGCACCTATCGCATAGCTAGACGCATCAGTATACAATCTATACGGAGCATTCAAATTCGGATATGTGAGAACCATCTCACTACACAGCAAGTTTTGCAATTTCTCAAACGCTTGCTGTTCTTCCTGCCCCCACTCAAAACGTTTATATTTCTTAGTCAATTCTATCAAAGGCTTAGCGATTTCGGCATAGCCTTGCACACAAGAACGGTAATACCCTGTAGCGCCCAGGAAACTTCTCACCTCTCCCACGTCACGGGGTGGTGACATTTCCCTTATGACCTTGACCTTTTGTACCTGAGGAGGTACTCCTTGTGCAGAAATGTGATATCCTAAAAAATCAACTGATGGTTGGGCGAAATCGCATTTCGATTTTTTAACTTGCAAATTATATTCTTGAATTCTACGCATAACTGTACGCAAATGCTGTGCATGTTCAGCCGGGTTTCTTGAATATATGACTATATCGTCGACAAAAACATGCAGACATTTTCCCACGAATTCTCGGAAAATATCGTTCATTGCCCTCTGAAATACGGCACCTGAGTTCGCAAAACCGAACGGCATCCGAAGAAATTCGAACAAACCTTGACTGCAAACGAACGCTGTTTTCGCTATGTCTTGGCTGTCCATTGGTATCTGCCAATTGCCAGACTTCAAGTCCATAGTCGAAAAGATCGTAGCGCCGCCCATAGAATCAAAAATGTCCGATATATTCGGCAAAGGATAGCTATCCTTACGACAAACGGAGTTCAATTTCCTATAGTCAATACAAAATCTCGTCCCCCCCGTCCTTCTTAGGAACCAACGTAATGGGTGACGCCCATGAGGATGACGACGGTCTTATGACGCCCGCTGCCAGCATCTCAGCCACTTGATTCTTGACTATATATTGCTTGGCTAGCGGTAGACGGTACGCTTTCTGCCTAATAGGATAGGCATCCCCTGTCGGTACCGTACACTTGACTTTGGGAACCAATCCTAAAGTGTTTGGACGAGCCGTATCAAAAATATCTGCAAAGTCCGCCATGACTTTGTCGATATCTTTATATCCGGTCGTTTCCTTACAGCTTGCATAGACATAATTTGTCTGTTCTCTATGCGGATACTCAAAGGGATATATCTGGCCAAACCATACTACAATTTTGGCCCGATAGTCAATCTTTGCATTTCCCAGGTGCAAAGCATCCGCTCCAAGTAAACATTCATGCCTCATTCTGGCCACAATCGTACTAGGGATGGGTCGGGCGTTCTTGAATTTTACTTGTGTTTCTCCCAACAACTTTATCGGGGAACCATTTACAGCTAAGAGCGTTCTTGCTCTTTTCAATGGCCTAGCATTCAACATGCTACGCCATATATCCTTACGAATCAAGGATGTGCTAGCACCAGTATCCACTAAGGCATGCAGGTACTTACCCTGATCCGATGGACCGTCTTTATCCATTTTTAGACGGATTAAGAACCGCTCGGTCGGTGATCTCACCAACGGCTCTCTCCGTCGTCGTTTCCCCGGGCTCCTTCGTCCATTAACCACTTCGGCGTAACTGTGCCTATCATCCGACGCATCCTTTTCGCTACCGTTTGAATGACGGCCATATGCATCGGTATTTTCACTAGTTAAAATAAAACCATCACGATCAATATATTCGTACTGGTTACGTCGAGCATTGTTCATGTCCATTCGATTGTTCCTTGAACATTCTCGTGGCGTCGTTCGTATGTCCGTCTGTCGGTCGTTCACCGCGTCGATTTCCATGTCGTCAATGCGGGGACGCTTGATCGCCCTGCGGTTAGCCGGACTCTTTTGTTGGGTCCCGGCAGGACCATTCCGCAGCGGACAGTCTCTTATGTAGTGGCCGTCTTTGCCACACCCAAAACAGTTTATTGTTACGGCAGGAGTCGCCTGCCGGCTCATATACGTCCCAAAACAATTCTGGGCCGTTTGTCCTTCACGGCCACATGTGAAACATGTCATGGGTGGTCGTTGCGGTCGGGGCTGTGGTCGCGGTTGTAGTCGTCGTGCGGTTGGTTGCACTGCCTGACGGCAGTCACATTTATAGTGACCGATTTGTCCACAATTGTAGCAGGTAATGTTTGCGGCGCTTCTCGGCGATCTGCGTCCCGCTCCCGGATTAAGTTGCTTGGGTGGTGGGGTTGCTGTTTTTCGCGTGGGTGCAGCGCGTTGGGCTGCCGGTTTACGTCGTTCTTGCACTGCTTGCAAATCCTTCACCAACCCGCACAGCTGCTCGATCATTTTAGCCTGCTGCGCCATTTGGCTTTTTAACCCCCTCACTACTTTCCACACCTCTTTTTCCTCCGCTGGCTCCAACATATCTATCTCCATCCGCTCTTCACGCCTGCCGCCGTCAATTTTCATTGCCCGTAGCAGGGCGTTGCAGGTCTCATCCTCCTCGGCAATTTCGATGGCCCGCGCCAATGTCGTCGTCCTTTTCCGGACGATGCGTTTGCTTAAGTTTTTATTGTTCAGGGCACGTAAATAAATGCCCAGGACGGTGCGGCGATTATCTGCGTTCACCTCAGGGTAGGCGCGCACGCTTGCCTCCAAATACCGTCTGTTAAACGTGACCACTGTCTCGTTTCGGCGTTGCTGTGTTCCCTCCAAATCGAATTTGATCCGCTCTCCTTCATTTGCGGATATAAAATTTAGTGTGACGTATTGCCGCAACTCTTCGAAGGTGACGTCCTCCCTCGCCTTCCCCGCAAGGAATCCGTCCAGTGCCCGTGCTAATGGTCCCCGGGCTGCTCGGGTAACGATGTAGACAGGTACGCCTTCAAGTCGCCCCTCGTTGGCCGCCCACGCCCTCCTTGTGGCGTCCAAAAACTCTCGTACCTCTTCCGGTACCACTCCGTCACAGGGTTGGATGCGTTCTATAGCGTCCCGGATTTCTCGCCTGTATATTCTCTCGGTCTCGCGTCGGTCCCCGCCTTGTACTATGGCTCCCGCCATTGCCGTCCCCATTTCCCGCATGGCTGCCACTGTTTCGGGTCTCAATTGTCGGTCGGTTGGCGGTAGTCCCGGGTTGGTAGGGTTTTGTGGTTGGGCCATTCTGGGCAGTCTATCTCAGTCGTTACTTTGATATATTGTACTCACGGTTCACACAGTGTCCAATCCTGGAATATATAAATCCTGGCAGGCTCGCCACTGAAGATTTTCGATCTTCGGGTCTAATTTAGAAATATATCTACCACACCTCTGATAAGAATATGATGTAACGGTTGCTGCGACAACCTCTTATCAAAGATGCAGTAGCACGATTATCTGCTCGCCTCATCTAAGGTAATGGTGACGATATTTATACTCGATAATCTGGGCCTGATCTGACTCGGGTAAAAGATGGTGGCTCGGGACGGTGGTCTTCCGTCGTTTCCAGACTGGACAATACACAACCCAAACTCTTGCTTCGAGAATATCGAAGTGATAATTTATTCTCTTCTTTTTGACTGTCTAATATGGCTACGGATATGTGTGACTTATGCTGTCACGATAGAAAACAAACTGTTAAATAAAACTCTAAGTAAATATGAGTGGCTTATACTACCACCAATCTCTATCAATTATGGGTGGCTTATACTACCACCAGATACTTTGAGTAACTTTTACTGTCACTCGCGTCTATAAAAATAACTGATTTTCATACAATACGAATACTGGTTATTCTATCATTACAAAGTTGCGTTTCACGATTCTCTAAATCATTTTCGTCAAAAACCGTTCTTGGCTACTTAAAACCATTCACCAAGAACTTGTTTGAATTTCGACAAATTCAGTTAGTTCCACAGAACTATACGGACTCGAGGCTAGGTTTTCCTAAGCGCAATAATTTTTGGAACCAAGATCCTTCTAAAAGGTTAAAGTCCTATCTTATACTTCTTTGGAGCTCTTTACCATGTTCGTTTGGGTTCTTCTTTCCAGAGTTTGATTCGATGCTCATTGATTGTGACGTCATCCTGACTAATCAAACTCCGATTTTTCTCTCTTAGGAAAAGAACATCGAACAAGTTAAAGCGGCCTAATTGACTCATGAGTGTGGAATTCTATCCGATAACCTCCCCCAAACTTGACAGCGATGGATATTGTTTCGACAATTTTTGTCTGGTTTTCTAATTTTTTTGGCGCCAGACGCTATCATGCCCACGTCCAGCCCCTTGCTTATTAGGCCTACGCCTGCATTTCAGAAGGGTGCCATGACGTAGTGACCATGTGGTACATCTGATTCACCAACATCTGGTGTCGTATCTGGTGTCGTGGGTCGCCTCTATAGAAATATAGAAACCTGGTCACCTTATTACGGTCCTTATGGTAAGTCGGTCGTCGCCACGTTTACTACATCATTCTATGAGTCATTCAGTCTGTGCTACGTACACTCTGTGCGTAGCATTCTACCGACGCTCTTGCTTGAATATTTAGAAAACTATTGGTCCTAACTTCTGCTGAATACTATAAAGGGTTATGCCGCGCCCGCAGCAACAGCTTTCATTCTTCAATCACCGATAGATTCCATCAGCTCACTGCCCTAAGTCTTAGTCTATTCTATTCCAATTTCATATTCCAATTTCACTTTTTGTATCAGCTATATTTTCGTGTCAGTTTTGCATCGACTTGATGCACACACTAGATCGCGCTAATACATTTTCGCTCATTGTGTTATCCGTTCCCTAGCTCGTCTGGTATTCAAAAATATAGTCATATTCTTTGCTGGGGGTCTTCTCATATTCTTTGCTGGGGGTCTTGGACTGCAAATATAAGATGTCCCCGGGGTCATGACCCCCCAGAAGACAATCCCATATCTACAAAGTCTCGGTGGGGAAATGCCGTCTCTTCCCTAAGTACACACATTGTTGGGAAACGAAAATCATCAAGGTTAGCGAACTGACATCCGCATCCAGAGGCACCTCTGATTATGGCTAACTTTCGTCAAACTAGAAACTGTGTTCGACATCCTCAGACAGCACGATCTTCCCAGCTATTTACCATCGCAACGTGGAATGTATGCGGTATGACTGCAACATCAAAGAGCCAAACATTAGGTACAGACTGCGAACCCTATAACATCGACATTACATGCATTCAGGAGACTAAAGTAGCCGCCCCACTCAGAGCAATCGCTTCAACATGCCTCAAACAAGTGCTCATAAAGCAAGGACAGTCCACATACCGGGGCTTGGGCTTTGCAATCGGACAGAGGCTTTTAGTCCATGTCATTAGTTTCGGATACGGCAGTGGTCGCTTTGCAATCATTGACCTGTCTATGCCAATGGGAAAACACACCAACACTAAGTTTCGCATATAGGCAATGCGTATGGCCCAATCGCTGAAAAAACCCCAAAGAGAATCGATCAATATTAGATACATTATATACAGAACTGGGCTCCGCCATTACAATTCTCTCCAGATGGTAACTGTTCGTGTGTGGAGATTTCAACACCAAGCTGGGTAAACTCGGCAAGGCGGGCAGGAATTCAGGAGTTGACTAGTGCGTGGGGTAGTATGTAGAGGGCACACACAACAGTAATGAAGACGCGCTGGGGGGGGGGGGGCATTTCTCTGTTCCAGTGACTCATTTACCACAAATACAGTTTTCAAACACCCATGCCGTCAGCGGAAAACATGGACATATGCCACACTTTGCTGACCGCAATGTCCGCAACAGGTGATAAGTCTACAACTTACAGCTGTCTTCAACAAAATAGATGTCATACTATGCAAAACAGAATGATGCAAGGCCACAACTTCGCGATGCTCACTGCTATGCGTGCGTGCGTGCGTGCGTGCGTGCGTGCGTGCGTGCGTGCGTGCGTGCGTGCGTGCGTGCGTGCGTGCGTGCGTGTGTGCGTGGATGCGTGCGTGTGTGCGTGCGTGCGTGTGTGTGTGCAGACCTGTGCAAACTATTTTTATATTGTCTAGATAACACTTATAATTTAAATCCCCGCCGAAATGTTTATATAACCGAGTTTTACTGTTTGTTTCTAGTTGGCCCTTTCATTCCTGTAAATAAATATCAAATGCTCTTTGCTTATATTGCAATATGAATTCTTTTCTCTTTATCTGCTCGCCCTGCTGCCCCCAGACATAATTAAAACCCCATCTACAGAGCATATCTCTTAATTTGCTCACCCAATTATTACAGTTGTTAATGTGAATCCAATCATTGTATAAAACAGATTCAGATTATTTTATTTACACCCCAGGCCACATAATGGCATATGGGGAATATGAATTTACAGAAATTATAAATGTTATGGCGATCAGACATTATATATCAATTCATAATTACATATTTTGGTATTTATCTAGTTATATAACCACTGTTTGTGCTTTCGGTAGTAGCAGTAGTAGTAGTAGTAGTAGTAGTAGTAGTAGTAGTAGTAGTAGTAGTAGTAGTAGTAGTAGTATGTAGTAGTAGTAGTAGTAGTAGTAGTAGTAGTAGTAGTAGTAGTAGTAGTAGTACTAGTAGTAGTAGTAGTAGTAGTAGTAGTAGTAGTAGTAGTAGTAGTAGTAGTAGTAGTAGTAGTAATAGTAGTAGTAGTAGTAGTAGTCGTGGTAGTAGTAGTAGTAGTAGTAGCAGCAGCAGCAGCAGCAGCAATAGCCGTAGCAGCAGCAGCAGCAGCAGTAGTAGTAGTAGTAGTAGTATGTAGTAGTAGTAGTAGTAGTAGTAGTAGTAGTAGTAGTAGTAGTAGTAGTAGTAGTAGTAGTAGTACTAGTAGTAGTAGTAGTAGTAGTAGTAGTAGTAGTAGTAGTAGTAGTAGTAGTAGTATTAGTAGTAGCAGTAGTAGCAGTAGTAGTAGCAGTAGCAGCAGCAGCAGCAGCAGCAGCAGCAGCAGCAGCAGCAGTAGTAGTAGTAGAAGTAGTAGTAGTAGTAGTAGTAGTAGTAGTAGTAGTAGTAGTAGTAGTAGTAGTAGTAGTAGTAGTAACTTAGAATTATTATGAAAGTTACAGTTATTATTTACACGTACTTCATAATTAGTAGTGACAGAATTGTTACTGTTATTGTACCGCCATCTCAATAACAAAGTACTAAAATTATAGTGGTCATATTGTGGGGGTCATCAGGATTTAGATTATAATAACTATATAATAACTGATTATAAAAAATGTCAGATTGGTATTCTTAGAAATGGGTTATTGCTGTACATAAGGTAGTCATTTTTAAAACTAAAATACAGAACAACCTTATTTTCAACAGTAGACAGTTATATTCATTCACATCGCGACAGAGACTATTTTGGGTATTCACCACCGGAGTGACTTGCTCGATAACCGAACCAGTCATTGCTGTGTTAAATCTACAAAACAGCCTCTCATCGTGTTACTCTATAGTTTTTCTACAATTAGGTTTCTTGTTATTGTTTCTTGGATAGCCACAGTGTGGGTGCAACAAACT
Organism: Chaetoderma sp. LZ-2023a; assembly: GCA_034401795.1. NCBI lineage: Eukaryota > Metazoa > Mollusca > Caudofoveata > Chaetodermatida > Chaetodermatidae > Chaetoderma > Chaetoderma sp. LZ-2023a. The sequence goes on from CM067375.1 coordinate 91,510,675, forward strand.
GGTTGTTAAGGCAGGTGGTTGTTTGCATTATGTGATTTTGGCGTCGGCTAAAATGTGACGTGTTTTTTATGACATCATAACTTGGGTAACAGTTTTGGTTTAGGGGAAATCTTTAAGAGGACCACATTATAACGTTACACTATAACGTTAGCTGACAGCTAACGCATTTCTATTATGACATCAGATACTTGGGTAACAAAGGGTCAGTTCTTAGTTGGTTTAAGGGAAATCTTTAAGAAGAAAACATTATAAATAATTTTAGTAAATTTATTTGGTTGAGCATCCAAAATCTTAAACCATTATTTTAATATTCTAACTTCTCTAGTTAATAATAGTGGTGCCATACCCAATGGACCTTTCCATTTTAGCTATGCCCCGCCCATCACTAGCTAGGCTCCACCCACACCTCGCCGTGTTGGATTTGATCGATCCCCAAATGCCCTAGCTATCAATTTCCTGACAACTATACAGGGAAGCTGTTGAATATTTTGTAACTAATTTGACTGGGAGCTGTTGCTGCCTATGGCAGCAACACCGCCCAGTCAAATTAGTTTCAAAATATTCAACGGAATATTTATTAAATAGTAAAAGCAAACAATTTGTACAACAAAGCATAGACCGTCTTCAAATATACGCGCGTGACGTACATGACGTCATTCATTATGATGTCATTATACACATCACGCAGTTCATTATGACGTCATATGATTGGGTGGGTACTCTGGAAAGGTGAATTCCCAATAAACAACGCAGTTTGAAGCGCTCTGCTTCATATTCAAAAGCTGTTTGCAAAAACGTAGGTGGCATTTTTCAATGTCGGAACTTTGATGACACCCCCACACCTCACTGGCATAGCATAAAATCGGAAGAATTAATTTATCAAATATTCCACAAATATGAGCTGGTGACAGGCCTAAAATGTACTGATATGCTTATTTAATGCAAAAATTGCTTTCTGTGCCGGTTCAGCTAAACATCTTTGTGCCTTAAAAACGAGCCATTTGTGCCAAAAGTAATACCCAAATATTTGAATTCCCCGACTACCTCTATTTCGTTTGTTCCATAGAAAACTTTATCAGGTTGTCTTAATCGACCCCCTTTTCTAAACACAATTGCTTTAGTTTTCTCAATGTTTAATGTTAAACGCCACCTCTTACAATAATCAGTCAACACGTGTAAGCCCTTCTGCATATATGTTACTGTTTCCGCCATTAAAACAATATCATCTGCGTATAAAATCAAAAATAATTGTATTAGTGTTAGATCGACCCCCTTCTATCCCTCGCATAGCAACTTCTCCCTCCAAGTCAGTTATATACATGGCAAACAAAAAAGGTGATACACTTTCCCCTTGACGTACCCCCGTACTGCATCCAAAGTTTTCTAATAATTCATAATTGACACGCACACATGTTTTAACCCCTGGTACATCGACATAAGAATATTAACTATGTTACCCTTAACTCCCAATTAGATCAATTTATACCGTAAGCAGTCCCTTACTACGTAGTCAAAGGCTTTGCTAAAATCTATAAAATAAAAAAAACACAATATAATTTCTTTTCTTGATTCAACATATGAGATGTTATACCATTTAAAACAAAAATATGATCAACTGTGCTAAAGCCCGCCCTGCAGCCCGCTTGTGCCTCTACATATATCTTATTAATTTCGGCCCAGTTGTTTAGTCTGTTATTTAGCACTTTGGTAAATAGCTTGCCAAGAGTACTTAAAAGTGTAATACCCCGGCTATTAGTAACGGCCCGGTTACTACAGCCGCAGAATACATCACACTATCATCATCTGAGTATAGTTTCGCGCATGTGTGCACTTAAACCCGGAGCCTGAGTATACGACAATCTGAAACTAGAACCGTGGGTTCGTGGCGAGAAATACGCTCGATCTCGTATCGAAGGAGATCTCGAGAGACACGAATCGAGTCTGATTTTTACCCACGTATCTCAACAACGTAATTAAACTCTTCCATACAGGACAGTTCAGAAATATCTGTATGGTTTCCAAAAATCAAATGAATCGTACTGTTGAATACTTTGAACATAATTGGATTGGCATACAACAATGTCTTACAATCCAATTATATCCAAGCTGTTCATCAGAACACTTCTTAATATGTTTCTGCTTTTGGTTTGAAAGCATGTGAACTTATTTCGGAGCTCTACTGTCGCGTAACAGCACATAAGGGAGGTAACCCTTGTGATAATAATATAGTATTATTAATATGGCTATCTCCCTTGCCGCCTTACGTGACTATGTCACAGGGCGTATTAAGGATACACGGAGACGCCTATCTTCGCTAAAAATAGGCATCATATATATTACCATCCGCTACACTATATAGAACAATAAGTATGGTACATAGTGTAGCGGATGGTAATATATACAATTTTTGGACTAGATAAGAGTCCCTGGGATACTATTGTTCATGAATATTTGGTCTTTTACACTTCATGAGGGGAGATACTTAGAATCAATGTAGGCAGCTTATTTTATATCTAAAGGTTTGCTGTGTTTACCTCTCTATAAGTGGTCATAAATATCCGTATATCAACCATAGTTACACAGTGGCGGCGGAGGCGGGGTGGGGTCGGGGGGGGGGGGGGTGTGGGGGGGGGGCTAAAGCCTCCCTAAAATAATTGATGGGGCGTGGTGCTAATAATGTCTTTATCCCCCGCCCCCACCCCCCCCCCCCCCCCACCCCCCCCCCCCCACCCCCACCCTTTCAATCGTCCTAGTGTAAATTTTTTTACCCCGAATTATCACTCAAAATGTAGGAGATGACTTCTAAGAGCGTCTATTTTAACAAAATTTCCGGTGTAGTCCCCTCCACCACACACCCGCGCAGTGTTGTGTGTACTATGAAAATGTATTTCTATGGTACTGTCATTGTCCACTGATCACGTATTGCTATTGCTCATAAATCTTATATCAACAATATCTAGGAACACATAAGCAGATCACTGATGGCGACAGTCTGTGATATCATTAACCAGGCATTAACACCTTAACTAGACAGACCTTCTGAAATGATCTTGAAAAACGTCGATTTACACGCCCTGATTTGAAATTTTGGAATAGCAAACCAGTCATTCAAGTGGAAGATTTCTAAAATAATCCTTTCATGCTCTGTAAATTGACATTTTCTAAGAGAAAAATTCTCATTTTCGTGAGCAATTTTAACCACGAATTATCACTCAGAATGCAGGAGATGGCTTCTCAGAGTATTTAATTTTCAAAATTTGTCCTCGACCCCCCCCCCCCTATTACGGACGGGGACCCGCACACACACACCCCCCCCCCACATCCCTGGCCTACCTCCTTCACGCCCCCTCAACACGAAAGCCTGCATCCCCGACACACACACTTTTTCGGAGCCACTCCGCCGCCACTGTATTTACACACTCCTCAATATTGTAATCTCAACACAGGGAATCTACACATAACAATGTGCAAATAATAACCTTAACACTTAGATCTTGACCTCTGCCGTCCTGAGAATGGCCCTGATTCTGAATTCTGTCTACACATGGCCCACGACAGGCAGGGATTATCCTTTCTATACATGTGCTATTACTGGTTGCGATAACCAATGATGTCTCTACTTGAGTAACCGGTTACTCTGCTGGAACTACAAATAAATTCTAAGTTTCAGCTACCACTGTCCGCGATGCTCAATCCTTTCCATACGTGGGTAATCACCAGCTGAACTAGAGGATTCCAGGTTATCTATCAATCATATGACGTCATAATCAATTACATGACGTGTAGGATGACATCGTAATCAATTACGTCATGAATGACGTAGATAAGTTCGTCACGATCACTTAATTGATGACGAACTAAGCGGTGTTGTACGAATTGTATGTCTTTACTATTTAATAAACATTCTGTTGAAAATTTTGAAGCTAATTTGACTGGGTGCTGTTGCTGCCACAGGCAGCTTCAAAATATTCAACAGCGTACCTGTATAGTTTTATGGAAATTGAGATTCGGAATGTGCAGGGATCGATCGATCACAACACGAGCAAAGCGTGGGTGGAGCTTAGCTAGAGATAGGCCGGATCGGGATTCCTCCATTGTCAGTCCTTTCTATAATTGAGCATTTACCGGCTGCGATTCTCAAACCATTCTATTCTTGAGCCATCACTGACTGTAATATAGTGATCCATTTCGAGCTATGCCACGGCCATTTCTAGAAAAAGCTCCGCCCACATTTTACGCGTGTTGAAATCAGTTTATATACTTTGATGCCTGAATTCCCAGAAACACAATCTCAAATGTATAACTATAGACGTAAGATGTTAACTATTTTGAATCTAATTTGAATCGGTGCTGTTGCTTCCTATGCGAGATTCTGACATCATCCGACATCTGAGGTAAAGGAGTATGACGTGCTATTTGGATCCCACAATTATCAATCCCTTCTCTCGGTGAGTTACCACATGCTATGACTTTCAGCCCTCTCTGTGCTTGAGACATCACTGGACTATCAATCACGTGTGTACGTGTAACATCACTAGCTGCGATGCTCTATCTTGTATATCCTTGATACGCTTGTGGCTGGGATTATGTTCCGGTTCCTTAGTGAAGGAATCCCATTTTAGCTATGCCTTGCCCGTCTCTAGCTAAGCTCCAACCACGTTTTGCCCGATTGATTGGGATTGATCAATCGCTGCATTCTCTGAATCTCGTTTTCCAGGAAACTATACAGGTGGGCTGCTGAATATGACAGAAACAACGCCCAGTCAAATTAGTTTAAACATCATGTTTATTAAATGGTAATGCCATGCAATTCGTGCAAACTTGCCCGACTATTAAGCATTTGTGACGGACTATATACCGTCATTCATGACGTAATTGATTATGACGTCATCTTACATGTGACGTAGGCCTACTTCATAATGACGTCACATGATTGACTGGCAAACTGGATTCATAAACTGATCCGCCACTGGTTGCGATTCCCGTTACATAGTAGGCCCTATACTTGGTCGTCACTGGCTACGATATTCAGTCATTTCAATACTTGGGCAAAGGCTGGCCTCGATTCTCTCTCCTTTCTACGCGTCCGCTGGACTGACGACTGCCTCTAGCTTTTATATATGTGACAACGTCGGCTGCTATGTTCAGTCAATTCTACTTTGGGGCTATGGGACGTTGTCGATTTTCGTTTCTTTCTATGCGGCCGCCACGATCTGATTACTTGCTATGGATGTCAGTAAAAGTCGTGGTAGGCGTCTTAATCTGCTCGTAGTGATAACATATTGGAGTAAGCCACTTTTAGCTATGCCCCGCCGATCCCTAGCTAAGCTCCACCCACGTTTTGCCTGGGTGTGGATCGATCGATCCCTGAATTCTATGAATCTCAATTTCCTAAAAACTATACAGGTAAGCTGTTGAATATTTTGAATCGAATGTGACTGGGTGAACATCGCCCAGTCAAATTAGTTTCAAAATATTCAACAGCAGGTTTATTAAATAGTAAAGCCATTCAATTCAATGCCGCCTAATCCGTCATCAATTATGCGTTCGTGACAATCTTAACTACGTCATTCACGACGTAATTGATTATGATGTTAGCATACACGCCACGTAGATCATTATGACGTCTTGTGATTGATGGATTAATTGGTTATCCTCCATTCAAAACGTGATACCATATTTAAAGACTATCTATTTATTTTCGACAAGCTTTCGCCCATAAATACATTTCATCAGAGACCTGATGACGCGTATGTAGGGCCTATGTGCACACGCTTGTCAAAAAATAATAAAGTAACGCTAGGACTTCCATTAACGTGTATGCGTATGCGTATGCGTATGCGTATGCGTATGGGTATGGGTTTGGGTATCCGTATCCGTATCCAGAGAGAGAGAGAGAGAGAGAGAGAGAGAGAGAGAGAGAGAGAGAGAGAGAGAGAGAGAGCGAGAGAGAGAGAGCGAGAGAGAGAGAGAGAGAGAGAGAGAGAGAGAGAGACAGAGAGACATCCTGTATTCGGAAGAAATAACAACAACGGCATTTGTATTCGATTTAAAAGCGATCTGATATACATACATAAATGAATATATACAGTTAGTGATTCTCATTCAGATGTCTAGAATCATCAGACGTGACAAATATTCTGATAAGTATAAGCAGCATAGCTACAATCAATCCACAATTCCTAATTAATGTCATGTTTGCCTCTACAGTCCGAGACAGATTATCAGTTACGCGGTCGACTAGAGACATACTTATTCTAGTGAAATAGTGCTTATCCTGTCCACTGTAACCGCGCAAACTCTCGGCTAACGCGTTCAAGTCAGTGTACATCGACGTGGTTAGTGAGTACACTTCCAACACTTCGTTCCGAATTCGAATCATTTGTTTATAATCGAATTCAACCGAACTGATTTTATTTGAGAAATATTCCTTAAAACGCTTGATATCAGAAATGGCAGAGAAATCATAAAAAGCCGATCCTTCTCCACTTCCGGGTAAATGAAATGCTTTCCGCAATGCGCGTGATATCCTCTCAGAGCACGAGATGTCATGTAGGTACCGGGTATATGCATGTGCAATAAGCAGTTCCGGTTCTTTTCTGTTGACATCATGTATTCTGTGAACGGAACGAACCACACTTCCTGTACATTGTACAAGTGACCGCCACTCAGCGCCATAGAAATATTCCAGGTCTGTTTCTAGTTTCTTCAGCCTCCCAAGCTCAGTCTGGAAGTAAACTTGCCCGTACACGACATGGTCTTTGTATTTGTCAAACTCGCGCTCTAAGGCACCATAGATAAAATATAAATTCGCTAAATAAACACGATATAGATCACGTGGTACTTTTCCCGCGACTAGCCGTCGCATGAAGGGAGACAACTGTACATCGATACGTTCCCCGGATGTTTGTCGTCTTAGCCAAATATAGAAGTTGTCGCTTCGACCCATGGAATTATGCTGAAGTTCCTGCAACGAGAAGTAATAAATTTAAATTTAAATAGGAACGAATCTCATGTCAGATGCTGGATTGTATTGTTAGATTATGTTATATAGATTCCATATCACTAAGTTCCCGGAGAATTTCTTTATTTGTATTGCAATCATTTGCTTTTTAAGGTTACATAAATGTGGTCGCCAACATTTTTCAGATACGGACACGTTTCTTCTATATAATAACGATTGCGCGGATGGATAGATGGATGGGTGGGTGGGCGGGTCGGTGGGTTTTTAGTGGATGGGTGGGTGGGAAGGTGGATGGGTGCGTGAGGGTACGGAATGGATGGATGCGCGCGTGCGCGCGCGCGTGCGTGCGTGCGTGCGTGCGTGTGTGTGTGTTGGTGGATGGATGGACAGATAGATGGATAGATAGATAGATAGATAGATAGATAGATAGATCGGCGTTGCTATTGCATGTTGTAACTGTGTGTTGCTGTTGTTGCCGTCGTTGTTGTCGTCGTCGTCGTTCTCGCTGCTGCTGTTGTTGTTGTTGTTGTTGTTGTTGTTGTTGTTGTTGTTGTTGTTATGCTGCTTACCAGTTATCGTATCCTACAGTCAGTATTGCAATACTTGAAGAACCTTTCTAAGACAAAGTATGTGCCTGTATAATATTTCACATACAGATGTCTATAATAATTTATGTGAAAATATTCTTCCGCATATTTGAATATATAAGCTAGTCCCGAATAGACTTCCTATTCCCGATCCTCTTTCTTATATGATTCACACGCCACAAATAGGATACTGTAACAGCTGCTGTCACCTACTAGCAAGACCACCCGGATGTTGACCCCGCATGATGGTGGCGTGCGCGAAGCCAAGCCTATCTTATAGACCCATCTCAGCGTTGCGTTAGACAGAGTACGTCTTAAAACCAGCGTCTATTATCTGACCATCTGGTCCCAAAGGCTGACTTTGTAGGCCTATACCGAGTTTGATAGTATTCTTCTAGAATTACTACATGTAGGATATTATTGAGCTCAATTCTCCATCAAATATGTGTTAGTACACAAAATAGAGCATACACTACTATTGCGATTACTTATTTTGAAAGAAATTTAACTGAAGGTCGTTGGCAGTTTCACAGAAATTGCTTTTAAAACCTGCACCAAGTTTATGTCATTTAGTCTTTGGAATAAGGATTTAACTAAGCGTGATTAGAATTCAACTACTGCGAGCGCGGAAAGGGCGTTCTTTTGACGTAGTTGACATTAAGTATGACGTCACCAATCCGGAACTAATCAGCTGTTGCTGATCTCGTTTTTCATATAAGGATAAATACAGCATTTAAAGGATTAGCTTGCAGTAAATTTGGCGGGATGATTAAGAGGGAACACCTTAGCACTTAACATATATAGGCCTACCTGCAGCGTATCTCAAGTAGGCCTAGATGCAATTAGCATCTGGAAAATCGTTAAATACAGCACATCAATATTAAACTACGATCATCTGTTCAGTTTTTATAATAAATAGAGATTCTGGAACGAGGTCACTTTTCATATCACTATTATGGACCGAGTTGAAAATTATCAATTTGCACGAGCTTCAGCGAGTGCAAAATTGATAATTTTCAACGAGGTTCATAATAGTGATATGAAAAGCGACCGAGTTGAGATTGTATTTATCATATAAACTGTAATTTTGAAATACTTGCCAATAGATGCTGATGTGACTTTTATCTGATTTCTCATTGTTGGTTTTCGTGAAATCGGTACCGCCGCTGTGACGCACCACTACTTGATAACAGATACTGAATGCGCAGAAAAATATAGTGACAAACACAAAATCTGGAGATGTCAGCCGTTAAATAGTATTTTAACTAGTCATTGAAAATTAGATCCGCGGCCATCAATCGTTACTTTACTGCTGACTGATAAACTGTCAAACGATGACATTTTACGATGACGTTTCATGAATGACAATTCGTAGTAAACAAATCGTAGTAAAACAGTACCGCGTAGTAATCCCTACGCCTCACGCTCACATCAATCGATGTTTTAATTGGTCGATATAACTGGGTTGCGCACCAAACAGCCAATGAAAATACTCCGTTGAATATGGCAAGATATGGAACGGGTTAGAAGGCTTGTTCATATGATAAAAAATCTATATTATGAATCGCAATAATAAGAGCGGGTATATGAACTACTGGCATGCATACTTCCGCACTACAAAGAATAAACACATACTTAACACTTTAACACACCAAATTGTCCTCTGCAGTGTTCTTGGAAAATGTCCAGTTACAGACCAAGAGAAGATTATTTTCTAAAATTCTCCACTGGAATGCCTGGCACGATAACAGAGCAATTCGTTCGAGTTGTAGATTGCAAAAAACGTCTTCTCTTGGCCTGCAAATGATGTTTGAAATACAATTTGTCTTGAACAGATTTGAGGGTTAAGGCTTTAAGGCGGGAATAACGGTGTGAAATACGCGATCCTTTGCTTTGCTGACCAGCGTCCATCTGCCTCGCACAAAGACAGAAGATGGGACTGAGAGGGTTTAATTGAGGGATCCAGTTTTAGCTATGCCCCGCCCATTTCTTGATAAACTCCACCTACGCGTTGCGTGTGTTTCCGGAAAACTTTAGAGGTAAGTTGTTGAATATTTTGAAAATAATTTGACTGGGTACCGTTGCGACCAGTCAAATTAGTTTCAAAATATTCAACATAATGTTTATTAAATAATAAAGAAAAAATTCATGCAACTTTGCGGACTATTAACCGCTTACAACGGATAAATCGCGTCATTTATGACGTAATGAAGGAATCCCGTTTAGCTATGCCCCGCCCATCTTTAGCTAATCTCAACTCACACATCGCTGTGTTGGAATCGATCGATCCCTGAACACCCTGACTATCAATTTCCAGAAAACTATACAGGTAAGCTGTTGAATAAACTATGGCAGCAACGGCGCCTATTCAAATTGGTTTCAAAATATTCAACAGCATCTTTATTAAATAGTAAATACATACAATTCATACCACAACACTTAGTCATCAATTAAGCGTCCGCGACAACTTATATACGTCATTCATGACGCCATTGATTATGACGTCACACCACGTAGTTAATTATAACGACATATGATGGATAGGTGAACTGGAAAGTGTAATTGATCATGACGACTGCCTATGTGTCGTTGTTGATGATAAAGTCGTATGATTGATCGATACACTGAATTTCTCCTGTACGGGATCTATTTCTAGCTATGCCCCGTCCATTTCCTCTTAAGCTCCTCCCACTATTTATGCATGTTGGAATCAAAATAATTTGAACAGTACCCAGTCAAATTAGTTTCAAAATATTCAACATAATGTTTATTAAATAGTAAAGACATACAATGCGTACAATTTGACAGCCTATTAAGAGTTTATGACGGATTAAATCACGTCATTCATGACGTAATTGATTATGACGTCAGTGTATATTTACCACGTAGTTGATTATGACGTCATGTGATTGACTGAAAAAGTGGAGTCCTCAATATGGCAGTCATAAAAGTCAGCCTGACATTCTGCATAGCACATAGAGGGATCAATAGGTATCTATGCCCAGCCCATTCCTCAGCGCCCAGTCAAATTAGTTTCAAAATATTCAACAGCTTTCTTGTATGGTTTTCTAAAAAATTATAGTTAGGGTGTTCAGAGATTGATCGATCTCAATACGAACGAGGTGTGGGTGGGGCTTAGCTAATGATGGGAGTGGCAAAACTTAAACTGGAAAGGTTCCATTACTGAAAAAGAATTGAGTCTCGATCGGATGCTGCTGATCATCCGAGGCCCGATTTATATGTCGAACTTCTCTTGTGCCGTGCCAGCTAAATCTGACTGAAAATGACAGAGTCCACCATATAAATCAACCAGTCGTCATTAGTGAGGCGGGGGACAGGCGTGAGTCTAGACCCTAGCATTGGGAACTAGCATATAAACGCCTTAAATATTACAACACGCACGCACGCACGCACGCACGCACGCACGCACGCACGCACGCACGCACGCACGCACGCACGCACTCACGCACGCACGCACGCACGCACGCACGCACGCACGCACGCACGCACGCACGCACGCACGCACGCACGCACGCACGCACGCACGCACGCACGCACGCACGCACGCACGCACATTAGTGAGGAGCGACAGAAAGTTTGACTTATAAAACGGGCCTCTGTTTACGCCAGTCATTGAAACTCACGCGCGCCCACTTGAGTGTTATTGAACTCGAGACACCGGCGATAGGGATGACTCATCCCATAATGGAGGTATGGGGATAGTCACTATATAACTTAATCTCCATGGACGTAATGAATTGACAATAACTTCTGCTTCAATCCTCATTGCCACTTATGAACAATAAACATGTTTGAAACAAATCACCACAACCTGTCGGCAGCGGCCACCTTATAGAGCCCAGACAATAGGCCGGTGGTTGCTTAATAGAGCGAACGATTTCTAGCTATGACCCGCCCATTTCTAGCTAAGATCCGTACACGTTGTGCGTGTGTTGGGATCGATTTATATTTTATATACTTTGAACCATGGATTTCCAGAATCCCAATTTCAAGGTTGCTATGCAGGTAAGCTGTTAAATATATTGAAAATAATTTAACTGGACCACGAACCTTTTGTCTCGAATAGTCAGTTGCTCTCTTGCGGCGGGTTGGCCCCTCACATCCGACCTGCACCGGAACAGTGTGATTGCTTGGGCAGGTATTATGATAATTATTGATCTGATCTTAAATACTTCAGTCTATACAGAATATCGCGTGGCTCGTAGCTATGCTCCGATGCACATGATTGCCTTCACTTCTCGATCACAAATGAAGAGTGAAACGAATGATTTTGAGACAGTTTGTGTTGAGATGGCGATATGTTAAGCAAAATTCCGTCGAACGCGTGTGGAATGATGTAGATAAAGATTAAAGTGTATTCTACCTGGAACTTTTGTTAGCGTCAACGAGTATATCTATTTAGTTGCGTTTTTAATTGGACAATATGTTTCGTCAGTATCATGGACAAAGTGGCGTTGAATGAGGCGTGAAGACATGTGACTGTGCTTCGAGGTTTGTTAATTATAACATGTGCGCGACTCATTTGATCTTTCATCATGGGGCGTAGACACAAGAAATATGTTATTCAGGTAATACTTATCTCCTCAACAATGTGATTCAGTCATATTGTTGCCAATGCTGTTGCTGGTGGTGTTGCCACTCCTGCTGTTGCTGTTGCTGTTGTTGCTATTGCCGTTGTTGTTGCTGCTGCTGCTGCTTTTGTTGTTGTTGTTGTTGTTGTTGTGGTTGTTATTATTATTATTATTATTATTATTATTATTATTATTATTATTATTATTATTATGGTTGTTGTTGTTCTTGTTGTTGTTGTTATTGTTGTTGGTGGTGGTGGTGTTGGTGTTGGTGTTGGTGTTGTTGGTGTTGTTGGTGTTGTTGGTGTTGTTGTTGTTGTTGTTTCTCTTCTTCTTCTTCTTCTTCTTCTTCTTCTTCTTCTTCTTCTTCTTCTTCTTCTTGTAGTGGCAGCAGCTGCCGTTGCGGTTGTCGTTGTCGTTGCCATTTTTATTGTTGTTTGCGCTGTCGCTATCAGAGTTGTTGTCATTGTCGCTGTCGTCGTCGCCGCCGTTGTTGTTGTTGTTGTTGTTGCTGCTGCTGCTGGTCATGTTGTTGCTGTTGTTGTTCTTGTTGGTGGTGGTGGTGGTAGTGGTAGTAGTGGTGGTGGTGTTGCTTTTGTGGTTGTTGTTGTTGTTGTTGTTGTTGTTGTTGTTGTTGTTGTTGTTGTTGTTGTTGTTGGAGTTGCAAAATATATCTTGCAGAGTAAAAGTCCGATATGAACATATTTAATATAAAAGTGATATGTCGCTTAGTTTTAAACTGTAGGCGTAATAAGGTAGTAATTAGCAATAAAGATAGAGCCAAGAAAAAATGCGAACTCGATCATCAGCGGATGCACTTAATTGTGATCTTAATTATCCCTTTGCTTAGCATATTTATTCATCACACCTCTTCATAATACATTTTGACAACTCGGAATAAGTATTTAAAATAGATTGATTGCCTGTCCATCGTTGCTGCTCAGCGAAGGTAAGGAATCAAATGACCGTCTAGCCACTTTCAGAATACACAGCTATTTGCTTCCTCAGCGTGGACCAGGTTAAACAAGCCTCCACATCTAGCCACGTCTAGCCACGTCTAGCTCCCACAATAATCTATCATTATTTACTTTAATTTCCTGTCTATTGTTTTTCTCAGGTGCAAATTACAAACTGTTGATTCAAAAAAGAAAATACATATGCCTCATAAACATTTTTGTCATGCGAATTCAAATCATTTGTTTGGTGTGGTTTGTTGTTACGCATGCGTAAATTGTTCTCGAGGATGAATGGCATGTCTATTTTTCTGACAATCTATGCTTGGTCTGCTCTCAGACAAACTAATCTAGGACTACTGCCAGACAATCTAATCTAGGCGTACTACTAGACCATCTAACCTCGCCATTTTGCCAGACAAACCAAACTAGGCCTACAGTCAGACAATCCAGTATAAGCTTGCTGCCAAACAATCTAATCTCGGCCTACTACCAGACATCTAATCTAGTAGGCCTACTACCAGACAAGCTAACCTAGTCCGTTTGACAGACAAGCTAACCTAGTCCGTTTGACAGACAAGCTAACCTAGTCCGTTTGACAGACAAACTAAACTAGGCCTACAGTCAGACAAAACAGCATCGGTTTGCTGCCAGATATTCTAATCTAGGCTTACTGCCAGGCAATCTAATCTAGTAGGCCTACTACTAGACAACCTAATATAGGTCTTTTGCGAGACACACTAAAGTAGGCCTACTGTCAGACAAACCAGCATAGGCCTACTGTCAGACAGACTAATCTAGGTCTTCTACCAGATAATCTAGTATAGGCCTACCGCCAGGCAATCTAATCTTGATCTCGCACCATGCAATCTGATTAAAGGTTACCAAAATGCATACTAATCTAAGCATAATCTAAACCTTTTAAATTAAAATTATTTTTTTTTAATTTTAAATCTAAAATCTAAACTAATACTTACACGCCTCTAATCTAAGCCCACTTCCGCACAATTTAATATAAGCCTACTGCCAAACAATCTAGTCTAAGCCTACTGCCAGGCAAACTAATCTAAGCGTACTGCCAGACAATGTAATCATGCCTACTACCGGACAATCTAATCGAGGCCTACCGCCAGACAATCTAATCGAGGCCTACTGCCAGACAATCTAAACCAAGCTTACTGCCAGAAAATCTAATCTAGGCCAACTGCTAGCCAGTCGAATATAGGCTTACCCCTAGACAATGCAATATAGGCCTACTGCCAGACAATCTAATATTGGCATACTGTTAGACAATCTAGCCTAGTTCTGTTGGAAAATAATTAATGTACTCTTGGCATACAATCAGACAATATATTTTATGCATACTGTCAGAAATTTGGATTTAATTAACATAATTAATGACCTTTTTAATCATAGGTTATTAACAACCGGGCTAGAACGGAGAATTTTAAAAACACTTTTTCTGTAGCATTCATTTATATAGACAACTAGCTCAAATCTAGGTGCGTATCTGTGCGAACATTTTGCAAAATCATAATGCACCTAATTAATTTGAAATGGGCACAGGTGATGCTTTAGGCAGCCGAATAGATGGTAGCCCTTTGATCCCGCTAGAAAACCTATTTACAATTTAAAAAATGTGATGTTTCATATGTTGAAATTTTTTGACTTGGAGCTGTAGCTGTCAAATTAGTTTCAAAATATGTAAGAACTTACGTATATCATTTACGAAATTGGGATTCTGGGAAGTCAGGGCTCAGAGTGCTGAAAAGTAGCTAGGTGATTTAGTACGCTATGAGTTAGTTATAATGTATTTCGTGTATTTTCGTTGATGTACCTAAGGTCATAAAGGCATAAATCCTGTCACGTGACATTTTTGCTGAATATCTCGATTAGTTTCAAAAACCGCATAACAGCCGACACAGGCACATTCTGTAACAAGAATAATCCGTTATTGTAGAGACTCGGATTTCTCGAATATTTAATTGAGACTCACAGCTATAAGACATCAGTATGTAGATCAAACTCTACGTTTATCGTTCGGCCAATCTATTGGTAGGTGAGTCTGTCTGTCACATGTTTTTAACATTTTGAGCACAACAACAGCGACGACGTCTACGACGACGACGATGAAGAAGACGACGACGACGACGACGACGACGCGACGACGACGACGACATCCAATCATCAAGAACATCACCAACAACAACATCATCAACAACATCATCAACAAAAGCGATTAGAAGAACGTTTTGGATTGTCTTCCCTAAGAAACGCAGGGCTGATTAGTTGTTGCCTGTTCATAGATTGATGGGAAAACTGTGTATATAACCCCATATACTTTGTACAAAGTCTGGGTGTAATAAATTTATCAGTATCACTATCAGATTATTTAAAGTCAATAATAAATGTCTCTCTCGCTATGAATATGGCGGGAAATAATTGCCGGGTTTAAAGCTAATTGAACCGGATAATAAAATGTTGAATATTACATTTAAACAGTGCGGGTCGCGGAGTTCACATAGTACCCCTGGGCCTCTGAGCCGGTTAAATTGGCACTTCAAATTAGCCAAATTTAAAGTAGAGTCTGCTTGAATTAATTACTGATGCGCTCTAAGGCGTTATTAGCTTGTGAAGTATTAATTATCTATCTGTAATATGAATAATTAATTCATGTGTCGATTATAAGAGGGGTGGCATACATAACGCGTGACGAAATACCACGTTAAGAATCACAACAACTCAGAAGATGAATAAGAATGTGTCAATACAAAATAGAACATGCTGTTGAATATTCTGAACATAATCACCTTGGAGGACATTGCTGCCCTAGGCAGCACCGTCTTCCAATACAATTATGTTCAAAATATTCAACAGCAAATTCCTCACTACCTAACATGTTTCTTGTATTGTTTTGGAAACAAATTAACTTATTTAGGAGCTGTACTGTATTCCATAATGAGTTTTATGTTCGATTTTAATAATTCAGTTCCCGCTATGCGCTCGCTATATAACATTTATTTTGATTATAGCGATGCTACACTTCGATGCTATCAAAAACAGTAAGAGCTTGCAGAAACATCGTTTTCAAAATGTTCCCCTGCGCCAGTTTTTCTTTCACCCGTATCTCATGTGAACAAAGGTCTCGGTACGTGAACAATTTGAACCGGAAATACCGAATTCGAAAATTCATTTACAATTTAATGAATATTATGTTGAATATATTGAAACCGGTTTGACTGGGAGCAATGGCTATAGCTGGAATAGGTTCGTGGCCAATTAGTTTCAAAATACACAACAGCTTACCTGTATGCCTATCGTTACCTTGAAATTGAGGTGCGTGGAATTCAGGCTTAAGACGGTTAACATCGTGAAACTGGTCAATGCCTTTATAGGCCTGTTCATCCAGTCAGGTTACAGATTGACCTAGGACAATTTACAATCGTAATCAGTCATGGATTTTTAATCGGGACGAGGGGCGAAGTGTGCGTGCGTGCGTGCGTGCGTGCGTGCGTGCGTGCGTGCGTGCGTGCGTGCGTGCGTGCGTGCGTGTAAAGTTGTAAAGTCGGCTGAGCACGCAAGTGCGTGTTCGCACTTGTTTGTTCATGAGAGCCATCTTCCTGATTAAATACCAAGTTTGTAAGCTAACGATCTCAAACGATGAACATTTAATCTATGTTGGTCTAAATTGATCGGAAATGGTTTTTCTTAATCGATTTTAAAACAAGAACCTAAACAAATGTAAAAAAGGAGTTTTGAATACGTTAAGATAAGGCCTGGATTTTAATTATTGAAGGTTAAGCCTTCAACTTGAAGGGAGCTTCAATGTGTTGAATATTAGATGTTAAACTGTGAGTAACTTTGTCCGAGTAACTGTGTCCGAGTAACTGTGTCCGAGTAACTGTGTCCGAGTAAGGAGAAATCACAACAAGATAGTGATTGCAGGTAGATTCATTTTCTCCCCACAAAACTTTTCCAGCGACTGGTCTATATAACAGGTCTATGAAATTTAAATTATGAATAAAATTTTAAAATACTACATATACTACCTTCGCAAGAAGTAGTTCATATAGAACACGATGTCATATATTTATAGCTGGAACATGTGTTGTGTAATTATTTATGATCAAAATTTATGTGTCTGTGGACCTCAGCACGAAGCTTTTATACTGCTATCTTGGTCAATAATCGCACTATTTGCATATACTGACAGAGAATCGAACCCACAACCGGCGACAGCGCCACGCATCATAGCGCACAAACGCTTCCACCAAACTAACGACTTGCGGTTTTCGTCTGGTGGAAGTGTTTGTGGGATATGATGTGTTATGCTCTCGCCGGTTGTGGGTTTGATTCCTCTGTCAGTGTCAATATACCGTAATATCACGAATACTTGTATAACTTTATTTGCATATCTGGCATTTTAAGGATTTTCAGGATGATCTCGCAGATGAAAGCACTATTAAGATGATAGTGTGAATTGTTATATAAATGTTGGCGTATTTTGTTCTTTAATGCCAAAGCACCAACAACAACCAAATAGGTGCCCCAGGAGCATATTCAAATTCATCATATCTATAGGGTATCATTTTACATCAGAATAGTACCGATTTTCTAATCCATTCAGCAAAACTTCACATCCACAACGCCAAACATCATTGATTGTGATCTCCATAATTACCTGCGTATTTTCACATGACTAACTCATGCATCTAATTCAATGTGATAATGCTCTTCACCTGCTGAACTTATGTTCGCACAAAATACCTATACGTCCTGAACATGCAATTAAAAAATCACGACCAAATCACATGCGTCTACACTGCGTGGTACTACAACCGAAATGGAGCTTTCCAGTTTATACATCCAATATATGACGTCATAATCAATTCTACGACGTATTGAATGACGTCATATTTAATGACGCCATGAATGACGTAGATAAGTTCGTCAAGAACGCATAATTGGCGACGGGCTAAGCGTTGATGTAGGAATTGTATTCTTTACTATTTAATAAAGATGCTGTTGAATATTTTGAAACTAATTTGACTCGGCGTTGTTGCTGCCATACAGCACCAAGTCAAATTATTTTCAAAATAGTCAACAGCTTGCATGCATAGCTTTTGGAAATTGATTGCCAGTGAGTTCAGGGATCGATCGATCCCAACACGAGAGAGGTGTGGTGGAGCTTAGCTAGAGATGGGCGAGGAATAGATCTAAATCGGGAACGGTTCTAGGAGTGACTTTAGTGCAGGATTCTAGTCCATATGAATAACGATCTGTCCGGATTCACATAACTTCCATCGCCACTCTGTTGAATTTAAGGAATTGCCAATTCATTCTTCAACCTTGTGGTATGCGTGAAGGCTATGCTCATCGACTGATGCAAGTGGAAGATGGCACAATACATTCTTCACTTGCTGTTCTAATGTTTTTGGATCATTGAGAAATTGTTTCAGAAAGTTTACTGCAGATTCCAGTACTGTGGATATGTTGTTGTCCATTACGATGAATGCTTACATATGGAGAATGTCTGGAGTAGGGTGTCCTCGCTGTGGTCTTTCAACCAATCACTCTAGTAACGTAAAACTGTTTCTTCTAATAATAAAACGCCAGAGGAGACATCAGATTTACTGAGTTAATATCTCAAAACTATGATAGCACACCTGTGTAGCTACTGGGTAGTAGTGGCATTTAGGATTACGGATGCGTCCAGCATGGATAAAACCATATGCACTACCAGTGAATAGTTTCGGAATACCCCACATCTGCCATACAGCTGGACATGCTTGCAGATATTTCAGCGACAGACCAAACAATTCTTTATAACATAGGTAATATTCTGCTTGATCTTTGCGCAATGCACTCCTCACGGCTTTGGTTCATGTAAGAGAACAAACCTATTACTAACAATTGCTTAAGGCAGAAAGATCTTCAACTCAAATTATTTTCAAATTATTCAACGCTACCTATTTTAAATGGTGGTGGTTGTGGTAGTGGTAGTGGTAGTGGTAGTGGTGGTTCATAGGTGTGGTAGTGATGGTCGTCGTGGAAGTGCTGGTGGTGGTTGGTGGTCATGTTGGTGGCCGTGCTGGCGGTAAGGTGGTGGCCGTGTTGGTGACGGTGCTGGCGGTAGGGTGGTGGTCGTGTTGGTGGCGGTGCTGGCGGTAGTGTGGTGGTCGTGTTGGTGGCGGTGCTGGCGGTAGGGTGGTGGTCGTGTTGGTGGTGGTTCTGGCGGTAGGGTGGTGGTCGTGTTGGTGGCGGTGCTGGCGGTAGGGTGGTGGTCGTGCTGGGTGGTGGTCGTGCTGGTGGCGGTGCTGGTGGTAGGGTGGTGGTCGTGTTGGTGGCGGTGCTGGTGGTAGGATGATGGTCGTGTTGGTGGCGGTGCTGGTGGTAGGGTGGTTGTCGTGTTGGTGGCGATGCTGGTGGTGGTTGGTGGTCGTGTTGGTGGCGGTGCTGGCGGTAGGTTGGTGGTTGTGTTGGTGGCGGTGCTGGCGGTAGGGTGGTGGTCGTGCTGGTGGGGTGCTGGTGGTAGGATGATGGTCGTGTTGGTGGCGGTGCTGGTGGTAGGGTGGTGGTCGGGTTGGTGGCGATGCTGGTGGTGGTTGGTGGTCGTGTTGGTGGGGGTGCCGGTGGTATGGTGGTGGTCGTGTTGGTGGCGATGCTGGCGGTATGGTGGTGGTCGTGTTGGTGGCGGTTCTGGCGGTAGGGTGGTGGTCGTGTTGGTGGCGGTGCTGGCGGTAGGGTGGTGGTCGTGTTGGTGGCGGTGCTGGTGGTAGGGTGGTGGTCGTGTTGGTGACGGTGCTGGTGGTGGTTGGTGGTCGTGTTGGTGGGCGTGCTGGTGGTAGGGTGGTGGTCGTGATGGTGGCGGTGCTGGCGGTAGGGTGGTGGTCATGTTGGTGGCGGTGTTGGTGGTAGGGTGGTGGTCGTGTTGGTGACGGTGCTGGTGGTGGTTTGTGGTCGTGTTGGTGGGGGCGCTGGTGGTAGGGTGGTGGTCGTGTTGGTGGCAGTGCTGGCGGTATGGTGGTGGTCGTGTTAGTGGCGGTGCTGGCGGTAGGATGGTGGTCGTGTTGGTGGCGGTGCTGGTGGTAGGGTGGTGGTCGTGTTGGTGACGGTGCTGGTGGTGGTTGGTGGTCGTGTTGGTGGGCTGCTGTTGGTAGGGTGGTGGTCGTGTTGGTGGCTGTGCTGGTGGTAGGGTGGTGGGGATACCGAGGATGGGTGACCATGTTCTGCAGCTGAAGAAGTGAAAACAGCTGCAATCAGTATTTTATCAGCCGTGTTCACGCTGTCTGTCTTGTCCATTGCGAGCGTCGTGAGCACCTTTAAGTTCTTTCTTGACTTTAGTTGTCCTACAGAACGTGCTGTTCGCAAAGCAACTATCAAGTTGATGTTGTGGCATCCATTGCGTGCCTGGTAGATGTAGGCACCAACCACAGTCAATTATAGTGCTTTCTCAGCAGGCGTGTTTCCTGGCATTCGAAGAACAATTCGAACATGGATCGTCGCTTAAGCACTACTCTCACAGATAGTTGCTCTGTGTCACAGAGTGTGTGTATTGTTGCATTTGATATTGGACTGTGTGGCCAGAGATGTTGACATGGATCAAGTTCTTTCAAGAGGGATTGTTTAGCCGCCCAGCTGTTGCAATTGCATAGCTTTATGGAAAAACATGTAGCATCAAATAGTTGCATTTTGCCTTCATAGAGATTAAGAGCTACGAATCCACAATATGAAGAAGGACTGGAAGGCGAGAATTTTGTTTTACATAACGGGTTCGGTATCGGCAAAGCTGCAAAGTAGGGAACCCAAGATTATATTCTTCCTCCACTTCTCTGTACCCCGATGGTGGTACCGTCGTCATTCATTTCTGTGTGTCGGATATGTATACATGAGTGAACTCCGTTTTGATTAAATTGTTTAACTTGAACTGTTCTCCAGCTATTGGAATAGTGTATCAAAAGGACCATTTACGTTGTCGACAACGTCACTGCCATCTGCATACTCCGTCTCTAGTGGCATACCTATCACTGAGAATTGACTGTTTGGTGCTGTGGAGTGTTCTCAAACATATATTAGGGTTGTGGCGAGTTAGCAAGTGGCGAGTCACTTGTGATAAACCATCACGTTGTGGTTATCATGTTGATGTTTTAAACCGCACAAAAAAGCATTGATTTGACACGAACATTTAGTTTTGTGTTTGCAAATAAGAGTTACCAGGGTTATTTTGTCATAACCACAGCCAACTTAATGGAGAAATTGACGTATCGGTGGCCTCTTGGTGGCATCAAATGCACGTGACATGTCGATTCCCATATTGTGGAATCTCAGTGAGTTGGCCTACTACAGATGTCAACATCCGTTATGCCCAGACTATATCAGCGCGGCTACGTCCTCTCTTAAAACCTTTCTGCCAGTTTCCAGTAATTGTGTCACAATCTTATCTCTGGTACGAGATAATGTCGCGTCTCATAGTATCGTATTGGATATTTGAATGCTTTCTATCAAATAGCGATTCGTTGATTTGGTATTTGAAAAAGTTGAGCAAGCCCGATATGCGCTTTAGTCGATATATACCGGTAGCGCTGCTAGGCTAGTGGCCTTATGACTGCCCCTCCCTTTGAAAGGCCATTATCCAATGTAGACAGTGGTGTTAGTATATATCACGAATGTGTGAAAAAAATCTAAATATTTACTCTTATCGAAAGATATTTAAATTGCCTGAAGTGGTACATGAAATGCGGTCAAGATTACGATCCCTATAAAAATTACATTTCTACACAACTTATTTAAAAGCTCAAGGGATGATAGGCCAGTTAATAGATCATCAGACACACCAAATGCTCAATATTTAGAACGGAGTAAATTTAGACGTATTATTCTATTATTCCCTCTTCTTAGCCCAGTGGGAATTATGACGCCCCGAGCGACATTTCTTGAGCGGCACATCAATCATCATACTACATATCCGTGTATCAGCAACACCGTTAAACGTAGCGAAACCTTGTGTTTTTTCGTGATGTAAAAGCTGGCCAATATGTGCCCCTAGACATCTAACAGGTTTACCCCTTTCATGACGAAGTCATCCAAAACCGTCCCCTACAGTGGTCTTTGAGGAATGCCCAATTGTAGGTCATGCGAAGACAATTTTTGAAATTGTACCACTGAAATGTCTGGCTCTGTAACTAGCCAGCCATTTCAGGCTCTGTAAACTAGCCAGCTATTTCAGGCTCTGTAACCGAGCTAGCCATTTCAGGCTCTGTAACCGAGCCAGCCATTTCAGGCTCTGTAACCGAGCCGGCCATGTCAGGCTCTGTAACCGAGCCAGCCATTTCAGGCTCTGTAACCGAGCCAGCCATTTCTGTGGTAAATTTACAAAAACAGTCTTCTCGTGTCCTAAAATGTGCATTCAATAAGGAGATATTTTGATTTTCTTGACCACATTTCGGCATTACAGGGTTTAAATGGCTTGACCTAAATGAGTGATCTTCAAGCTGATAATTTTGAAAATTATATGACACTCCCTATTATCGTACAAGATGGAGAAAGGTGAAATATTTATTTGTCTCGATGTCTATCTAATGAATGGATCCGGTCTGCCACTCAAGTGTATGAAGTCATACTCTATTACGTCGCGTGTACAATCAAAATGTACAAAGAATGACGTATCTAACTCGGTATGGCATTGTAAAGTCGGTCACGTGTGAGGAGTGTATGTCTATGATGGATTTACTATTTAATAAACATTCTGGGGAACATTTTCAAACTATTTTTAACTGAGCGCTGAGCTAATTAAATTAGTTTCAACCTAGTCAAATTGGTCTCAAGGCGGAGGCAGCAACAGCAACAGCACTGTCAAAATAGTTTCAAAATATTCAACAGTTATCTGTATAGTTACCTTGA
The DNA here is from genome assembly GCA_034401795.1 of Chaetoderma sp. LZ-2023a. Classification (NCBI taxonomy): domain Eukaryota; kingdom Metazoa; phylum Mollusca; class Caudofoveata; order Chaetodermatida; family Chaetodermatidae; genus Chaetoderma; species Chaetoderma sp. LZ-2023a. The sequence goes on from CM067375.1 coordinate 91,533,671, forward strand.
ACTTTGGATTCCAACACGTGCAAAACGTGGGCAGAGATTAGCTAGAAATGGGAGGGGCATAGCTAGAAATTGGAGAGGCATAGCTAGAAATGGGAGGGGCATAGCTAGAAATGGGAGGGGCATAGCTAGAAATTGGAGAGGCATAGATAGAAATGGGAGGGGCATAGCTAGAAATGGGAGGGACATAGCTAGAAATGGGAGGGGCATAGCTAGAAATGGGAGGGGCATAGCTAGAAATGGGAGGGACATAGCTAAAAATGGGAGGGGCATAGCTAGAAATGGGAGGAGCATAGCTAGAAATGGATCTCTATATGGCATGGCCACGCCCCCTCCAGTTTCGGGAAGAATGGAGGAATCCAATTTTAGCTGTGCCCTGCCCACCATTTTTTAAAAACATATTTTATTGCATATATTACAATGGGATTGGGCACAAGTTGTTCGAAACTTAGAAAAGCCCTCTCCCTACAGAAAAAATGTATAGGCGGCAAACATAAACATGTACACAAAATAACAAAGTAAACGTATAAACAGATTAAATATTATAATACATGTACATCATATTGAGTATTTATATAATAGAGAGAGAGAGAGAGAGAGAGAGAGAGAGAGAGAGAGAGAGAGAGAGAGAGAGAAGTATAGTGAAGAGAGATCCAGAGAGGATAGTGAGGCCAGTAATTTTGCCCAACAGTCATATTTTCATGATGACCACCATAACAAAACGCCCAAGGGCCAGTGTTGCTCACCTGGATCATTTGCACCGGAAAATATGGAAATTTGGGTTGAAAGCTGTCAGGTCGTTTAAGAGGAGTATCATTTTGGCAATCTCCGGACGATTTTCTAAGATTTTCACTCATACAATTGGCCGATCAAAACTCCGATTGGTATTTATTTATGGGCTATCCACCATAGGGCCTTTCCTCCAAAAATTGGTTGAAATCCGCCTAGGCGTTTAGGAGGAGTAAGATGTTGACCCTTTAGTGTCGACACCGGCCAAGTCCGGCCTTCTAAGTGGTCTAGAAGAGTGCTCAGTTGTAGACCAGGAGAAGACTAATCCTGAAAATCTGCCCACCATTAGCTAAGCTCCACCCACATTTCGTCCCGTCCGTGTTGGGATCGATCCCTGAATTCCCTGCCTATCAATTTCCAGAAAACAATACAGGTAAGCTGTTGAATATCATGAAACTAGTTTGACTGCCAGTCAAATTAGTTTCAAAATATTCAACAGCATGGTTATTAAATAGTAAATCATATACTTCGTACCACAACGATTAGTCCGCTATGAATTATGCATACCGTAATAGATTATGACGTCATCCTACACGTCACGTAGTTGATTATGGCATCATATGATTGATGCATAAACTTGAATCCGCCATTCACACAATTACAAGTTCAAGTTCAAGTTTATTTACCCCTTGACCACCATGTGGCATGAGAGGTTAACTCGAATAGAAGGTGTAGCTCACGGGGTTGCACGCTTGTCCGTTATATTCCTCCGCTCCGTTGCACCACATGTACAGGATGCGCGGGAGGGATGGTTAGCTACGGTTCTCGGGGTTATGGATCACGTATCGTGACTCTCCGGAAGGTACAAAGACCGTCTTCTAGAGCCGGTGGAATGATAACGTTCCAGTGGGGGCGTGCGACCATTGCCGCTGAGATTGAACCTTACGGTCGTATCCCAACTGTTGGTGTCACCGGTATGTCGGTCCACAACCTAATTTGAAAGTCTGGACAGTGTAATAATTGAAAGTAAATAACTACACAAACAATGATACTCGTTTGCTAGTAAATGAGCGAAATTATACAGTACATAGAACCAAACCGGTGTCATTTCTACGTGGGCTCCCCGAAAGTACCTCACAGATTCGTAAATCCCGCGAGGTATCCCCGTAAGGGAGCATCCTAACGAGGCTACTTAAATAGTTTAATATAAACCAATTATACCCCCAACACACAAAATAATATTGTTGCAACAATATTATTTTGTGGAAGTGCCTCATGCTGGGCCACCGTCACAGGAAAATGCCTTCAACGCCGAAGCGGAGGAAAAGAGCTGTCAAAAAGGGCCACTCTTTTGTTCAAACAAAAGGTTATGTGCAGTGGGTCAATCCTAGTGAGACTATAATTAATGTGATGCATGCTGGTTTACGTTAAGACGGGTCGGATGATTTCCGAAGAATTCATAGGTCACCGTCTTGTGTAGGTTCAAAGATACTGCATTGGTAGTTGCGGCTTTATGTGGGCCCTCTGCTAAATTCTAACCTACCATTTAGTTGGTAGATATGCTTCCAAGCTTTGGCCGCAAGTGGCAGGGATTCCTACCTATCTTTTGACACATAAGTCTAACCGGCGAAGATGCGCGGCTTCTCTAAGGTCGCCCCATATAGCATCTTCCTCAGAGAGACAGCGTGCGGACATGTTATGGAGCGAACGCTCCAGAATCACATGACGATCTGGTCACGTATCGCCCGGCAACCACATATAACATCACGAGGACAATTTACAGTTCACATAAGCAATTTAGAAAACGCAATAGTATTTTTATGGCGGGGAGTAAGAGGCAGATATCCATCGCTAGTGAGGGCGTGGTTGGCTCTAAGACCGCACCCAGTCACCATACCGAATTGGATGGAGATCTGCATCTCATCCGTCACCCGTGTGTTACGGAACTAACATTTTACCTGTCATTAGGGTTATGTTCCAGAATGCCCAGAGATGCACTGCGGGCCGGGGTTACAAAATATAATTTCTTTTCGCAGTGCTTCCTACCTTGGCGCGGGTATCTAAACTAACTGGTATCCGACGATACAGGGAGAGTGTATGCGAAATCGACACTTTAGTCTTCACCACTCGGAAACCCCAATAGTTTCCCAGAGTCGGATCCTGCCAATGTGTCGATTGGGAGTCCGGACAATTATTAAGCCTTGCAGCTGGAGGAGCGTGGAAAGAGACAATCACTCGATATTAATAAGAGGCCCTAGGTTATTTGGCCAATTTAGACACTCTATCCGGTGTGCAGTGTTACCTATCCTCTACAGCCGGAAAAGAGGCGTACACATTATGTCTCTTACGGAGAGATTGTCCCTAACTACTTTAAACCTATCCTATCGAGCTAGAATAGCCAGGTTTAGTCGATCACATGTTAGGCTCGAACAATGTGAGCATGGTCAGTGACCTCAGTGTAAAATTGGTGCTGGGTGAAAATAGTTATATGGATATAATGTTGCTGTATAGTATAGCCTAGCGTACTGCGTCCTAGAGTTTTTATAGAAACAAAACAAAGCGACTAGGATGGCTACTTGCCATATACATAACTAACTAGTACATTGCAACACATATATCAGGTCATAGGACCTTACGGTGCTTGTTAGTTGTAAGCACACAGAAATAAAGATAATATATACAGTAGGAAACAGAAAATATAAAAATGCGGTCTCACGACCGGGAAGGTACATATTAGTCATCAGTACCTATTACGGAATTAATGAATAGCACAATAGTATAGTTACTTGAGTACCTATTGGTCATCGGTACGATACAAGTTCATAAATCGCTGTAGCTGGTGCGCTACATATGTGTAGCGCGAGGTGGCACGATTCTGAATTTGCTGGGAAGATTTCCGCAGGCAGACTGCTGATGCGGCTCACTTTCAAGACGGTGAAGAAGAACAGCTGTAGAGAGATGTTCATTAGCCAGTTAGAATAACTAATACATGAATTTACACAGTAAATTGAAAGTGTCCGTCCGGCGACGGTAGTTTGAAAGTTGTCCGTAACATAGAGGGCTACAGTGGTAATTAAATATGGTATGTACATAACTGGGTACACCGTGCGGGGTACATCGCATAGCTCGTGCAGTGTACCGAGTCCCACCAGACAGTGGCCTAAAAATTAATTACACACACGGCATGCTGCGCGGAAGTTTGATACCACTTTTCAGCATGGTCCGGAAGATCCGGCTAGTTATCCACCACGAATCACCGTGCCTCCATATCACGTAGAATTAACATCAGGCCCGCATGGTCCATCCGCAGGGGAGCTCCTCTGTGAGTTGTTCCGGATAGGGAGTCCTTCTTATTTATTTAGTTGCCCTCGGATGCCCGTCCGAGAGCTTACAAAAACTTATTGTTACAGACCCAAGGTTGCTCACCAGCGCAGGAGACCTGAATTCCGAACGGCACTGCTGCGGTGTAGGATGCCACAGTCAGTAAGCAGTTAGCCCACGTCTAGCACTGCGCTGGTCCAGCAATCTTGCTGTCGGCTGTTCCTCACCGAAGTGCTTACGATTCTTGATTATTGGATTCTTTTATACTGCTCGTGACGTCAGAGGCAGGACGCCCCAGCCAATCATCGGGCTATAAGTAGCCAATCAGCGTGCAGCTAAAAAAGGTGACGTGGTGATCACGTGATCAGCGCATTCCCTATTCATTTAATACGGCGTTCAAGCAATAATTTGAAAATAATTTTAGTGAGCCATTTATTGATAACTCGGCCATTTCTAGTCCGATTTTAAAAAGGTAGACAGTTTTGAAATCTTTGTTTCATTCTGGTCATGATCAGTACCAAGATCGATGAGAATGGAGTGATTTGAAGAAATCACCAGTACCAACTCGGTACATTGTAAGCATACACTCTCTCCCAATACTGACCCGTGTTGCCAGGGAAGCTCTAACGCTGGGGGGGGGGGGGGGGCGTGCTTGGAACGTCCCCGGAGCGGTCATCCCGTACCCAGCCTAGCTGAGACAGTTCGTACCCCTCCGGCCGATCCGCGCAACACCGGCTTAGTGAGAACACGGCCTAACTCCACCAGAGTAGCACGAATTCGGCACAGGGATATCAGGCCAGGACCGAATTGTAGAAAAACTGCAATTTTATATAGATTATATAAGTGCTGGTCTTGTATACTCATTAATAATTATCTGAAATGCGTTTTACCTGATTCGTCGCCAATTGACATGACTAACCAAATAAAATTCATCTCTGAAGAAACTAATTGATGCACTCCAACAGTCAAATTAGTTTCAAAATAATGTGCCTTAAATGGTAAATACATTCAATGCATACAACTTGATGGACTATTAAAGTTGCATATTCACAGCAAAATGACTGAAAATAAAATTGTTTAAATTGAATATTTTTATAGGCTTAAAGTGTTGGTCGAGATAGAATAAAACGAAATAAATCTTTTTTCATTACGTATAAATTAATATAATTTTTTTAATAAGTTGTGAATTTGAGTTAGGGACTCGTGGCTCTATTTCAAATTCACAGCTAAAATACGAAAGTAATTTTTTCGTCATAGGTATTTTTATTTCGTTTTCATTCCATCGTGTTATTCCATCCACGACATAAGGCTGTAAAACTATACAATTTTAACACGTTTATTTTCAAGAATTTTGGAGTGAATATGTACTTTTAAGCGTTTACCACGTACATAATCACGTCATTCATGTCGTAATTCATCATGACGTCAGTCTGCATGTGGCGTTGTTTGTTATGGCGCCATGCCATTGCTCAATAAACTGCATTTTATCCATCACGATTGATCAAGTAGCCATTTGGCAAAACCATGTATATCAACAAGGTGTGTTGCGAGGATGAAGTTGCATCGGTACAAAACGCCAGGGATAGAACCCTTACCTGGAGCTCGTTCCGTAGGGAAAGCGGCCCAGAGCGCCGTGCTAGATTAGTGAGACTGAAACCTGCCTCGCCTACCGAACGATACGTTTTGTTAGAGCACTCTGCTATTTCGCGAACCATGTTTGGACGTAACTCGCGAAAAGCATAACATGTTTGCGTGCCAAACAATATCATACGTCACATAGGCATATATTACGTCATAAGCGTGTCGAGCAAAGGATGTTGGGTTACCGTTTTCTTTGGGATTGGGATACAATACCAAACCCTATGGCGTACGCATACAGCACAATAAAACAAACACTTGCAAATTACACAATGGCAATGCATAAAATAACATTAAAAGAATTAAACTAAAATTATAATTAATATTAAGATTAAGTTTTATCATATAAACAAGCTTTCTAGCCCGTTCCATATTTTCCGATATGAGCACACGTGCCATATTCCACGGGGTATTTTCATTGGCTGTTGGGTGCGCAACCCATTTAAATCGACCAATTAAAACGATTGATGTGAGTGTGACGCGTATGGATTACTACGCGGTACTGTTTTACTACGATCTGTTTACTACGATTTGTTATTCATCGCAAAATGTCATCGTTTGACAGTTTATCTGTCGGCAGCGAAGTAACGATTGATGGCCGTGGCTCTGTGATAGTCTTAGAAGAAAAGTGTAGTTTACTGCTGACATCGCCAGATTTTGTGTTTGTCACTATATTTTGCTGCGCATTCAGTATCTGTTATCAAGTAGTGGTGCGTCACAGCGGCGATATAGATTTCACGAACATCAACATTGAGAAATCAGATAAAAGTCACATCAGCAACTATTGGCAAATATCTCAAAATTACTATTTATATGATAAATACAATCTCAAACTCAGTCACTTTTCATATCGCTATTATGAACCTCGTTGAAAATTTTCAATTTTGCACTCGCTAAAGCTCGTGCAAATTGATAATTTTCAACTCGATCCATAATAGTGGTATGAAAAGTGACCTCGTTCCAGATTCTCTCTCTATGTATAATAGCCGTTAACCCAACAAGCTGAACACATTATTGTTCCGTATAGAATAGTTTTGTAGCACAGCGCTCTGTTAGAGCGACCTATTGAAACCTAGTGTTGCGCCTCCTACGGAACGTAAGGATGTTTTCAATCTGTGACACGCGAAACAGCGTCATACGTCACGGGGGCATATATTCAGTTTCGTACTTTATCCGGAATTTGGGGCAACTTGCTACATGCATTGTTTACATTTTCCATAAAGCTCAACCCATTAAATCCTGTATCTGAGAATCTGTAATAACCCCGCCAGGTATCAGAAAACATTAAATCATGAGTGAATTTTGTAAGATAAAAAAGAAAATGTAATCAATTACCTATTGCTCGTAATGCTAAATTAGCCCCTCCAAAAATGGCGTCGCTCCCAGGGTATAATGGGAAAATTGATTGTGATGACGTCATCGGGATTATATGAATTACGTCATAAGCGTGTCGCGCAAAGGATGTTGGGATACATATCGAATAGTTTTGTAGCAGAGCGCTCTGTTAGAGCGACCTATTGAAACTATTGTTTGCACCTCCTGCGGAACGTAAGTCTGGCTTTAGTGTTGATATCTGAATAGGGTTAAAATGCCATGCGTATAAATTATGCCAGTTTTACACCGTGTTCCGCTTTAATATTATAAGCGTGTGCAGGCCTGCGCGTTTAGGATAAAAGGAAGCTATCGTTTGTTTTCTTGACTATCAAGTTTTAAAATCTAATACAGCGATTTCCTAGGCCGTGGTCTCACTAGAATGTTAATCCTGAACAGCGCCATACATCAGTATGACGGTATTCAGAATTAAGTCTCTAGTATAGTGAGAACACGGCCTCATAAATTGTAATGAGCTTAGATGTATTGACTGAACGTTTGATTGACCCGCAATACTGATTTTCTAAATTAGAATACATTATTTTCCACCTGTGTCATATTGTGTGGTATAAATCCCTTAATTTTAATTAGATACCACACCCAGTGCATAGACAGTTCATCTCTCCTGCGGGCCAGTATACACAGACATGCCGGATCTAGATTAATGTTCATACGATGTGAAATATAACAGTACATTCTGGTTATTAGACATGTAATGTATCTCACAACTGTCAAATCATCAGCGCGTGAAACAACAACAATCTCAAATATGCAAAAACGTACAAAAAGGTGTTGAACTGTACTGTCCATGTTTGAGCCAATACAGTACGAGACGTGTGTATTTAACCCTTTAATCCCTAATTTTTTAAATTTCAATCGTGTCATATAAAATATCCATTTTCTTATCAACAGGTGACTATTTGTTGAAGATTTACCACTTGAATGACTGGCTCGAGTATCGAGTAAGTCATTCTCGTGGTAAATTTTCGAAAAAGTCTTCTCTTGCTCCGAAAATGATCATTTCGCAAGACCACTGCAGAGGCTGTTTTGGCTGACTTGAGTGTTAGAGGGTTAATGTTGTGTGGGAATATTAAGCTAATGCGCTTCAACAATCTGGCAATAATGTAGCTGGCTACGGACGTTAACATATCGTAATTAAACTAGCTGGATCATCCGGTTGTCAGGGCAGGGGAAATTAAAGGCCCGCACTCGCACCAGACGCTTGATAACAAAATTTAAAATTGTATGTAAGAGGCTTAAATCGTGTACCCAATTGAACGGAAATAAATCACACCATATGCCGATTTCATTACGTATAGATTAAAATATTCTTAGTTGTCCATTTGAATTAAAGTGTGTATGTCATGATTCATATAACTTCGCATACAGAAATCACATATACATAGTTATTTAATAGAATACCCGTAAGGGACATATGCAAAACACAGTTCTAGATTATTATATAATGCGTAGACAGTTAATGACAAAGCTGCTTTTCCTCAGTATCTGGCAGCCTTCTACCAATATGACGACCGCTGTTGATCACCTGCATGGGACGTAATCCTGCTAATTTATTGTGTCAATTGGTGACTTATAAGAAGATATTTATCTCCCTTACACACTAATTTCAATGAAAACCTGCGAAATCTACCGGATTTGGCACACACATGTTCGCAAACAAATTTGTGGTAAATCAGTTTGTTTAATAAAAATAGACATGTACGATCCCATTCAGCAGGAAAAATATTCTAGAACTAAATGGAATGGACCTTTCCAGATCCCGGTCCAGCTCTAGCTAAGCTCCACCCACACCTAGCTCGTGATGCGATCTATCGATCACTGAACCCCCAAAACTATCAATTTCCAGAAAACTATACAGATAAGCTGTTAAATATTTTGAAACTAATTTGACTGTGGCAGCAAACGCGCCCAATCAAATTAGTTTCAAAATATTCAACAGAATATTTATTAAATAGTAAAGACACGCAGTTCGTACAACAAAGCATAGCCCGTCTTCAATTATGCGTTCGTGACGTACTTATTTACGCCAGTCATGACGCCATAATACTGTCGTTGATTATTTTGTCATTCTAACGTCACGTAGTTAATTATGACGACATCTGATGGATGGATAAAGTGGAAAGATCTATTACCACCGATACTAGAGGCACTAATGCCAGCGACACAGATTTCAGTATCTCCCTTATTTTCCATTGAATCATATGCATGCCGGTGCTAGCAGTGAAGTATAGTGACGTAGATGTAGAACGCCCAACGATTGCCAGAATTCACCTTTCCAGAGTATCCACCCAGCATCTGACCTCGTATGACGTCATAGTCATCTCAGTATATGTATAACGACGTCACAATCATTACGCGACAAAGGGTTCCATATAGACCGTCACCAAATCTCAAATACTCCTACACGTTGTATGAATTGTATGTCTTTGTAATTCTTTGCTATTTGAGAAACATGCTGTTGAATATTTTGAAACTAATTTGACTGGGTGCTGTTGCTGCCTTAGTTTTCTTGAGATCGATAGTCAGGGAGTTCAGAGATCGATCAATCCGAACACGAGCGAGGTGTGGGTGGAGCTTAGCTAGAGATGGGCGGGGCATAGCTAAAAATGGAAAGCTCCATTGAAGACTGTGAAATCAAAATTCTTGTTTTACGTCTTTTCAAATTTGGAATTCTCGCCTATTGCTTAGAGTATTCGCTCAATGCTTATATATGTGAGATGGATTGTGGTTTGCATTTCAGCTATATTATATGCATAACTATCAAAATTATGTTGGCATATAGACTTTAACCATTTCTGACGAAGCTGGCAAAAATCGACATCTGCAGTGGTGTTGAGGAATGCCCAGGTGCAGGCCAAGAGAAGACAATTTTTGAAAAATATCCGATTGAATGACTGGCTCGGTAACCGTGACAGTCATTCTAGTGGTAAACTTCCACAATAGTCCTTTCTTGACCTTCAACTGGACATTCGGGAAGCATTTAAATTTTCTTGAGCAAATTTAATCATTAAATGGTTAAGGATACGCGTTGCATTTGGCGTGGGTCTGGCCATTTACAAACATACACTATAAATCATGTTGAACGCATTATCAATAAAATATGTAAAATTCGTCGCAAAAACACATCTTAGCAAATGTTGGATGCATTAGGAAATTACTATTGGTGATACTAGATTACATGGTTTAATTACGTGAGTTATTCGGGACATTAGCATCTATCTCATTCGCTTCACTCTGGCTCTCTCCACGCATGGCAATAAACCCGCTACCCCATGTCTCAATGCAGGATGATAAATTCCCTTCAGTCCTCGCTGCATGCCTCTCACCATGCAGAAGAATACATTATCTTCACGCCTACCCATCTTTCTCCATACATGAGGATACATTTATTTCAGTCCTCATTGCATCTCACCACGCATAAGAATACATGTGCTTCAATTAAACCTGTCTCTATCCACACAGGAAAAATAACTCGCCTCCACTCATCGCTGCGTCCATCCTCACGTCAGCATGCAACTCCTGTACTCTTTTCTGCGTCTCCTCGCGTAGAACTGTGCAACGGCTTCATTCAACACGCCACATGTGCTGCTATGCATGCACCAATGCGCGTGTTTATTTGGAGCGGTTCGGTTGGGGTGGAGGGGTGGGGTGGGCGGGGGAGTGTACACACGTTATTGGTTCCCTTTTATATTTTTAACTTTCACTTTTCGGCCAAAATATGTGCCCAATGAATTGCGAGACTCTAGAATAAAATACATATAGAGACATTATAGTTGCGATGTGATAAATATCATTAGTAAACGTATTTTTGTCTTACAGAAAGCCACGAAGTCCAGGCCTCGTGTGTCAAGTTCAAGCAGCTCCAGTTCGGAGGAGGAGAATCCACACAAGCTATCAACCAATGCGCAGTCTCATTCATGGACACAACGTGACTCTAACGTTAGAACAAAGCGTAGCCTTACTGGAGGAGGACACGACAGCTCACTTAATATCAGCCATTCGGAGCGTGATGGCTACAGCAGTGGGACGATTACTCGGGATGAGAAGGGAGTACATCGGATAGTTGTAGGGGAACAGGAGAAAGAACCTCGTAGTAGAAGCAGTCACGAATTCCAAGAACGAGCACTAGTTCTCAGTGAGGGCAGTGGCAAGTACAGTGTTAGTTCGCGTGGATTAGATACTCTGAAATCCAACAGAAGCGTGGGGTCCGATAATGTATTTATGTCGATACCCAGAAACACATATCGGTCGCGATCTACTCATGGGAGCGGCCCCGAAACAAGATCACGTGACATCGTGGCACATCGCGAGATGAAGTCGAGACGGTCGCGTTCTGATACCGAATCACATCGTGCTAGGAAGTACAGGAGTAGGGATCGAAGGGATGGTGAACAGTCACAGATTGTGCTAGTCGAGCTGACCAGAAACAGGAATCTGATTGCGGGACCAGTATGCTCTTTTTCAACCGAAACCAATGTTTTGACTGAGAAACCTAAAGTAGCGCGGGGTGTAAAATCAAAAGCGCGGGAACCACTATTAGAGTCAAGTTCTGAATCCAGTTCATCCGATGAACAAATGCTCCGTAAGAGCGGCAGAAAAACAAGCACACAAACTAAATATAAGCATCGACATCGTTCTAGCTCTGCTTCTGTTTCAAGTGCATCTGGACACGAAAGACATCGACACAAGTTGGAAAGGCGCCATCGTGAGGAAACAGTGAAATCATGGATGCATTCCACGCCTATCTCGAAAGAAAAACGGGGACAGAAAGAGAGGCACAATGTTAGAAAACACAAGAAATCAAAACACAGGTCGACATCAAAATCAAGATCATTATCTAATCTTACTGAGGATGATGTGAAACAGAAAATAACAAGTCATGGTAGAAGCAGAAGCGCGGAGCACATAGCAAACTCCATTTCATCTTCACGCTCAAGCGATGAAGGAAAAAAGAAAAAGGCAAAAAATAACAAACATAATGTGACCAAGAATATAAGTACAGGCGCATCTTCTAGGATACGATCGCGGTCATCTTCGGGATCCAGCAGGCATAGACATCATCACAAGAGGAATAGGGAAGCGGGGATTGTAAAAGCAAAATCCGAGGAGGAAATTACCATGAGAGAAGTCGGCGTAGAGCAGCACATAACAGTGCATAACGAAACAGGTTCATTACCAGCTCATTACAGACCAGAGGGCAGCCGTTCAAAGGCTAGGAGAACACATAGGCGCCATGGTAAACACGTTACCAGTGCCGATGATCTAGATGACCGAATTGAACCAGATGTTGATTATGATGGTGGTAAAAAACGTAAACACCTGAGGAAATTTCGCATTGGATTAGAACCGTTAGAAGATTATGGTCAAGAAAAGCAACGGAATAAAAACGAATCAGTAGTGAGTGAGCCGCCTGCAGATTATGACGCACTGCCAACAGTACTCTCCGTCGATATTCCCGAGCCCGCAGTTGATTACGATAGACGCGAGAATGCTCCCAAGCACTCAGGCGAACCAGATGCTGACTACACTGATAATGAGTCATCAGTTCTCTTCTCCACTCCACAACCCGAGATTGCAACTCAAAATGTTAGTCAACAAGATGTGCTTTACGTGAGCAATGACATGCTGTCACTAGGCGATGGAGCTCTTAGCAGTGCGAGAAAGCAAGGCAAGTCTCAGCACAGTAGTGCCTTGAGTACAGGTGATAATGTTTCAGTAAGCAGAAGAGACATGCCCAGTAAATCTACACCAGCTACGGTGATAGTTGTAGCCGCAGCGGAGGGCTCTAGAGTCATCGTTCAACAGGAAGACAATGGCACCAATATCAGAATGGAAAAGCTGAAAGACAAAGAGGTTCTACTACATTCACTAGGCCATGGCGCTGTCACGCGACACGATCATACGGTAGTTCACGCTACACATGTAGGTGGAGACGTCACAACATCCATTCGACCATCAACGAGAGATATTGCACCGCGGGACGGACACAGCTCTAGAAGCAGTCATAGCACTGTAGACGGCATGGACCAAAGGTTGCGAGGTATCGCCATATCATCAGCCGAGGAAAGTAGTATCGAAGCGATATATCCTGCTGATTCGGCATCCACGATTGCAATGCCAGCACATGAGGCTGTTATACATATGCCCGATAACACTGAACAATATTACTATAAGAAATCTGGTTCTAAAAATGGCAAAAAGGGTTCCCATCACAACCGAACTGCGGATGGCGCCAAAAAACAAGAGAGGTCAAGGTGTTGTACCATTATCGTCATTCTCATCATTGTCTTCATCGTTGTTGGAGGGATCACTGCTGCTCTCGCTGCTATCTTCATACTAGCAGAAAGTGGCGGTGAGACAAATCTATATACATAGCACGTAATATATGTTTTACAAGGAGGGTACCCGAAATTCTTCATGAAAAGAATTGATGGATAGATAGAAGGGCATCGAGAAGCCGATCGTGTATGCTAGAGAAATATCCAGCTGGCTAAATAAATGTGGTTTCAAATTTCTAGACACACGCTAAGAAGCCAGGATGGGTGGATGGATAGATAAGTGAGTGTGTGGGTGGGTGAAGGGGCGATAGTTTGTTTGAGTGGGTGAGGGTGTGGTGAGTGGGGCGTGTAGATGTGTCGTTGAACGGGTGGGTGAATGGATGGATGGATGGGTGCGTGGGTGGGTGGGTGGGTGGGTGGCTGGGTGTATGGATGGATGGAAGGATGAGTAGGCGAGCGGTCAGGCGGGTGGGTGGTGGTGGGTGGGCGGGTGTGTTGATGGACGGACGGATGGACGGACGGGTGGATGGGTGTGAGGGTGGGTGTGTGGGTGGTGGGTGGGTGGAGGGATGGATGGGTCAGTGGGCGGGTTCGTAGTGGGTGAGAGGTGGATACCCGGCTGTGTAGATGGGAGGGTGCGTGGATGGATAGATGGATGGATGGATGGATTGTTAGTTACTTTTGATTTACTAATGCCGCGTAACGCGGCCTTTCCGAGAGATTTATTGGTTATTGTTTGCCACTGAATATAATTGCAAGTCCGTGAATGCATTTGAACAACATGATAATTGGGATATTTTTAATAGCCTTGTAAAGAAACCAAGCGTGTGTTGCCGTGAGAGGCATATTCTCTGTATGAGTTAAGAATTAAGGGACAGTCTGGTAACGATGACACCGTCCTTGTCTGCAATAAGATGGTCTTAAGCGGTTTTAGATTGTAATCTGTGTTATTTATTCCCACAGATGACCGTATCCCTGTAGCAGATCGTGGAGCGTCTGGTACAAACTAACATCAACATATTGTGCTTCAAGTCGATGCTATCTACTTATCCACGCGGCGCACAACAGAGGGATATGGTTTGTCACTCAGTCGTATGATGTCATAGTCAAAATACGTCACTTCTTATCTGACTCTAATGATGCAGATCCGTGGCAAAATGAATTTACAGTTTTCACAACATTCTCTTGAATATTTTGAAACAAATTTGAGTGAGGACTTTTCCTGTTAGTAATATATTCCAGTTTAAATTAGTTTCAGAATATCTTACAGCTTCCCTAATTAGTTCCCTTCAAATTGAGTTTCTGGGAGCTCAGCGAGCCGAGTGGTAAACTCGAGTTAAGTGCGCATACTAAGTAGGTGGACCTTAACTAGAAATATATCCCTCTATCATGGCTAGTTAGCTCATACTGTAAACCCTCTCCCTCACCATCCCACCTTTGTCACCCCTCCACCTCTGCTCGCCCACCACTCTCTCTCCCTCCCTCCCTCCCTCGCTCCCTCCCTCCCTCCCTCCCTCCCTCCCTCCCTCCCTCCCTCCCTCCCTCCCTCCCTCCTCCCTCCCTCCCTCATCTCCTTCACTCATCTCTCTCTCTCTCTCACACATACACACTCTCTCTCAACCCCTCTTTCTCTCCCCCCCCCCCACCCTCCCCTCTCCCTCCCACTCGCTCGCTTTCTCTCCCTGCTTTTCCTCCCATCCACCTACATCCATCCTTCGACCCTCCGACCCTCCATCCACCCCCTATCTTTCTCTCTCTCTCTCTCTCTCTCTCTCTCTCTCTCTCGCTCGCTCTCTCTCTCTCTCTCTCTCTCTCTCTCTCTCTCTCTCTCTCTCTCTCATTATGTCTCTCTCATTTCACCTCGCCCCTTCCCCCACCCCACCCCTCTCTCTCTCTCGCTCTCTCTCTCTCTCTCTCTCTCTCTCTCTCTCCCTCTCTCTCTCATCCTCTCCCACCACTCCTCCCACTCTCTCGCTCTCTCCCCTGTATTTTTTACCATCCAACCCCCTCCCACCGCACCCACCTTCTCTCTCGCACGCACGCACGCACTCGCACATGCGCATAAACACATGATTGGCATTTCTTAGGCTGTACACGCATCTAGTGTGATGTAATTCATTGTGCATAGTGTGACCATATGGTCGTAATGGAGGGGTCCTATTTGCCCCTCAATTATCTGACGTCATAATCAATTACGCCACTCGTTAGCTGACGTCAGGATCAATATGATGTAATTCCGTCACGAAGGTTGCTAACGTCCATCACGAGATGTGTGAGTCGTATGCCTTTGGTGAATTAAAAGATGTGATTATCATTTGGTGGAAGATTTTGAAACGGATTTGATTGGGAGATGTTGCTGCTATAAGCAGCGACAGCTTCCAGTCAAATTGGTTTCAAAATATTTAGCCGCTTAATTTGAGATTCTGGGAAGTCAAGTCTCAAAGCGCTAAAATTGATTGGACGGCGCTTACCTATAGAGATTGGGTGCGAATAGCTAGACATGAATCCCTATAGTGTGCTATTTACATAGTAAAATTAATAACATGGCGGAGTATTCCACGTATAACGGATTTTATTTATTTATTTTTAAAATGTAGTAAATCACTAGTACGATGTGATGTAACGAACACTATGGCCGCTACACAGTTTTATAGCCGATTGATCACGTGTGAGACGTCGCCCACAACGACAACGATAATGTAAACACCTCTATTTCCCATGATTTGTGACAAATCGTGAAAGTAAAGTTTCAAGTTTCAAGTTTCTCTATTACTCCCAGGTCACACAGTAGCATATGGGGAAAATTATATATTACATACAGTAGTAGGCGGTATGCTTAATTAGTACATTGAAAATTCATTATTATTATTATTATTATTATTATTATTATTATTATTATTAATATTATCATCATCGTTATCGTCATCGTCATCGTCATCGTCATCGTCGTCGTCATCGTCATTAATAAGTTCATTATTCGTTTGTCCACGTTTATCGGTCCGTGTTTGTGCGGCGGTTTCATCCAGGTTGGATATAGGTAGTAATCACTATAATAAGGCGACAGATTTGTTTATGGTAACGTTGCATTGTTAGTGGAGAAGAGCTTATGGAATTTGAAGAAGTTATGTCTTCTATAGTAATATGGAGGTAGTAACTCTTGTCGGGTTTCTTGAAAAAAGCTACAAATAAATATGTAATGGAACTCGTCTCCTATATCATCATGGTACATTTACTCTCTTCTCTTGGGGTTCCATCCCACCTCCCTTTCTCTATTGGGAGGTAGTGGTTGCCTGTTCTGAATCGTGTGAATTGTATCCTCCTACTGTTCCCGAGTCTTAGAAGATATTTTTCCATTTCCCAATTTGGTTCGAAACCTTTATAGATTTTACCGTTCCAGCAGTAGCGTAGCCAGGTGGGGCGGGTGGGGGTGGGGGTGGGGGGGGGGGGTCGTGTGCAGGGGGGAGGGGAGGTTGCTCGTTCCCCCTGATCCAATTTTCCCATATGTGGCGCCTAAATCTTGTCCGTAACACGTACAACTTTCTGGACGTCCCAACTCCCAAACCACCTTTAACAAGTTAATCTACATTGAAAATTTGAATTACTCGAATTTGCAGCGTTGTTAATGTCTTCTTGTCATGCTTGTTCAACGCTATGTTGAGAATTTTTGTTTTAATTACGCTACATCAAGACAAAGAATAGTGGAATACACGCTACTTTCTCGGTAGTATAACATAATTGACGACGCTGGGATGCTATTTTCTCTTTAGTATGGAAAGTCAGTTCCCGACGCCTAATTGGTATGCGGATTGATTTATTACCGATTCGGATTATTCGGAGTAGTGCCTTTAACATTTAGAACACGTCTAAGGAAGCTTAAATCTACCTTTTCTAGGATATTGCACTTCAATTCCAATAATTTCACACACATAGTATAATATTGGCTCTATCACTTGATGGTACAACTTTAATTGACAATTAATTGGTAGGTCTAGTTGTCTAGCCTTTCTTTTCAGTGAAAACATAGCCTTGCTAGCCTGTTCAGCGATGTGCGTTTCGGCCAAAAGCATCCGTCCATTGTAAGAGAAGTGTATTCCTATGTATTTATAGTTATGTACAATGTCTAGCTGTTTCATATTCATATAGAACTTTAGCTTCCTACTGTATGCTTTGGTGGTTCCGAACACGACGACGTTTGTTTTATCAGCATTTACTTTTGGCTTCCAGAGGGTGCGGTATTTTTCAAAAGCGTCTAGTGCCTGTTGTAAATCGGCTGTGCTCTCGGCTAGTATAACTGTATCGTATGCATAGAGCTGGATAAGTAGTTTAAATAGGCTGATAAATTCGTCATCTGTATCTGTTAGTTCTATTTGATTGCGGTTTTACTCATGTAGAAATGTTTCTAGGTCATTTATATATATTGCGAATAAAATTGGTGACAGGTCTTAGCCCTGGCCAGCACCACATGTGCAGGTGAGTGGATCTGAGAATTCATTATTTAACTTAATGATTGATTTTATGTTATTATACATGCTTTGAATCAGACTTGGGTACAAGTGCAAATGCATTTGCATTTGCATTTGCATTTGAATCTCATGCATTTGCATTTGTATAAAAAGGGTTGCATTTGCATTTGAGTTTTCAAATGCATTTGATTTTTTTCAAAAGTACTACTTTTCCAATTTTGCATTTCTTTCTAAATTGATTGGAACTTGCTGCTGTTGTAAAGAGCAGCCGCAGCACCAAGTCAAATTAATTTCAAAAAATTAAACCAAATTATTTGTTAAATCCTAAAAATGGCATTTCTGTTGCGAGAAAATAGAAACTTAATTCTCTGTGATTTATTAACCCATTTCCATAGGAATTTCTTAGCATGTAGCTCTCAGCCATCAATATACCTAAATATGCAAAATCATATATATATATTTTGATTAGTTTGACTTATGTCATTTGAGATCTTAGCAAGCCAACACATTTTAGTTACTTTGTTTCTGTGATAATCTACAGCAACGTGGTTCTAGAGTAGAATAAATATGATCACCTTATAAATAGTAAGGAATGGGTGCCTCAATTCGCTTGTCCAAGGCGTTAACTCTTTAACCCGTACATACAAGACCACAGAAATAATTGGCTCAGTGATTGTCTTCTCTTGGCCTGCAAATGCGTATTTGTAAAGACCACGACAAAGGCTGGTTTTTGGTCGGTTTGGGCACCAAAAGGTTAATGAAACAATTCGACTAAACGTTGGTGCTGCTTTAGTCAATGCGCTGATTTTCAGAAAAATTTTTAATATTCATATGATCGTCTGTGTTAAAGAACTGCGATCGTTTGACCCCAAAACACAGGTGGTCACTCGAGCACTTTTGACTACAGTACAATCTACTCAACCAGTACTCTCTATATTCCTTGTCAAGATCCTTTCAAAGTAATTAACGTGAGCTTAGTAATATATCTCTGGTTGACCAATCTATGAATAGAGCAGTGTGTTGTTAACTCCATTCATTAATATATCTCTTAATCCGTGAGTTGTCAATAAGAGAGCACAATTCTTGAAAATTTATGACCGAAATGACTGGCTTGGTAATCGAGTCAGTCATTCCAGTGGAAAATGTTCAAAGATTATCTTCTTGGAATTCAAATAGACATTTACCAAGATCAATAAATAATAGATGCTAATAATTATGTTGGCATGGCTTAATTTACTGTTCTCCTATTGTGATTAGAAGCGCCTGTCATTCAGTCTGACCATAAGCGCATACTCAGCCATGCGCGACTAAGATGATCTCAGACAAAGTTAACATTTAAACATTTGCATCTTGAAGTGCGGGAATCTTACTTCAGGTCTTCAATGAGCTGATGAACATTTTGAAACAAATTTGACTGGAAGCTTTGACCCACAGCTGTCAGGCAAATTATCTTCAAAATATTCAACAGAATAGTTGTTAAATTCATACAGATATTGCATAAGCTGATAACTATTTTGACTGGAACCTGTTACTGCAATAGTAGCAGTACCATCTATCAATCAAATTCCTTTCAAAATATTGAACATAATGTTTGATAATTATTTTGAAAGTAATTTGACTGACACATGTTGCTGCCATATGGTGAAATGTCTATCAATGAAATTACCCTTCAAAATAGTCAACATACTATTTAGGAATCTGAAAATGTAATGCTCTGATGGTTACCCTTTAATGGTGAAGTAAGTATTATTTCTTCATGGTAAAGGTCCATGTGCAGATAAAGAGAAGACTATTTTGGGAAATTTTACACTGGAATGATTGGTTCAATTTGGCAGACAGTCATTCCAGTGGTACAATTTCGAAAATAGTCTTCTGTTGGTCTGCAAAAAAGCCTTGCTAAAAGTAGTCACTACCAGCAGATACATAGATGGCAGATGCATGCTCAGAATTTTAGTACCAGATGTGTGCCTAAATATTCAAATGCATTTGCAAATGTATTTGCATTTGCATTTGCACTTGCATTTGAATAAGTTGCACTTTAAATTTAAATGCAATGGCGCTAGGCTGCATGCACACATGTATTTGGATTTGAATCATGTACACACATTTGCATTTGCATTTCAATGCAATACCCTGCACTTGTACCCAAGTCTGCTTTGATTTACCGTGTATATCTTTCCATTGATACTATGTTGTAGAAGCTTTATCCATAGACCGTTCCGCCATAGCGAGTCAAATGCCTTTTCAAAGTCGACGAAACAGCAAAATAGGCGTTTCCGTTTTGTTTTAAATAGTTCAATAATCGTAGAGAGTGTAAAAACACGGTCTATTGTAGAGTATCCCTTTCTGAAGCCGGCTTGATTTTCTGATAATATGCTGTTATTCTCTAAAGATGTATATGTGCGGTTGCTTATCGCGGTGAAGAGATCTTTGGTTCCTTGGGATCGCCTTTTCTTTTATATATCGGTATAATAATACCTTCTGTCCAGCTTTCTGGCAACGTTGCAGAAGCTAATACGATATTAAATAAACTTGTATAGATATTGACCATAAAGTGTTCTGTTGCCTTCATATACTCATTTATTATTCTATCTGTCCCAGCAGACTTATTATTCTTGAGGCGCTTAATACATTTCGAAATTTCTGCTGACGTTATTCGTGAGTTTAGCTGGTGGTTTTCGCCATGTGTGTCGGTAGAAATATGCTGTTTTTAACTCGATGCCATCACCTTTTTCATTTAGGACTTTGCAAAATGCGTGCATACTACCTATATCTACTGGGCATGGTTCGGTTGGAGCTTTTTCCTTGATTAATTTCCAGCAGTCTCTTTGCTTTCCCTTGCTCATTGCACGAATCTCTTGTTGCTGTTTTTTGTTTATACTGCTCTATTGCTCTTTTGATTATATTTTTATGTCTTACTAGCAGTTACCGTTTGTTGTCTAGTTATATCCGTCCTATTATGTCTACATTATATTCTAGCTGTATGCTATTTATCTCTAACATTTGCACACTGTTTATTATACCACGGGCGCTGTATTCTATTCTGGGCTTGTGGTTGGTATGAGTCATTCGTGTTGCACCAAATACTTGGCTGGCCGAGCTTTCAAACATATATATGATGGCTGTTGTGACGTCATTTATGGATTGTGCGTTTAGTGAACCATTTTCTATTTGGGCATTTATAAAGCATGGTTGATTTTGACGATTTGTTGCATCGATTTCGTGCCATTTCGTGCGCTCTAAATAGGAAATCAGTCAATGTGTTCTTACCAGTTAAATTAAATAAAACATACGTAACAGACATAGCATGGCTATTGGGTGAACGAGAAACACTCGCGTACTCTAAACAGCATGCGTGGTCTTCGCACACAATCAATCGGCTATAAAATCCTGTAATGTCGGCCTTTATCCATAAAGGCTGACTTCCATAAAATCTGTAGCAGATGGATGACGAGTTACAGATGTTATGGGAACGCAATTTCCTGACTGTCGCAAATTGTCGCAGATAATCTGTGACTGATCGTGGAGAACTCGGGAAAGTTGAACATGATTCACCTTTCCGGACTTGTCGCAGATTATCGGCAGTGTTTTCACCAATAACGCCGATTCTGTGCGATTGTCTGTACCTGGGTCCCAGAAAATATATAACAAGCCATACGCGATTTGGTGCTGTCGCGGATTGTCGCAGACAGGTAGCGGATTTTATGTTCCCATACAATATGGAGCGTTTTCTATTATATGTGCATTGCATTCATGGAGAGCATTTCATGACAGACAATCACACACCCTATCGGCGACAGTGCTCTGATATGGGTTGGGAAACCAGGGGCATTGCAGATAATCTGAGACAAATCAGGAAATTTGAAACGACTTCTTCCCGATGGGCAGTAGATTATCTGCGACAGTCTGCGTTATGGCCGATTTACACTACACGATTTTATAATCGATTGATAGTTTGCGAGACATCGCCCACGATGATAATGATAATCTAAACACCTTAGAACTGACGACTTTTCCTGTCCTGCGACTAATCGTGAAACGCAAAGCATGTTTGATTTTCACGACTTGTTGCATGCGATTACCTGTCATTTCGTGCAATGTAAATAGGGATTTGGACATCATGACCAGCTGTGCAATCATTCAAAGAGTTCTTACCAGTTAAATAACATTAAATCTGTATACCGGGCATAGCATGGAGAATGGGTGAACGAGAAACTATCGTGTAATATAAACAGCCTTCTACAATCATCTCTTCAAATGTCGTGAACGATTTGATCGCGCACGATAAATCGGCTATAAAATCGTGTAATGTCAACAACAATAACGTGGTATAACAAAATGTAAATATTTAAGGAGAAGAATGTCAAAATACATTTTATTTATTTGCTTAAACATGTGCTCTATTTATTGTTCTGCCAGCTATTGACTGTATATAACATTTGAAGTAGGCATACGTTGGAAAGAAATACAATTTGATATACTTATAAAATCCTCCTTTCTTTGTAATTTTCTTTTATCTGTAGAGAAGTAGACCTATAGGATACATGCAGCGTTATAAGATGGCGGTTATCAACCAAACAAGGTTGATGATGGTCATATTAAAACATGTCCAGGTATCGTCTACACCTATACTCCTCTCTATGGTTTTATTTAACCATTTAACACTCATATCAGCCAAAAACGACTTCTGCAGTGCTAATGAGAAATATCCATTTGCAAGCCAGAAGAAGACTATTTTTGAAAATTGACCACTTTAATTCCAGTCATTCCAGTGGTAAATTTTCAAAATAGTGTTCTCTTGGTCTACAAAAGGACATTTTCTATGAAGAGATTTTCTTGAATCAATTCGATGGTTACGGGATTAAGGGGTTAACAGATCTAGTGTCGGTGCACCCATTCCGACTCTAAGAGCCACCCACCTAGAAAACAGTTACTATGAGGCTGAGTAGACTGTGATCTTGACCGTTATCATTTGAGCCCGAAATACCAAATTCGAACCCTCATTTACACATAAGTAAAAGAATATTATGTCAAATATTTTTTTAATAACTTGACTGTGATCTGGTGCTGCGTAATGCAGCTACACGATCCTGTGAAATTAGTTTTAAATAATAATATTCAACAGCTTACCTCTATAGCTGCTTCGAAATGGGCCTTTCCGCAAGTTTATCCATCTGTCACATGACGTCATAATCAACTACGTGATGTGTAAGATGACGTCATAATTATGGCGCCATGAATGCCTCGATATAGCCAGTCTTTTAACGCTAAATAGTCCGACACGTTGTACGAATTGTATGTCTTTACCATTTAATTCATATTCGGTTGACTATTTTGAAACTAATTTGGCTGGACGCTGTTGTAGGCACAACAACGTCGAGTCAAATTAGTTTCAACATTTTTAACAGCTTACCTGTATAGTTTTCTGGGAATTGATAGTCAGGGAGTTCAGAGATCGATCGTCCCAACACGGACAAGGCGCGGGTGGCGCTTAGATAGAAATGGTCTGGCATAGCTAAAGCTGGAAAGCTCAATTGAGATTTTGGGAGCTCAGGCCACAGAGGGTTAAGAATGGATGAATTGACTTTTATCTAACACCCTATCCCCGCCTCACTCCACCCTCTCTAGCTAAGCCCCGCCCAGGTGTTTTGTGTGTGGTGGGGCTGATTTGTATATTTTGAGCTAGGAATTTCCAGAATCCCAATTTCAAGGTAACTATAAAGCTACCCTGTTGAATATTTTGAAACTAATTTGGCCGCATGCAGTTACTGCCTATGGTGGCAATAACGCCCCGTCAAATTAGTTTCACAATATTCAACAGAATGTTTAGTAAATAGAAAAGACATACAATTCGTACAACTAACAGATTATTCCAGGTTCATTACGGAGTATTTCTGTAAATTATGACTGTGACGTCATCCTACATGTGGCGCGATTGATTATGGCGTCATATTATTGATTAAGAGATCGGAGTTATCTATTATGCTCACTCCATTAGATATACCTTCAATAATATAACACTAATGCAGCGATCCGGTAAGCCACTCATGTATCTGACATCATAACCAAATACGTCACTTATTAGCTGGCGTCACAATCAAAATGGCGTAGTTCATCACGATGGTGGCAAATATCCGTTACGAGTGTGTTTGATTTGTATGTCTGCATGTTGCATCTGTATGTCTTTGGCGCATTTATAATTTATAATGCATTACACATTTTGTTGAATATTTTGAAACTAATTTGACTGGGATCTTTCAAGGCCAACTTACTTGCGGTAACCTACCATCTCCACGGGGTTCGTGCAAGATATGATCAATACAAAAACTAAAAATGTCCTATCCGTGGGTATGACATGGACGGCTTCAATTCCTTAACCCTTTAGACATCGAATTCATTCACAAATTTAGCCACATCATCGTGATAAATAGGCACTCTTTGCGAAGAGACAATATCAAGAACAATGCTCGAGAGAAGTTACCTCCCTATGAAGTCATGTTTGCCAAGCCAGTTTGTGATTGAGTATTTATTGTAAATCTCTAAATGTGTGTTGTTTGAACGATTGCAGACCTAGATAAGGCATTCATTACGAATGTTGATTATCTTGACAGCCTACATGTGGCGTAATTGATTATGATGTCATATACTTGAGTGACAGATCGAATCTATCCATTTGCAAAAGTGCATTATCATGAACCCATTGTGCATATCCGCAAAGAGCAACTCAGTTCTATTATCTAGTGCCCATTACATGGGGGACTACATTGGGGAAATTCACGAAGTCTCTTCATCCATCCACAACCATTCGCTGAATCCATAAGGAACTACGTTACTCAAATGGTCAATAGTATTCCTCAACTTCTGCCTTAATTGACCTTTCCAGTTTATCCATCCATCCATCATGTGATTCCAAATGACGTCATCATCAAATAAGTGGCTCGTAAGATGACGTCACAATTCGTTATGGCATGAATGACTCGATTTAGTCCGTCTATAACACTTAGTAGTCCGATATGGTGTACGAATTGTATGTCTTTACCATTTAATAAACATTCTGTTGAATATTTTGAAACTAATTTGACTGAGCGCTATTGCTGCCAGCAACAGCGCCCAGTCAAATTAGTTTCAAGATATTTAACAGCTTACCTCTATAGCTTTCTGCAAATTGATTGTCAGGATTTCAAGGATCGATCGATCACAACACGAGCGAGGTGTGGGTGGAGCTTAACTAGGGATGGGCGGGGGCATAGCTAAAACTGGAAATGTCCATTGTGATCGGTCCCTGGAGACGGGCTGAAGTAGGAATGTAAGCGTACACACAATGGTAAAAGCAGGATATGAGATGAGAAGTACATCACTTTCCCGACAGAATGGAGAGAGAGACCGACTCCTACGCAACACTTTCGCCGACATTCCTAGTTGCCCAGAGCGTATCTCTAGACCCACTACCAGGAATGCTTAGGAATTAACATAATCTAATAAGAGTGTTCTTATAGTTCTTATAAAAGCCTATGACTTGAGGGATGCCCTCGCGTAAATTAAAAAACAAGGTGCGCATTTTGAGAGGCAAGTAGCCGAAGATAAACTCAGGATAAAACAGGCAGGTAGTCTGAACTAGGAAGGGTAGATGTGTGTATATTGTAGCCTACAGCCTTCTGGGTGTGTGTCATTACTGTTGTATCAGCTTACCTTTGGGATTGACAGTCATAAAATCTCGATTCATAATGGGAAAGAAAAATACACATTCAAATATTTTGGAACTTATTATGAGTAATGACCCATAACGCTTCATCCCAAATCTCTTTTAAACGTTAGAACTCGCCGAAATACGCAATTTCCCACATTTTTGTAATTATGATGTAGCAATCTACAGCACAAGTACAATGATCAAGCGCCAGTACCCATCAAACTACGCGCCGACCGAGAAAACGATCTACCATTCTGTACCATGACCACAAAGGTTACTGGGCCGGTACTGGCATAATACGAGGCCATAATATTCCAGTATTGGACAAGTACCGGCCCAATAACACGCGTTATGAGGTAGATGGATAATTAACAGCTGAAATGCCCCAGGTTAGGTAACCCTTTTGTCGGAGGTCAGGGAAGACGCCGTGGAAGACGGAATCACGGATAAACCAACTACACTCAACTCGAACGTCCTGTTACAATGAATGACTCCAGTTTTAGCTATGCCACGCCCATCTTTAGCTAAGCTGCACCCACGCTTTGCCCGTGCTGGGATCGATCGAACTCAGTTCTCCTTGAATTTCAATTTCCATAAAACAGCAACAGCGAGTAGTCAAATTAGTTTCAAAATAGTAAACAGAATATTATTAAATAATAAAGACGCAATTCGTACAACCAGATGGACTATTAAGCATTTATGAGGGACTTAAGTATAACAGACCATCTGACGACTTATGACGGATTTAAAATACCGAGCAATAGTATGTAAATGTTCGCAGTAATCCAATCATATCTGCCATTCATGACGTATTTGAGTGTGGCTATATATACTTGACTGCCAGCCTGGATTCCTCGCTGTTGAATATTTTAAAACTAATTTGAAAGAATGCTGTTCCTGCCTATGGCAGCAATAGCGCCAGTCAAATTAGTTTCAAAATATTGGACATAATGTGTATTAAACATATAATTTGTACAACGTGTCGGACTATTAAGAGTTAAAGACGGACTATCTAGAATCATTCATGACGTCACAATTATAACGCCAGCCTACACGTCACGTAGTTGTTTATAACGTCACATGAAAGCGAGAAAACGGATTCATGAATTATTCACGCATTATAGACTCATCCACTCCACGAATAGCTTCGGCCTTCCGGGTTTCATCAGGCGCGGATATGATTTTGAACCCATGAACCGCGGATTACGAGGTCGACTCGTCATCCGAAGGTCATGGGTTGAATCCTGCCTGCGCCAGACAAGACCGAACAGGTCGAAACTCATCATGCAGTGGATGAGCCTATGATGTGTGAATAATTTGATAACCGTAATACCACAATGGGCCATTCCAGTTTATTCATCCATCATATGACGTCCTAATCAATTACGTGACACGTAGGATGACGTTATAATCAACGACGTCATGAATGACGTAGATAAGCTCGTCACGAATGCTTAATTGATCACGGACTAAGTGTTGTTGTGCGAATGGTATCTAATGCTGGAGTTGGATAACGCGATAACTCTAACAATATTTCTTTGGCGGTCACCGACACGTCTGCAGAGTTGCTAGATTGGGCAAGTCTTGTATTTGCAAATCGAAACCTAATCTTCTACGTCGATAGTGAGTTGAAGGTTATCATCGAGAGCCATAGTGAGTTGCTCAGCACGGCATGTAGTTGAGTTGACGTTACCATCTATTATTGGAACCAGATTTAGGACCACATTCTGATCTGCTGCGCTGCTAGTTGACTGACGGAATTCTCGGGCTGGATTGATACTAACATCTGCTCACCAAACGATTCTATCTAGAATGCTGGTGTTTGGACTGATATTGACATTTGCAAGCACAATAATTTGATCTGGAATGATGGTGCTTGAGTTGATGTTGACATCTGCAACTGCAATGGACTTTTCCAGTTATAGATATGCCCCGCCCATTTCTATCTAAGCGCCACCCACGCCTCGTTTCTGTTGTGATTGATCGATCTCTGAACTCACTGACTATCAATTTCCAATAAACTATACAGGTAAGCTGTTGAATATTTTATAGAATCGATCTGCCACTCAAGTATATGACATCATAATCAATTACGCCACATGTAGGCTGTCATTATGGAAGACGGATGTGTTACTTTCGCTTTGAAACCGTACTTGATTTATTGTTGTTTATAAACTTTAATGTGTGTACTGTGTCATAGCTAATTTAGCTTTAGTTCTCCGCCGATCCTCGTGTGTGTTTTAACCGCATTGTAACACTTAGTTTACCGCATTTTGATGTTTTGTTAATCCTGCTTCTGATAACTTTTAACTTTTACTGGTCGCCATCTTGGACGCCATCTTGGTTGTAGAATTCTCCGGTTAATAACTCTCTAAAACAGTCTGTAAGATCCCTTGAAACAACAAGAAACAAAAACTATTTCGTGTGTACTGACATCAGAAAATATTAACAACGCACATTGCTCTGTAGCAACTGGAACGAGCTGTTACGAACTTAGCTGTACTAATAGGACTGAAAATTAAAGCTGAACCGTGTTGATAAAACCGTTAGCTATCAGGTCGTTTCTTCTCCAATGAACGTGACCACTGGATGAAAGCGTGCCAGAATTAGATCATACTAGCCACGTCTGGCAGATAACTCATTAATTAGGTCAGACTGCGTGTTCAAGTAAGCTACACCTGCTAAATCATTAGTGAATAATATCAAATCAGAGGAACATGAATTAACATCAGGTGTGCCACAGGGGTCGGTCCTGAGACCGATCCTTTTTACAATCTATACAGCACCCCTTGGAGTGCTATTGCAGTCTCATGGCAAAAGTTACCATTTCTACGCTGACGATACACAGCTATATCTCGCATTCTATGCAAATGACCAGGTGAATGCTCGTGAGCGTGTTGAAGACTGTGTTCGTGACATTAAACTATGGATGTTAAGCAACTTATTGCAGTTGAATGATAAGAAAACTGAAATTCTGTTAATAACCTCACCGCACCTAAGACATAAGGTTGACATCACCAGTTTGCACATTGGGTGCCCGTAACATAGGCGCAACATTTGACAATTCCCTATGGATGGAAGCTCATGTTACCACTGTCTGCCGTTCCATATTCATGAACATTCGGAACATTAGCAAAATTTGCAGCTTCCTGGATGAAAACGCGGTCAAAACTCTCGTACATGCTACCATCACGTCACGCCTGGACTACTGTAACTCTCTGTTAATAGGCATACCATCTAGCCAATTAGATCGTTTACAGAGAGCGCAGAATTCGGTTCCTACGTAAAATAAAGTCTGAAACTTTGCGTAATTTGGAACTCATTCCGGATAATGCCAGAAATTCTCGGCCTACCAAAATTTGTCATAATCGTCCGATTGTAGGTGAAGGAGGATCTCGGAAATGCGAAAAGAAAAGGTGTAAATTGGATGGTTTTCTTCCTTCCAAGAGTACATTCACAAGCTTTCAAAACAAAAGCAAATTTCAAATTCAGTCAATTTTAGATTGTGATTCTAAAAATGTAATTTATTTAATTTCATGCAAATTGTGTCAAAAGCAGTATGTCGGCGAAACCAAAAATCCACTAAGATGGCGTGCAACTAGACACCTCTCAGATATTAGACTAGAGGAAGACACACATGTGGCTGAACATTTTAATCTTCCTGATCATTCAGTCCCTCGTGACTTTGAAATTATACCTATCGAACAGCTACCTCTTTCAGACACAACAGAGGAAACTGATAAACAAAGAAAACTAAGAGAATCATTCTGGATTAAACAATTAGAAACACAATGGCCTAGGGGCATAAATTCTGACCCAGGCCTCTTAGATCAAAGAGAGATTATACCATTTACTCTCACATACAATCGGAAAAATGTTGAAATTGCCAAAATCCTAAAAGATGAATATCACAACTTACAGGACAATCTCAGACAACCTTTCAACAAGCGCCCAGTAATTGCATTTAAGAAAAATTCGAATCTACGTGACATCTTAGTAAAAGCCAAACTGAAATAGGTTTTCAAAAATACCACTCAGTGATTTATCATTGTGTGATAATTAGGCCATATGGCGTCTCTAAAACAAAATGACGATCTCAAGGAATAAAATAAACAAGAATTTTTTCAATTTTTCAATTTTGAAAATTCTGAGCCAGTGCGTTTGACAATATCATATACATACATACATACTAAACTGGTCAACTTATCCAGGCAAGCCCAGTGGAAAGATGCCTGGTTGCTGATGCTATGCGGAGTTGCAGGATGACGGTTCGATCCCCCGACCGGGAGATGGTGATCAACAAATTAAACTAACGGGTGCAGCACTGTCGGCTAAGTTAGCACATGGAAATTGAAGCCGCACGTTGCCAGTGCGTCAATAAAATAAAAATACATACATACATACTAAACTGGTCAACTCATCCAGGCAAGCCCAAGAGATCGATATCAGGGTCAGTTGTATTTGGCAGTCCTATGCATATCCACTACATGAACCAAGACGTAACGGTAAGGTAGTAGTTACAGTTATCTTGCATGCTTCCAATTGAAAAAATCACACTACTCCAACACGTCATCGCTAAAGAATGCTTTGCTTACAGCGTACAACGCCCAATTGAAGAAAACAGGCTACTCCAACACGTCATCGCTAAAGAATGCTTTAATACGGCAGTAGCGTCCAGTCCTATTATAGTTTCATAGAATTGAGACATTCGTCGATCATAAATAAATACATATATACTTCATATATTTTGCTGAAAGAGTTAAAAAGTAGAAAATCGTCTGCGAAAATCCTCGACTTTAACAAGTCGTCTTTTAAGGTTGAGAATATTGGCCATTCATTTGTACCATACATATATACAAAACGTCTAAACCAGACAACACAACAGTTTATGACCTTCGGGTTTGGGCGGGTGAGTGGGCAATTTTGGCCCTCTCGGAAATTAGAGAAATTATGTGCGATAAAAAAGAAAAAGAAATACAATTAGATAATGAGGTAACTATGTGGATACAGATTGGTAATCCCTACACACAGGTACAAAGCAGTGTTGATGATTGATTGGTTTGGTTGGCGTATAGTTCGGGTCACTGTTAAACAAGTCCCATTCACACCAGGTTAAAACAGCATTTTCTATGCTGGGCTGCAATTTTGTTGTTGAAATTTTGAATCTCTGCGGTTTTGTTTTTCGTGACACCAAATGTCCTATATCCAGGAAGCAGAAAAAAGGAAGGGATCGGGGTTGACTGCTACCTGTGAATGGAGAAATGAGCTTGGTGTGGCGAGATCACCATTAATCACAAAATACGATATCCAGGCCTAATCTAACATAAATTAGTGATCATCGATTCACCACATTTTCAGCCGATAGGCCTACTTTGTACCAACAACAATGCAGGCCTTTCGACCTATGGGTCATCACAAAATTGGGCCACTCAGTAATCCACGGCACAGTACGCTTGATTCTAAAGCTTCCTCAGTCATAGATGTAACCATCTATTCTATTGGCATTTCCGTTGCCAATTATTAAAATTTTGACATTGTAAATTTATCAGCTGGTGTTATATATGAGTAGATAGACGAATAGAATATATTAGATGGTAGTTTGGTTAGTATTGTTAGGTTAGTATGGGTGTGGTGTGTGGGTGGTTGAGTGGGCTTGACATAGATATGTCCAAGCTGCCACACGGGCGATCTGTCTGGTTCAATATATGTATTATCATTCTTGGTGGTCTTGTAATTTTCTTCGTTTTCCGTTTATCCGAGTGTCACTTCATGGAAACCGCAAAATCTCGGAAACCAGTGGCACATCTGATTGGAATAGCTATCGATATCAACATGGTATCTACGCTAGTGTCGCTGCATGTTATCCGTATATATGCGGCCGGGGACACAAAACAGTGTAATATTAGGAGTGATTGATATTGTCCATGAAACCTCAAAATTTTCTTCTCACCAATCATTTGACTTTCTAGACCAGGAAATTACATCTACAATGAGACTCACTGATGGCTGGGTATGCACTGCGAGCCAGATCGGGAAAACCCGTAGTAAAAGATGTTTGAGGCAGAATATTGCCATAACCACCGGCCGATTGTCGCCAAATTTGCTATGTAAATGTGACAATTACTCCTAAACATGACATCCTAAAAGATTTTTAATATGCGCAGTGAGTTATGCGTAATGCCCTGCTGGCCACGGCCACCTCCTAGCGAGTCAGATGTCTTTGTAAGCGCGTTTTCTAACTTCATGTAATATATCTCCAAATCTAGACGGTCACCAGTAATGAAATTTGCAGGGCAAATTGAGGTCCAATTATAAGTTGGACCATGGGAAAATTATGAAATTATACCCACCCACTCCGGAGAAATCGCCTGCTGACCACGACCACCTTTCTAGCAAAATATGCGATTTTTGCCGTTTTAGAGGCCTTTATACAAATTTGAAGGATATATAAATAACTACATGCTCGCAGGTAAAGTTATTTACTATGCAAATGTAACATTCATCTGCAAATATGGAGATCTAAAAATAATTAAATTCGGACAGCTGGTTGACGAGGATCAACCTGCTGACCACGGCCGCCCCTAGGGAATATCTTTGAAAATGAAATTAGTTATAGCTATCGAATTTGATACAACAGACCGCTGTTCTGTATACTAACGACCCTCTTGTAGTAAAACTGTCAGCAGAACCGAAAGCGTTGCGTCTGCGCATCTATCAAAGTGGCCAAAGTGAAGACCGCACCAAACTACGCCAGGAACACAATAACATTCTGCGCCACATTAGCGAACGCTTAAAAGATCTTGCTATCCAATAAACAGCTGCCATAGCTGTTGAAATCACTGCCACGGATGACTGCCACAAAATGTTTCGGGCAGCCCGAGCCCTGAGAGTTGCTGACTACACACCACAACTAACTGTACACAACTCTGAAGGACACTTTATCGGGACTGACCAGGGCAAAGCCGAGGCAATTCGAGAATAGTTCAAGGAACAGTTCACTGACCACGATGATGAGCCCTTGCACCCATTCGCAGGAGACCCCAGGCCATTACTAACACCAATTAATACAGCAGAGGTTGAGAATGCACTTAAAGCCCTGAAAAATGGACGTGCATCTGGATCTGATGGCATGAGCAATGAACTATTCAAATATGCAAGTGACATTATCTCAAAACCGATCACGCACATAGTCAATTCAGCCTTGATGCACTACATTCCCATCAACGCTGTAGGCCAATGCATCCTTATCGCGCTACTCAAGCCCAAGAAGCCACCTGCCCCCCCCCCCCAGCAAATCTGCGGCCCATTGTGCTCCTTAACAGCATACGGAAAATCCTGTCTAATGTTACTCTATGCCGCATCCGAGACAAGATCGACGACTTCACCGGGTCATGTCAAAGTGGCTTCAAACGTGGACGTGGATGGTGATCAACAAATTAAACTAACGGGTGCAGCACTGTCGGCTAAGTTAGCACATGGAAATTGAAGCCGCACGTTGCCAGTGCGTCAATAAAATAAAAATACATATACTGCCAGAGCCGTGCTGGAGTCAGAGTACAATAGGCGTAAAAGCCTAGGATTGATTGTGACAGATGCATCCACAGATAGTCCCATATGAATCGTCAGTGTGTCAGTATATCAGACATGTGAAAACTGGTTGGCCAATCCTTGACTTTAGTCTTGGTGCGGTGGTCCAGTGGAAAGATGCCTGGTTGCTGATGCTATGCGGAGTTGCAGGATGATGGTTCGATCCCCCGACCGGGAGATGGTGATCAACAAATTAAACTAACGGGTGCAGCACTGTCGGCTAAGTTAGCACATGGAAATTGAAGCCGTACGTTGCCAGTGCGTCAATAAAATAAAAATACATATACTGCCAGAGCCGTGCTGGAGTCAGAGTACAATAGGCGTAAAAGCCTAGGATTGATTGTGACAGATGCATCCACAGATAGTCCCATATGAATCGTCAGTGTGTCAGTATATCAGACATGTGAAAACTGGTCGGCCAATCCTTGACTTTAGTCTTGGTGCGGTGGTCCAGTGGAAAGATGCCTGGTTGCTGATGCTATGCGGAGTTGCAGGATGACGGTTCGATCCCCCGACCGGGAGATGGTGATCAACAAATTAAACTAACGGGTGCAGCACTGTCGGCTAAGTTAGCACATGGAAATTGAAGCCGCACGTTGCCAGTGCGTCAATAAAATAAAAATCCATATACTGCCAGAGCCGTGCTGGAGTCAGAGTACAATAGGCGTAAAAGCCTAGGATTGATTGTGACAGATGCATCCACAGATAGTCCCATATGAATCGTCAGTGTGTCAGTATATCAGACATGTGAAAACTGGTCGGCCAATCCTTGACTTTAGTCTTGGTGCGGTGGTCCAGTGGAAAGATGCCTGGTTGCTGATGCTATGCGGAGTTGCAGGATGACGGTTCGATCCCCCGACCGGGAGATGGTGATCAACAAATTAAACTAACGGGTGCAGCACTGTCGGCTAAGTTAGCACATGGAAATTGAAGCCGCACGTTGCCAGTGCGTCAATAAAATAAAAATACATACATACATACATACATACATACATACATACTAAACTGGTCAACTTATCCAGGCAAGCCCAGTGGAAAGATGCCTGGTTGCTGATGCTATGCGGAGTTGCAGGATGACGGTTCGATCCCCCGACCGGGAGATGGTGATCAACAAATTAAACTAACGGGTGCAGCACTGTCGGCTAAGTTAGCACATGGAAATTGAAGCCGCACGTTGCCAGTGCGTCAATAAAATAAAAATACATACATACATACTAAACTGGTCAACTCATCCAGGCAAGCCCAAGAGATCGATATCAGGGTCAGTTGTATTTGGCAGTCCTATGCATATCCACTACATGAACCAAGACGTAACGGTAAGGTAGTAGTTACAGTTATCTTGCATGCTTCCAATTGAAAAAATCACACTACTCCAACACGTCATCGCTAAAGAATGCTTTGCTTACAGCGTACAACGCCCAATTGAAGAAAACAGGCTACTCCAACACGTCATCGCTAAAGAATGCTTTAATACGGCAGTAGCGTCCAGTCCTATTATAGTTTCATAGAATTGAGACATTCGTAGATCATAAATAAATACATATATACTTCATATATTTTGCTGAAAGAGTTAAAAAGTAGAAAATCGTCTGCGAAAATCCTCGACTTTAACAAGTCGTCTTTTAAGGTTGAGAATATTGGCCATTCATTTGTACCATACATATATACAAAACGTCTAAACCAGCCAACACAACAGTTTATGACCTTCGGGTTTGGGCGGGTGAGTGGGCAATTTTGGCCCTCTCGGAAATTAGAGAAATTATGTGCGATAAAAAAGAAAAAGAAATACAATTAGATAATGAGGTAACTATGTGGATACAGATTGGTAATCCCTACACACAGGTACAAAGCAGTGTTGATGATTGATTGGTTTGGTTGGCGTATAGTTCGGGTCACTGTTAAACAAGTCCCATTCACACCAGGTTAAAACAGCATTTTCTATGCTGGGCTGCAATTTTGTTGTTGAAATTTTGAATCTCTGCGGTTTTGTTTTTCGTGACACCAAATGTCCTATATCCAGGAAGCAGAAAAAAGGAAGGGATCGGGGTTGACTGCTACATGTGAATGGAGAAATGAGCTTGGTGTGGCGAGATCACCATTAATCACAAAATACGATATCCAGGCCTAATCTAACATAAATTAGTGATCATCGATTCACCACATTTTCAGCCGATAGGCCTACTTTGTACCAACAACAATGCAGGCCTTTCGACCTATGGGTCATCACAAAATTGGGCCACTCAGTAATCCACGGCACAGTACGCTTGATTCTAAAGCTTCCTCAGTCATAGATGTAACCATCTATTCTATTGGCATTTCCGTTGCCAATTATTAAAATTTTGACATTGTAAATTTATCAGCTGGTGTTATATATGAGTAGATAGACGAATAGAATATATTAGATGGTAGTTTGGTTAGTATTGTTAGGTTAGTATGGGTGTGGTGTGTGGGTGGTTGAGTGGCCTTGACATAGATATGTCCAAGCTGCCACACGGGCGATCTGTCTGGTTCAATATATGTATTATCATTCTTGGTGGTCTTGTAATTTTCTTCGTTTTCCGTTTATCCGAGTGTCACTTCATGGAAACCGCCAAATCTCGGAAACCAGTGGCACATCTGATTGGAATAGCTATCGATATCAACATGGTATCTACGCTAGTGTCGCTGCATGTTATCCGTATATATGCGGCCGGGGACACAAAACAGTGTAATATTAGGAGTGATTGATATTGTCCATGAAACCTCAAAATTTTCTTCTCACCAATCATTTGACTTTCTAGACCAGGAAATTACATCTACAATGAGACTCACTGATGGCTGGGTATGCACTGCGAGCCAGATCGGGAAAACCCGTAGTAAAAGATGTTTGAGGCAGAATATTGCCATAACCACCGGCCGATTGTCGCCAAATTTGCTATGTAAATGTGACAATTACTCCTAAACATGACATCCTAAAAGATTTTTAATATGCGCAGTGAGTTATGCGTAATGCCCTGCTGGCCACGGCCACCTCCTAGCGAGTCAGATGTCTTTGTAAGCGCGTTTTCTAACTTCATGTAATATATCTCCAAATCTAGACGGTCACCAGTAATGAAATTTGCAGTGCAAATTGAGGTCCAATTATAAGTTGGACCATGGGAAAATTATGAAATTATACCCACCCACTCCGGAGAAATCGCCTGCTGACCACGACCACCTTTCTAGCAAAATATGCGATTTTTGCCGTTTTAGAGGCCTTTATACAAATTTGAAGGATATATAAATAACTACATGCTCGCAGGTAAAGTTATTTACTATGCAAATGTAACATTCATCTGCAAATATGGAGATCTAAAAATAATTAAATTCGGACAGCTGGTTGACGAGGATCAACCTGCTGACCACGGCCGCCCCTAGGGAAAATCATTGAAAATGAAATTAGTTATAGCTATCGAATTTGATACAACAGACCTCTGTTCTGTATACTAACGACCCTCTTGTAGTAAAACTGTCAGCAGAACCGAAAGCGTTGCGTCTGCGCATCTATCAAAGTGGCCAAAGTGAAGACCGCACCAAACTACGCCAGGAACACAATAACATTCTGCGCCACATTAGCGAACGCTTAAAAGATCTTGCTATCCAATAAACAGCTGCCATAGCTGTTGAAATCACTGCCACGGATGACTGCCACAAAATGTTTCGGGCAGCCCGAGCCCTGAGAGTTGCTGACTACACACCACAACTAACTGTACACAACTCTGAAGGACACTTTATCGGGACTGACCAGGGCAAAGCCGAGGCAATTCGAGAATAGTTCAAGGAACAGTTCACTGACCACGATGATGAGCCCTTGCACCCATTCGCAGGAGACCCCAGGCCATTACTAACACCAATTAATACAGCAGAGGTTGAGAATGCACTTAAAGCCCTGAAAAATGGACGTGCATCTGGATCTGATGGCATGAGCAATGAACTATTCAAATATGCAAGTGACATTATCTCAAAACCGATCACGCACATAGTCAATTCAGCCTTGATGCACTACCTTCCCATCAACGCTGTAGGCCAATGCATCCTTATCGCGCTACTCAAGCCCAAGAAGCCACCTGCCCCCCCCCCCCCAGCAAATCTGCGGCCCATTGTGCTCCTTAACAGCATACGGAAAATCCTATCTAATGTTACTCTATGCCGCTTCCGAGACAAGATCGACGACTTCACCGGGTCATGTCAAAGTGGCTTCAAACGTGGACGTGGATGGTGATCAACAAATTAAACTAACGGGTGCAGCACTGTCGGCTAAGTTAGCACATGGAAATTGAAGCCGCACGTTGCCAGTGCGTCAATAAAATAAAAATACATATACTGCCAGAGCCGTGCTGGAGTCAGAGTACAATAGGCGTAAAAGCCTAGGATTGATTGTGACAGATGCATCCACAGATAGTCCCATATGAATCGTCAGTGTGTCAGTATATCAGACATGTGAAAACTGGTCGGCCAATCCTTGACTTTTAGTCTTGGTGCGGTGGTCCAGTGGAAAGATGCCTGGTTGCTGATGCTATGCGGAGTTGCAGGATGACGGTTCGATCCCCCGACCGGGAGATGGTGATCAACAAATTAAACTAACGGGTGCAGCACTGTCGGCTAAGTTAGCACATGGAAATTGAAGCCGCACGTTGCCAGTGCATCAATAAAATAAAAATACATATACTGCTGGAGTCAGAGTACAATAGGTGTAAAAGCCTAGGATTGATTGTGACAGATGCATCCACAGATAGTCCCATATGAATCGTCAGTGTGTCAGTATATCAGACATGTGAAAACTGGTCGGCCAATCCTTGATTTTTAGTCTTGGTGCGGTGGTCCAGTGGAAAGATGCCTGGTTGCTGATGCTATGCAGAGTTGCAGGATGACGGTTCGTTCCCCCGACCGGGAGATGGTGATCAACAAATTAAACTAACGGGTGCAGCACTGTCGGCTAAGTTAGCACATGGAAATTGAAGCCGCACGTTGCCAGTGCGTCAATAAAATAAAAATACATACATACTAAACTGGTCAACTCATCCAGGCAAGCCCAAGAGATCGATATCAGGGTCAGTTGTATTTGGCAGTCCTATGCATATCCACTACATGAACCAAGACGTAACGGTAAGGTAGTAGTTACAGTTATCTTGCATGCTTCCAATTGAAAAAATCACACTACTCCAACACGTCATCGCTAAAGAATGCTTTGCGTACAGCGTACAACGCCCAATCGAAGAAAACACGCTACTCCAACACGTCATCGCTAAAGAATGCTTTGCTTACAGCGTACAACGCCCAATTGAAGAAAACAGGCTACTCCAACACGTCATCGCTAAAGAATGCTTTGCTTACAGCGTACAACGCCCAATTGAAGAAAACAGGCTACTCCAACACGTCATCGCTAAAGAATGCTTTAATACGGCAGTAGCGTCCAGTCCTATTATGGTTTCATAGAATTGAGACATTCGTAGATCATAAATAAATACATATATACTTCATATATTTTGCTGAAAGAGTTAAAAAGTAGAAAATCGTCTGCGAAAATCCTCGACTTTAACAAGTCGTCTTTTAAGGTTGAGAATATTGGCCATTCATTTGTACAATACATATATACAAAACGTCTAAACCAGACAACACAACAGTTTATGACCTTCGGGTTTGGGCGGGTGAGTGGGCAATTTTGGTCCTCTCGGAAATTAGAGAAATTATGTGCGATAAAAAAGAAAAAGAAATACAATTAGATAATGAGGTAACTATGTGGATACAGATTGGTAATACCTACACACAGGTACAAAGCAGTGTTGATGATTGATTGGTTTGGTTGGCGTATAGTTCGGGTCACTGTTAAACAAGTCCCATTCACACCAGGTTAAAACAGCATTTTCTATGTTGGGCTGCAATTTTGTTGTTGAAATTTTGAATCTCTGCGGTTTTGTTTTTCGTGACACCAAATGTCCTATATCCAGGAAGCAGAAAAAAGGAAGGGATCGGGGTTGACTGCTACATGTGAATGGAGAAATGAGCTTGGTGTGGCGAGATCACCATTAATCACAAAATACGATATCCAGGCCTAATCTAACATAAATTAGTGATCATCGATTCACCACATTTTCAGCCGATAGGCCTACTTTGCACCAACAACAATGCAGGCCTTTCGACCTATGGGTCATCACAAAATTGGGCCACTCAGTAATCCACGGCACAGTACGCTTGATTCTAAAGCTTCCTCAGTCATAGATGTAACCATCTATTCTATTGGCATTTCCGTTGCCAATTATTAAAATTTTGACATTGTAAATTTATCAGCTGGTGTTATATATGAGTAGATAGACGAATAGAATATATTAGATGGTAGTTTGGTTAGTATTGTTAGGTTAGTATGGGTGTGGTGTGTGGGTGGTTGAGTGGGTTTGACATAGATATGTCCAAGCTGCCACACGGACGATCTGTCTGGTTCAATATATGTATTATCATTCTTGGTGGTCTTGTAATTTTCTTCGTTTTCCGTTTATCCGAGTGTCACTTCATGGAAACCGCAAAATCTCGGAAACCAGTGGCACATCTGATTGGAATAGCTATCGATATCAACATGGTATCTACGCTAGTGTCGCTGCATGTTATCCGTATATATGCGGCCGGGGACACAAAACAGTGTAATATTAGGAGTGATTGATATTGTCCATGAAACCTCAAAATTTTCTTCTCACCAATCATTTGACTTTCTAGACCAGGAAATTACATCTACAATGAGACTCACTGATGGCTGGGTATGCACTGCGAGCCAGATCGGGAAAACCCGTAGTAAAAGATGTTTGAGGCAGAATATTGCCATAACCACAGGCCGATTGTCGCCAAATTTGCTATGTAAATGTGACAATTACTCCTAAACATGACATCCTAAAAGATTTTTAATATGCGCAGTGAGTTATGCGTAATGCCCTGCTGGCCACGGCCACCTCCTAGCGAGTCAGATGTCTTTGTAAGCGCGTTTTCTAACTTCATGTAATATATCTCCAAATCTAGACGGTCACCAGTAATGAAATTTGCAGTGCAAATTGAGGTCCAATTATAAGTTGGACCATGGGAAAATTATGAAATTATACCCACCCACTCCGGAGAAATCGCCTGCTGACCACGACCACCTTTCTAGCAAAATATGCGATTTTTGCCGTTTTAGAGGCCTTTATACAAATTTGAAGGATATATAAATAACTACATGCTCGCAGGTAAAGTTATTTACTATGCAAATGTAACATTCATCTGCAAATATGGAGATCTAAAAATAATTAAATTCGGACAGCTGGTTGACGAGGATCAACCTGCTGACCACGGCCGCCCCTAGGGAAAATCATTGAAAATGAAATTAGTTATAGCTATCGAATTTGATACAACAGACCTCTG
This sequence comes from Chaetoderma sp. LZ-2023a, assembly GCA_034401795.1. Taxonomy (NCBI): domain Eukaryota; kingdom Metazoa; phylum Mollusca; class Caudofoveata; order Chaetodermatida; family Chaetodermatidae; genus Chaetoderma; species Chaetoderma sp. LZ-2023a. Next base: position 91,574,164 of record CM067375.1, read on the forward strand.
GATACTGACGACCCTCTTGTAGTAAAACTGTCAGCAGAACCGAAAGCGTTGCGTCTGCGCATCTATCAAAGTGGCCAAAGTGAAGACCGCACCAAACTACGCCAGGAACACAATAACATTCTGCGCCACATTAGCGAACGCTTAAAAGATCTTGCTATCCAATAAACAGCTGCCATAGCTGTTGAAATCACTGCCACGGATGACTGCCACAAAATGTTTCGGGCAGCCCGAGCCCTGAGAGTTGCTGACTACACACCACAACTAACTGTACACAACGCTGAAGGACACTTTATCGGGACTGACCAGGGCAAAGCCGAGGCAATTCGAGAATAGTTCAAGGAACAGTTCACTGACCACGATGATGAGCCCTTGCACCCATTCGCAGGAGACCCCAGGCCATTACTAACACCAATTAATACAGCAGAGGTTGAGAATGCACTTAAAGCCCTGAAAAATGGACGTGCATCTGGATCTGATGGCATGAGCAATGAACTATTCAAATATGCAAGTGACATTATCTCAAAACCGATCACGCACATAGTCAATTCAGCCTTGATGCACTACCTTCCCATCAACGCTGTAGGCCAATGCATCCTTATCGCGCTACTCAAGCCCAAGAAGCCACCTGCCCCCCCCCCCCAGCAAATCTGTGGCCCATTGTGCTCCTTAACAGCATACGGAAAATCCTATCTAATGTTACTCTATGCCGCATCCGAGACAAGATCGACGACTTCACCGGGTCATGTCAAAGTGGCTTCAAACGTGGACGCAGCTGTGCAGACATTGTATGGGCTCAACGCATGCTTGTGTCGGTAGTCCTGTCCAAATACTGGGATTTCCATAAAATGGGAATTGACATGTCACGGGCCTGAGACACAATTAAACGCCCAAAGATCCTAGACGTGCTACGCCAGGCCAGTTTCAATGAAGATAAGCTATGGCTAGTGAGACTACTACACCAAGCTGAGAGTACGAGTCGAGTCAGTGAAGTCTGTAGAGTTTGAGACATCAATCGGTTTCCTACAGGGAGATGCTCTATGCCCTGTGCTCTTCACCTGTTACCTGGCTACTGCATTGGAATCCGTGCGGGGAAACACCACACGATCAAAGCCCCCCCCCCTCCCCCTCCCACTCCCACCCACCCACCCCCGTTGTCAATACTGGGCATGCCGCTAGAGATGGAAGGAATATGCCGACGATGTGGACTTTATAGATGAGGAAAAAGAACCTCTTGACAAACTTCTCCCAATAGCTGCAAGCAAACTAAAAACTGAGAATCTCTTCATGAATGACTCCAAAAACAGAGTTCACCCACATATACCTATCTACAACGCATGAAACTAAAGAAAATGACGATCTACTCCATGGCGGCTAACCATCGTGGAAAAGTAAAATCCTGGGCTCGCTGCTTTGCAGTACTGCTGATATTGCTGCACGCTACATCATGGGGAACATAGTTTTTCAGTCCTTCTGGAAGCTATGAATTCGTGGATCAAAGATGGCCTTGGTAAAAAGACTGCGTTTATACAATGCAACCTGCGTATCCTTGATGATGTATAACTCTAACAGCTGGGCAGATCCAAAGACAGCTCTAGACACACTTGACGCCTGCCACCGCAAATACCTACACACCATCACTTGACACCCATGACCAGAGAGCATAATTTCCAACGATGCACTATGCAAGATGTATAATACGTCGCCGCTGTCTGTAAAAGCCGCCCAGCAAAGATGGTCCATGTTTGGCCATGTGCTAAGGATGCCAGAAGACACACCAGCACAGAGAGCCTTGGAAATCGCCCTACTCGGAACCAGCAAATACAGAGCCAGGAGAGGACGGCATTGCATAAATCTGCTAAGCGTTCTACGAGGTGACCTTAAGAAAGCAGGATTAGATACACTCAAGTCAAGAATGGACCTGAGGGGAGCTAAGGATTTTGGCTGAGGACAAGACACAGTGGGCAAAAGCGAAGAAGGACTGATTGCAGCTGTAGGATGTTTCTACTACTACAGCCACAGAATACAGTAATCTTACATATCGAATTTGAGATTGACCGACTCCAGCAAATCTGGACAATAAACACAAGACTATTCAAGAAAAAGGTGGTCGCCCAGCTTATTAATAAATTGCCATTGTGTAAGTAAATGGCCATTGTGTTATGTGTTAATCATGTAATCACAGGCACGTGTTTGTGATTGGCACGTGGATGACAATAATGCAGATACATGTATATATGCCCAGATTTTATTTTTAAGAACATCAGTGTGAATTGCTTTAATTCTGTTGCTGAAAGCTGTTTCTATCATAGGCAAAGACATTTTCAAAATAGACACCAATTAAGAGACCGAATATATTTCGTCCATGCCAAAGGAACTCATCCGCTGGCTTTATGGCTACCACTATGTAGATATGTAGATTGTGATGTTGCATGTGTACATCTCTATCTATGATGCACACATACATAGACGTACACTCACGACACCGCTGTGAATGCGTGCGTGTGCTCGTATCCTAACAGATTAGGTTGTATGTGTTTAACATCCACTCATGAAATATCGGTACATAGTATATAGATACTCATATGTAAAAACCGTTGAAGATTTTGAAACGAATTTTTCTGAGACAGGCAGCCTTGCTTTACAATCAAATTAGTTTCAAAATATTTAGCAGACTATTTCATCAACCGTAATACTATGGTCAGTATGGCTGAGAGTGTTAATGTTTAGGACAGTACCATTTTCCTACATTTTTCTGTTTGGTACACTGAGATTTTCCAATCTATGATATGAGTCTGGGTGGTCACGACTTTGGCATGTAAAGTAAAGTAAATAGTATACACTGAATCCGTTCGTTTAATATTTCTGCTCGTTTTTCTCATTGCAGTAACTTTCGGAAACAATGAGATTATAATTACCCAATACACGAGCTATGGTTATGAGGATATGGAATTCGTCAGGTCCATTATATATGGTTCAGATAATGTATACATTGTAATCATTCACTCCATGCCAATTTCGGCCGCATACATATACCATTTGATGTGAATGTTAACCATAGATGTTTTAATCCGGGATAAAAGTAATGATCTACATTTATATCCTCAGATTTAAAACACCACCTCCTCCAGAGTTTGGCATAAATGAATTCGTTACTCAGGCGTGAAGACTCGTCATTCGTAATTTTGTGTGAGCATATTTCTTTATGGTACGTACCGATCCCTTTGGTGGTGGTGGACTGAGACAAATAGTGATCAAATGTCATCATATCATATACACCTTGATTAGTCGCGTGCGTTGACCATGCAGCTAATGCGAACACTGTCTGTGATTAATTTGTTTACACCTTTAACGATAGTTCTTCAGTAGTCGTGTGTCTATTGTCTAGCAGATTTGCTGGAGTCGGTCGGCCAATGTCAAATTCGATAGCTATAACTAATTTCATTTTTCAAGGAATTTCGCTAGGCAGTAGCTATGGTCAGCAGGCTGATACTCGTCCACCACTTGTCGAATTTATTAATTTTTAGATCTCTATGTTCGATGATGAATGTTACATTTGCATAGTAAGGTTTGTTACTTGCGACCGTGTAGTTATTTATATATCCTTCTTCAAATTTGCGTAAAGGCCTCTAAAACGACAAAAATCGCATATTTCTCTAGAAGGGTGGTCGTGGTCAGCAGGCAATTTCTCCGGAGGGGTAGGCATAATATAATAATTTTCACATAGTCCAACTCATAATTGGACCTCAAATTAGCACAGTAAATTTCATTACGACCGTCTAGTTTTGGAGATATATTGCATGAAGTTGGAAAACACGCTTACAAAGACCTCTGGCTCGCTAAGAGGTGGCCGTGGTCAGCAGGGCAGTACTCATAGCTCACAGCGTATATTAAAAATTCTGTTAGTTTCTCATATATTCAGGAGTCATTGTCACATTTGCACAGCAAATTTGGTGGCAATCGGCCTTGCAGTTATGGAGATATATCCTGCCTCAAACTTAGTTTACTACTGTGTTTCCCGATCTGGCTCGCAGTTTATACCTTAAGCTGGTACCCGACTCCAATTGCTCATAATCACAATAGAATCGCCAGCGATGGTATGAGGAGTCGGGTACCAGCCTATTTATACCCAACCCTCATTGATACTTACAGGGGACCTTAACGTTATGACCAGCAATGTAAATGAGATACTGGAAACTGATCACGAATTGAATGATATCTGACAATTGGATACTGAGAATCAATATGACTCAATGACCAAAATGTTCCCATATGCAGGGCACAAAACAAACATAACGCAAAACCCTTTGGCATAAACTCATAGATACTTGTAAATACAATACTCTGTGCATGTATAACGAGACAGTTACACTCCAATGGTATAGGAAAACGTACATGAAAAAGCAGCAGCGTCGTAGATCATGTAATTGACGAAATTAACAGAGAATGTGAACGATTTTATTGTATATGAATTATGTCCTTAGCCTTCAGAAGTACATGGATCCCCAACAAATTTTAAATAATTTTATGAAACTTAAAAATAAATCTTAATAAAACTAAGACATTCGTTTTTTGACATACACACAAATTAACACAAACTTTTGATTTTAAACTAAATAATATACAAATTAAAATTATTGATAGTTATGAATATTTAGGAATCATGCTATCAAAAAGAATTCAGTGAGACTATTAAGCACCTTACACAACAATGCCGAAAGGTAATGTATTACATGTATCGCTGCAAGTCCAACTTATGCCAATCCATTGACTGCCATCTTTAATTATTCGATGCAATTATATCCCCAGTAACATTGTATGGGAGGGAAATATATGGTTTTGAAATATTTCAGTCATTAGAGAGTAGTTATAAGCTGGGGGCATCAGAACAGAACGTGGTGGGACCTGCCGATCCATGATCCGTGGCTACAGGAGGGAGGTAGGCTGTCAGAACAGAGGCGGCTACAGGAGGCCGAGTGTTGTAGACTGTTTTAATCGGTAGTAGCCACGGATCGCCGATCGGTGGCTACAGAAGGGAGGTGGGTTTTCAGAACAGAGGCGACTACTGACTGCGATGTGTTTTACAATGTAGGGCCCACCGTAACCCCTCCCCCACCTCGTGGGGCCCCATCCATTGTTCAGACCATGCCAGGCAAGTACAACACTTCTATTTAGACCTTCAACATCATACGTTTATTCATGCCAGGAAAGTACAAAACTTCCACAACAAATCCACTATTAGTAAACGTTTACTCATAAGATTCCGAACCATGGATACATATAATCACAATAAGTTCACAGATGAGGAGGTGTATTACGGCGTAGGGTCCACCACGACCCCTCACAGTGAGCCACCCATTCCAGCACCAAACAGGAAGCCCAAAGCAGAGACACGCCTGCACCCATACAGGAAGCCCAAAGCAGCGAGATACCTGCACAAGAAACTCACAGATGAGGAGGTGTATTACAATGTAGAGACACAATGGCGCAAGATGCACTTCAACTGCCTCATTGATGAAATTACGCTAAAATAAAAAATCTAGCAATACATTTATTCGATATCATCGTTTGATAGCAGCATCCATTTTGATACTGTGGAGCATTAACAGATGGTCTAAATACTGTCTTCGTTCTGTCATTGCCATTGATGTCAGTGGATATTGTCTAACCCCTAACTCAGTGTCTGGTGGGATTTTTCGGGTGAGTAACTCGTATACTACTATTGCGAATGATAGGTCAGGAGAAGCTCTCCAGAACTCAAGAGATTTCTTTGCATAGTCCCCCAGGTCATGTAATGAGCTTGCCTCTTTTCCCCCCACCATGGGGCATAGCCTACACCATGCATGTAACTCCATAGCTCTTCAGGGTACCCCATGATTGAGTTTCAGATTCAGTTAGCTTGATTACCTATAGAGTTCGTTTCTCTAATAGGGCATCACCTGGTGGTAGGGCACATGAACATCTATACTTCCCTATTAGAGAAATGACTCCCTTAGTGTATCTTGCAATATATTTTATGACCTATGTTATGAGACATCTTATGAAACATTTTATGAAACAACATAGCCACAATATGTCTATCCTCTGGGTTGAAGATATTATTTCCACTTTTTAAATAGCAGAACAATCAGGTCTTCATATTTTACAAATTAACTTGGCCCATATTCGAGCCGGGAAACACAAAGGTAAGTACGCGACTGTCTTTATCATGCTAGATGGACATCGTTATCCATATACACCAGATGGGGTCCATCCAAAAGATAGACTCATATGAATTCGCCAGTGTATCAGTATTTCTGACATGTGAAAGCTGGCCCGCTAAAACAAGATTTTATATCTTGGCATGGTGGTCCAGTGGAAAGATGTCTGGTTGCTGATGCTATGCTGAATTGCAGGATGGCAGTCCGATCCCTGCCAAGGAAATAATGATCAACAAAGTAAACTAATGGGTGCACTCCTTAGGCGGGGTTAGCACAGAGAATACAGTCATTGCATTGCACGTGCATTAAAAACTAAGCAAAAAACTACTACTGCCAGTGCCACGATGGAGACCCGGTGAGGGGACAGCATAAACACCCGATGGGGTGCATCCAAATGATAGTCTCATATGAGCTCGCCAGTATATCAATATATCCAACATGTGAAAGCTGGTCCGCTAAACCAAGAGTTTTGTCTTGGCGTGGTGGTCCAATGGAAAGATCTGGTTGCTGATGCTATGCGAATTGCAGCATGGCGGTTCGATCCCTGACCGGGTAAATGATGATCTCCAAAGTAAATTAATGGGTGCACTCCGTAGGCGGGGTTAGCACAGAGATGGAAGTCATCGCGTTGTCAGTGCATTAAACACTAAACAAAAACTACTACTGGCAGTGTCGTGATGGAGAGCGGGTGAGGGCATAGCATACACAACAGATGGGGTGCATCTAAAAGATAGTCTCATAAGAGTTCGTCAGTGTATTAGTATATCTGACATGTGAAAGCTGGTCCGCTAAACCGAGAGTTTTGTCTTTACATGGTGGTCCAGTGGAAAGATATCTGGTTGCTGATCCTATGCAGAATTGCAGGATGGTGGTTCGATCCTCGACCGGAGAAATGATGATCAACAAAGTAAGGTAACAGGTGCACTCCATAGGCGGGGTTAGCACAGAGACTGAAGTCATCGCATTGCCAGTGCATTAAAGACTAAGAAAATATTACTATACAACAAACAACAATAAATTTGAGGCTGAAAAGGTAATAGCGCATTTCGGGCAGAAACAGGATAGTTTTTCACAGTTTGTTTCCCCAGATGCGCTGTACAATGAGAGCAGAGACACCTGTTGCAATAAGTATGGCACTCTAAGATTTGTACCTATGTCTGACCTAGTACTCACCAACAACAACAAAGATGACGACAACGACTACAAAGACGATGATGGAGACAGTTACTCCTACTACTGTTACTACTACTACTACTACTACTACTACTACTACTACTACTACTACTACTACTACTACTACTTTTTTTTGGTAACATGATCAATGGATCGTGTGGAAATCCTTTCTACCCAAAAGATATATTGGCTGAAAAGAACAGTAAACATATAAAAACTCAAGAGAAATTACGAAAACAAACTATCACGTTAGTCATGTGTGTAGATATACATATATACATAATTTAATATAAGACAAGACAGGGGCTCCATAAAAATATATATTAATTACAATTATAACTGTAGGCCTACATTTTATGACCAATTTAAACACCTAAATTAATTCATAAATTAATTAATAAAATCAAACATCTCTGCTGTCAAAAACCTGACTCACTTTACTTGGAGATGTAGATTCCAAAATCATACCAGGTAATTATGATCTAGGTAAATAAATAACAAATAGCTTTACTGTTTCTAAATGAAGTTACTCAACGTTGAGAAGCTATTCGAAAATTATCCTGGATCAAGGGTAATTCTAAATCTATCTTGGATCGTTAGTAATATGTAAAAAATTGTGATCTTAGACCTGTCTTTTCATAGAACTGTTTAGTCTTTTAATTAAAAATAAGAAGACTGATCATTATCAAACCAAATAGACTGGAAGCCGTAGATACCCAAAAAGCAGCAGCAGCCTCCAGTCAGATACTTCATGTATTTTGTCAACCTACATTAAAAGTTAATTCCTAAAAATGTCCTTTTTCATATCAACATTAAATTACAAAAACAACATAACAGAGACACACCATTAAAGCTATCATAATCCATAAAGGATAGAGGGCTTTCATAATGACAGTGGCTTTAGACCAAGATTTTGGTTTTCAACATAGATCAGTTCACCTCTGTACCACGTGTCCTTGATATCTGGAGTTTTCGGATCTTAACGAATACTACGTGCCCATGTAGCATGAAACATTGCGTTCAATGACTCCAGGTGATCGCATGTGATGCTACTGTTATTATTTTGAACTAATGAACATCTATACCGCCAAATAGTCCACATGCCAATGCTTATGCAAAACAAAATAACAGCTTTATCCAGCTTTAGTATGTGGATATCATCAAGGTCGTGGAATAAAATCTTCTTAGCTGTTATCTTGGTTCTAGATATCTTTAGATGGACTAATGTATTCTCTACATACTCCCAGAATCGTGACACTACATGGCATTCAGTAAAAAGATGGGCCAGCGTTTCCTCAAAGGCAAAGCAAAATACATATTTATTGTCATGGTCACAAGGCAATTTGGCTTTTAGCATGAGATGTTTTACCCATAGCCTCCTATGCACTAATCTCCACACACCATCTCTTGCCTGATTTGGAATATTTGGTAAGTGTATATTTTGCCATATCATCTCCCAGTCTAGATTAGTGTATCCATATTGCTCCCAAGCAGCAATACACTTGGGAGGCTTGATCTTCCTTGATAATAGTAACGTATATCAAGCTTTGGCTGAGATTGTGCATCATACCTAATTTTCAACTCAGGAGGTTCTTGATTAATAGGTGCGCTACATAGTGAGAACCATTCCTTAGGTTTAAGTCTCTGAATCCAATCTTGCAGACGCTTAGCATCAATTGGTCGGAGATTAGTGACGTTATTAATCTCATCTAAAGACTTCCATTTCCAGCTAATGGGGGTCAATTAAATCGGAGACCCCCTTTAATTCCTTTCCGTGCCATAGATGGATAATATAAGACTTTATCTTGGTAAACGATTTGGTTGTTGCCCAACAGATTAAAATTCAATGCAGACTGGAGGGTGTTCTACTTTAATAAACTTATTAAGCGATTTCTTCAACTCCAGAAACAGTGGTGGAACTTGCTGATAACTTCTAGGTGGGTCACTTGCGCAAAAGTTTCTTCGAGCAGAAAATGGACTTATAAATCTTTCTATTAGTGCTCTCAAAACATTTGCCCACTGGATATCAGAAGAAAGCAAATCATTAAAATATTTGAAGCGTAATGACATACTTTTAGATCTAATATCGACAAGATTGAGACCGCCCTCAGAATTTTTGTTATAGTAAATTTCTCTTAACACCAAACAGATTTTACCAGTCCATAAAAAATCCAAAACGATTTTATTAATCTCATTTTCAACATGCTGAGGCAAATACATGACAGAAGCTGTGTACCACGATTGCAGGAGAATTAAGGTATTTATGACCAAAGTCCTACCAAAAATTGTTCAATGGCGGTGCTTCCAAGCATTAACAGTTTTCTTCTTTTTGGATATTCTTTCTTCCCAGTTAATTACTTCATAACTTGCACTGAAATGTATGCTTAGTATCTTAATTGTTTCTGCAGACCACTGAATATCAAGTGGTTTGTCACGCCTCTCTCGCCACTGTCCCAAAAATAGACAAACTGACTAGCTTCTATGAATTTTTATACCATAGGCTTTTTGAAAATCAACTAAGATATTATCAAGTTTATTAAAATCATTATTACTACCAGCAAAAACAGTTGTATCATCACAATACTGTGATACCTTTATTGGCTTTACAACGCCATGGATGTGTATACCCTGAAAGAGCCTATCTTCTCTTATAGCTACTCCTAATGATTCCATTGCAATTATAAATAGCAATGGTGATAATGAGCAGCTATGGCGGACACCCCGGTCCAAAACGATGGGCTGCCTTATAAAATCATTAACCAAATATCTGCTGCTGATATTATCATACATAATCTTGACCCATTTGATGAAATTAGGACAAGCCCAAAATGTTCAAGGGATTCAAACAAAAAGTTCCATTCCAATCTGTCAAAACGCTTCTCATTCTCTAAGCCAATAACTGCTCCTGATATATCATCCTTTCCAATTAATTGAATGGTATCTCTAATTTAAAAATGTTTTGGTTAAGATAGACCGGCCGGGTATAGAGTATGTCTGAGCAGTGTCGATGACCGCATATAAAGCACTGATAAGTTGTTTGGCAAGTGTTTTCGAAATAATCTTATAATACACACAGAGGAGCGAGATAGGTCTATAATTTCCTAAATTTTATCGACTACCTTTATTGAAAATTATTCGTACAAAGGCTTGAAACATCGTAGACGGAAGTTTTCCTTGTGCAAAAATAGCATTAACAACGTGAATAAATTCTGGTCCAATAAGATGCCAAAACGTCTGGTAAAACTCAACAGTGAGGCCATCTCCGCCTGGTGCTTTGCCTCGTTTCATGTTGTTTAGAGAACTAGTCAAATCACCTAATGTTAAAGTGTGTTCGCAAAAATTGCTACTTGCATCTAAAAATACATCCTTAATATTGGCTGACATCTCAGATGCGTTTTTGTCATCATAGCCATCTGATTCATACAATGATTAATAGAAGCTCTCAACAATTGACATGATTTCATTTTGAGATGTACAATTTTGACCATCTTTAGTTAAATTTCTAATTACTTTCTCAACTCCTCTTGATTTCTCAAGGCTGCAAAAAAACGCTGTAGGATTTTCACCTTCACGATCCATCTGAGCCCTTGCTCTTATTTTCGCACCTTCAGCTTTATGTTTTTCTATTTCACAAATTTTTGTTTTTATCTCATGTAAATACTCTATAAAATGAACATCGCCATTTGCAACTTTACGTAATCAGGAAACGATCGAGTGCTTTTTTTATCCTTCCGTAGCTTCCTGGCTTTCTGAATGGATATATGTTGCGATATATGAGCGAAGCCTGACTTCACGTCTTCCCACCAGGAAACCACATCCTATGATTCATCTTTTATTTGTAGCTTAAATTGCCAAAAGCTTTGAACACAACAGTGATAGTCACTATCATTCAAAAGGGAATCATTAAATTTCCAGAATCCTGGGCCACGCTAATCCAGTCTGCCTTATCTAGCGTAACAGCTAAGAGGCTATGATAAGAAAATGTTACTGGATATATATTCGAGTTTAAAATACTCCCTTTTAGTGCTCTGTGTGTATATAACCAGTCCAAATGAGATGCAATCTGACCATTAGGTGTAACCCTGGTAAAATCACGTCCTTCAGGATGTATTACTCTATAAGAATCCGGGAGATGCTCAGCGTCACATACGTGTTGTAGTCGATAGTGGGATGTATCACCATAATTAGCCGACGATCGTCTGTCCTTCTTGGCGTCTAAAACACAATTAAAATCGCCTCCAAGAATAAGAGTCTCTGAATTCTTATGAATATCTGAAGCAATTGCAGAGAAGAATGTGGTGCGTTTGCAATGGGAAACTGGTGCATAAATAGACATGATATTAATGCGCAAACCGGGGAACTCAAAGGCCATGCTGACGCATCGTTATCAGACGATGATGAGATAATAGTTATCAAACTGAGGCACATGGGTAAAAATAAAATTACCACACCTGCACTTGAATCAGTGGCGGTAGAATGAAACAGCTCACCTTTTGCAAGTTGGTTAAAGCTATCTATCGCTTAGGATGTTCGTAACATTGTCTCCTGTAACATAACTATATCAGTATTTAGACTCGATAGCTTATCAAGAACTATGCACCGCATTCAAACCACCACAGTTTAATGTGCAAATTATCATTATAGTTAAAAATCTATATATGAAATCCATAGTGACTAATTTCGTTTTGGCTTCATGATGTAGCCCTTGTCTCGCTTAGCCCATTTCCCCATTTTAGCAATAAATTCTGCGTTTGTCAGCTCAGTAATTGTCAGATGTTGATATCTGAAAATATCAGAATCACTGCGCATGTGTCTGTGTCGTACGGCCTTCTGTGTTGTATATGGCAGTAAAACCTCGCCATTTTTGGAATGATATAACACCATTTCATCAGGTTGCTGAGATGACTGCGATTGTACAGAGATGTCTGACTCTGCAACAGAGACAGAATCATATATATCCTCTTCTTCACCATCTTCGTGACCAGCACTTGAATCATCTATTTGTCTTTTAACACCACATGCCACATCATGCTGTACAGATTCAGTTACAGGGGTTAATTCGAAAACAGACTCACTTTCAATAGACTTAGTTTGACCCAAGCACAGACTCTGTGAATCCTTAGCATCCATATCGTCATTATCTTCACATAATTCCGCATCATCTTGTGCAATTGCATCACCAACATTTGTTGGAGGTGCCAATGATCACCCCCTCCTCCAGCACATTAATTGCATCCACGTGCTCTACCAGGACAGGGTCCCTATTCTGGCGAGGGTGTACTTCCACTACAGTTGAAATAAGCAATGGCGGGACAGCGGTGCTGATATGCCCACCATCTTCATGCGTGACGCCACTATTCTTAGTCAGAGGATTTTCCACAACTTTGTCACATCGCCATTTAAAGTGCTCAGAAGAGTCACATAACAGGCATTTATTCTTATATGCGCATGCGCTAGCGAGATGCTCTGTACATATCCGGCATTCTTTTACTTGCCCTCTATACCACAAGGGCAGAAAGAAAATACCATCGATAGCCAGTTTGCTTGGAAGCGGTTTTACAATTTTGCCCACCCAAACTCGTCTAATACCCTTTCCAGAGATTTGTCAAATGTCTATCTTTCTTTTTCGATTTTTGTCACCTGCCCATATTTAGCTATCTCTGCTGTGATGCGCTCATTAGAGATTTCAAGAGGGGCCTTTACGTTCACTAGTAATTTATCCGTGTCAAGAGGCTCAATGTTACAAATTTGCCTATTTACAATTACACCCTCTTCCCGTCACTTTTCTTTAACTTGCTCTGAGCTAACGGTGGCGTGCGAAACATTCTTACTAATATTAATAGGACCCTTTAAAACATTTGGGCCGGCGCCTACAATGTCTTTCAAACCGTGATACACATCGAAAGGGCCAACATTCCACCAAGTAGCGGTAAGTCTCAGGCTCAATGGTTGCTTATAACGGCTCGACATGCTAATAGCGAGCGGTCACAGTTAGCGACTTTAAGCGAAAACTCTCGTAGCTACTCTAGGGTAGATGAGCATGTGATCAGTTACCCTCGCGTAAATAAGCACAGGTTTAAATTACATTGATTTCAATGCAAACACGTGACTACTCGATTTACCCTTGCTGATAGGTGGGTAGCCTCCAGTATGTACTAGAGTACGTACTCCAGCCGTTTAGGCGCTACTCTAGTAGCTCGAGTAGCTACCCTACTAGGGGCGTAAACTCGGCCAGTAACCTAGATTAAATTAGGCAATACGGCAGTCGACTACCGCGAATATACCTGCTTGCCTGCTAGGCGAGCTAGGAAGGTAGTAAAGCCAACCCAACGAAGCGTAAAGCACCTATCAAAAAGAGACACACTGGGGTGGCGCGGGGTGTATGCGTGTGTGTGGTGATGGTGGGTGGGCGGGGTGGGGGTGGGGGTGGGTGTTAACAAAACATCCACCGAAACTATTATGTACAAAAGCTGTGTGCTAATGAATAGTGGAGTCAACCTGCTTTGGCGACTCCGGTTTTCAAAATTGAAAAACTTGAGTCATAAAATATGACAAACAACAGCAAATTAAACACAAACAGAAAACGTCAAACTCAACTAAATCAACTTACGCAAAAAAAACCACCAAAAATTAAACAAAAGCGAGCAGAAGTGACGAAAGTATTCGACAGAATTAGTAGAGTCAAATTCAGCACATCTTTCAATGTCTACTACTACTACTACTACTACTACTACTACTACTACTACTACTACTACTACTACTACTACTACTACTACTACTACTACTACTACTACTACTACTACTACTACTACTACTACTAGCAGTTGTACACCACTAGTATATATCGATATGAATGTAAATATGTTCTCCACATACTTTGTATAAAATCCGGGTGTACTAAATTAAATTGAAAAGTCGTACTGACAGATTTGAGAGTCAAATGTTAGTTATATGTTATATATATATATATATAATAAAAAGCCCAGTGTATTTGGAATAGGCAGATCTGGCGGTCCGAAACTCATCAGCGACAACAAGGTATTCCATGTCCAGGCCAAAGATATTTGGAAGTGCGTAGTCATCGATGGATGATGTCATTGCCGTTGGTGAGAAAGCCAGGGCCAGTTTGCAAAAAGGAACGCGGAATGGAAATCCTGACACGATGAGGCATCAGAGTTTCAAGGAGCTTGTTACCATCAGCAAAAAGGCCATCCATCAAAACATATTTCCACCAATATCTGCGACGATGAAGTACCACAGCCTCCGAGTGTTCCATCCGATCCACCAGAGGAAGGGAAATAGCTTGGAGGCCGAGGAATGTGACTGGAAAGTTTCTGAAGGAATACTGACATGAGTACACTCAGAACTGGACCCTGTCCCGCCGTCCCTTCTCAAAAGAGTGAGATTCACACGGAAGTCAGGCTGTGAAACTATGTGCTGTGGGTGCTGTCGTCGTAGTATTGCTTGTTCAGCGGCTTGTTCTGGATGCAGAAATATTTGTTAAAATATATAAAATGACGACTCGGATGATAATAAGAGCTAAACACTACCAGTGAATATAGAAATGGCTTGCAAACATCGCACTGCAGCGTCATCTGCTATGTTGTGACGTCATAAATTGGTTATTTAGTACAGAAGACATAATTCTTCGATAATTTGGATACAGCTTTCTATCTACTCGTAATACATTTATGTTGTTTAAGATGAACCATTGTCGAGATATATGCCATATTAAACTCGATTGGCGGCCATCTTGAATTCAACATGTTTCCCACAAAAGATTGCATTAGAATTCTAGAGATCATTTCTGGGACAAAATAAAAGTGGCTCCATTACTGTTACAATTAGTGGTGGGTGAATGTAGAAATGGTTTGAAAACACCGAACATCAGTGTCAACCGGTGCGTTGTGACGTCATACCATGGCCAATGGTACAGAAGACATCATTTTTCGGTAGATTACAGCCATCTTGAATTCAACATTCTCCACAAAAAAACATTATTAGCTTTTTAAGCATCATCCCTAAGACGTAACCCTTTAATGACTAAGTTTGATCTGCTTATTGATGTCCATTTGCAGGCCAACAAGACTATTTTTGACAATTTACCAGAGAAATGACTGGCTCGATAACCGAGCCAGTCATTCCAGTGGTAAATTTTCAAAAATAGTCTTCTCTTGGCCTGCAAATGGGCATTCCTCAAGGTCACTGAATAGCGGTTTTGGCCGGACTCGTCAAGAAAGGGTTAAGTACGCCAAATAACAGTAATTTCGTTGCAGTTGCAATTAGTGGTGTGTGAATGTAGACATGGTTTGCAGGCATCACTATTCAGTGTAACGTGTTGTGGTGTGACGTCATAAAGTGGTTATGGGCTCCATTTGCTTGTAACATATTTGTATGGTCTAAAATGAACCGTTCTCGAGATATATGCCATAGTATACTCGATTGTGGCCATCTTGACATCCATCTTCAATGCACAAACATGTTCCACCCAAAAGATGTTATTAGATTTTGTATGCATCGTTTATAAGACCTAAATAGACAAAGTAAAAATGCTTTCATTACTGTTGCTATTACCAGAAAAATATGCAGGTAAGCTGTTGAATATTTTGAAACTAATTTGCTTGGGTAATGTTGCTGCCAGCGCCCCGTCAAGTTAGTTTCAAAATATTCAACAGAATGTGCGCTAAATAATAAAGACATACAATTCGTACAACGTGACGGACTATGAAGCGTTTATGACGGATTTAATTACGTCATTCATTTCGTAATTATAGGCATATCATGATGGACCTAATTGTAAAAATATATATTGGGCGCAGCGAGTGCTTATGTCAGTGGCTATGTCCAAACACTGGGACATTCCCAAGGCGGGCATTGGCATGTGGTGGGGCTTCGTGATCATCATCATCAAGCAATATTTTAAAATTAATCAAGGCTAAACATTGTTTCCTTATAAGCCCTTTCTTAATTGAGTCCAGGGTGAGGGCCTGGACTGCGCTCACTACATCGGTCCGTGAGTACGAGGGAAAAATGTCGAGTCCTCAAAGTTCGCACCCGCCACTGGGTGTCCAGCGTGAGATGGCGTCTCACCATCCCGCCCTCATCTTAGTACTCTCAATCATCGGCCATGGCCGGCAGCTTGTATATCTCCAATAACTACATATGCTATATATGTAATACCGTCCAGCTGTCAGTGAAATGGGAAAGGAAGAGTGGTTTATCTTAGTCAAAGTTCTAAAAATGCCTCTAAAAGTCCATGCACATAGCGCCTTGGAATTCGTCGTACTCCGTGTCAGCGCCTATAAAGATCGTACTGGACGCCAATGCATAAGCTCGTTAATATGCACCTAGCTGAAACAGATCTGGGTTCTGAGAGTCTATAGTGAAATAATGGCGTAGGCATAAGCCAACGAAAAACATATGTCAAAGAGGAAGGCCTGATCGAATAATCATTACACAGTTTAATATATTCTTCTGAAGGAAATGTATCAAAGAGAAAATAATAGGTTCGTAGTAAATTAAGAACGATAATCCTCTTCCAATGGACCTTTCCAGTTTTACCCTGCCCATCTCTAGCCAAGCTGCACCGATACCTCTCTCGTGCTGGGGTCGATCGATCAACGAGCTCACTGCCTATCAATTTCCAGAAAACTGTACAGGTAACTTGTTAAACATTTTGAAATTAATTTGACTGGGTGATGCTGCTGCCTATATATATATATATATATATATATATATATATATATATATATATATATATATATATATATATGTGCCTCGATACTGGACCGGATTGGAAGGACGATGGGTGTAATTATACACTGATAGAAGCCATTCATCATAATGGGCATTTCCAATTTATCTATCCATCATACGAGATCGCATGAGGTCATAATCAACTATGCGGCGTGTAGGATGGTGTCATAGTTAATTATGGTGCGAATGACTGTCTTTAGCGCTTAATAGTCCGACACGTACGAATTGTATGTATTTATCATGTAATAAACATTCCGTAAATATACTGAAACTAATTTGACTGGGAGGAGCGCTGTTGATGTCACGAATTAAAAAGGTCGAATTGAAATATTATAATATGCAGTAGTAATTATTCATGAGTATTGCATTATTCAATTTTTAATATATATATTTAAAAAATTGAATAATTGAAAATATATATATATTACGTTTGCTGTTTTAATTAAGAAATGATCACGATTTGCATCCTCCTGGGTGGATGGATGGATAGATGGATGGATTGGGTGGGTGGATTGATGGAAGGGTGGGTGGGTGGGTGGCCAAAACACTTGAGCATTAGTGCGTATGCGTACGTGTTCTTGTATAGAGAAAATGGACTTCACAATTCCCATGATTTCGTGGGAATATGTTATATTTATTTACGTTAACATACACGTATTTCAATTTATCAAATGCCCGTGTAACCTTACTATTATGATAGATATGCTAGGTTAAGGTTTCTTCAGACCTACATAAAGCAGAAAATTATCCAGATCACAACTATTCACTTGCTTTGACAAAGGTCGCCAGTCCATGTATCTATACAAGGTGAATGAAGCGTGACATAGAGGTGATTTCTTCCACTGGGCACACAGATCTGGCTTCTGTTCAAATGTCTACGTGATAATATGTATATCCATTTAAATCTTCCTCATTGTTAAGCTCCTCTTGGGTTTTGGAACCAAAGGAATATAGTTCTTCAGGACCGCTCGTCCTATGACAATTTGTCTTATGGAAACAAGCGTGTCGCTTCAGAAGCTAATTAACATACCAATATCCAATGTAATAAACGACAATACTTGTCTTGGTATTCGTTTAGATGAGTAATACGAGGGTCGTTATTGACAGGATTTCAAAGTAGATACTTATATTGCATTATGGGTAAACGCTCTGGTTGTTAAATATAAAGGAGTGATTCTATTTAGGCATAAATAACTGCTTGGCAAGTTTTGTTCATCACCTGCTATGTACAAGTAATGGGTATTGTAAGCAATGCAGTTGCAAGCCAAGAGAGATTTTTGAAGATTTTTTGCAATCACGAATTCTGTAGGCCTAAGTAATTGGTATCGATAAAGGTAAACCACCCACACACACACACACACACACACACACACACACACACACACACACACACACACACACACACACACACACACACACACACACACACACACACACACACACACACAAACACACACACACACACACACACACACACACACACACACACACACACACACACACACACACACACACACACATTCACGCACTGACACACGTGCACACGCACGTGCATGCACACACTTACGCACACATGCACACGCACACACGGACGCACGCACAAAATGCTAACAATACATTACCGTCTTTGTGACTCCAGGTCCAGTTTTCAGAATGGTATCGCTTTCGACGCTTTGTACGCTAGTGGTGGTAATAGTCTCTCCGGGGTGCAGCGCAGGCCTTCCGTGAAAGACGGTCCGACCCCCGCTGGCCTGAAGACCACGCACGCACGCGCACACATGCGCGCATTCAAGCACGTGTACACGCACATACAGACGCATGCGCGCGCTCATGCACACACATGCTTGCGAACGCACGCACGCACGCACGTACACACGCGCACGCACAAAACGATAACAATGCATTACCTTCATTGTGACTCTCCTTCCAGGTCCAGTTCTCAGAATGGTGTCGCTTACAACGCTGTGTGCGCTAGTGGTAGTAATGGTCGCTCCGTGGGTTCAGGCACAGGCCTTCCACGAATACTGCAAAAGACGGTTCGACCCCTGCTGGCCTGAAGATCAGGCGTTTCGAGACCTACAGTACTCCCTGGACGGGACGGCTGTAATGCCTTCTGATTCACAATATTCCAGAGAGTCGCGTATGAAAAGCGTGTATTACCAGAAGAACCCCGGGATGATTGTCAAGGTAGTCTCAATAATTATAATGACAAGCGCGCCTTTATGCAAAGAGACTTAATTAGAATTTAATTGAATATTTTGAAACTAATTTGACGGAGCGCTGACAGCAACAGCACCCGGGCAAATTAGTCTCAAATTATCCAACAGCTTACCTATATATCTTTCTGGTAATTTATATTTCCATTCATGTGAGCCTTAATGTACCACCCTCTCAATTTGCTTTGCCTGCTGATAACATTAAAGTGAATATCATTATAATTAAAGGAATGGAAAAGGGAAATAACACATTATGTTTATTGTTAATTCCATACAATATTAAAATAAACTACCACCGGTAATCATGGAAATGAATCGGGATTTTTTGAGAAAAAGCATTTACTAAATCTAGAAGCGCTTAACGTGGAGCAAATTAGTGACGTGGCTGGAGTAGTGAAGGGGTCCGCTGTGAGCTATTGTTACGCAAATGAACTCTTGACCTATTTAAATACTGCGTTCTGATTGGCTGTTCTGAATGAGTGCATGGAGGCTATTGTTCTAAATGAGCAGGTGTACGCTGTGGGAAATTGTTCTAAATGAGCGGGTGGACGCTTGGGGCTATTATTCTAAATGTCTGGCTACACGCTATTGTCTGTTCTGACATGTGTGTTAATGCATAGATTAATGTGGTTTTTTAAAAATAGGTATTGATATGTGTGCGTAATGATGAGCGTGTTCTGGCAGATTGTGTCCAATGTATTAATTAGATGGGTGGCGGCGTCCCCCCACCCTCATGGTTAAAAAGATATTTTGAAACTAAGTGGCTTCCTTATGGCATCGAACATGACTTTTGAATAATGGCATACTGCATGATAGCAGTCACCTATGAATTGCAGGTGACCAACTGTGCGCTATTGTTTTCCTGTCAAAATGATTAATGTGACATTTGACCCTATCTCGCCCAATTAGGATTTAGAACAAGAGAGTCCGGCGGCCCCCCTGCATGAACAATAGTGAACAGCCATGCCATTTAGAATGATAGCATGCAGCGCCCACTTATGAACAATCAGGCACAGCTGGTTGGTATCTGTTGAATATTTTGAAAGTAGCGGGGATTGAAACTTCCTATGTCAAATTAGTGTCTAGAAATATTCAATCCTTAGTCGTATATCTGTTGAATATTTTGAAACTAACGCGAATTGTAGCTTCCTATGTCAAATTAGTATCAAAAAAATATTCGCTTAAACTACCATTGGCCAACGATTTAGGTTTGAAAAAAAAATCAGAAAATAACATTTTATGAATTTTGTAAGTTATATGGTATTAAATTGTGACATTTGACCCTATCTCGATCAATCAGGATTTAGAACAATAGCGTCCAGTGGCCACCTGCATGAACAATAGCGCAAAGACAGTCATTTAGAATGACAGCACGCAACATCCCACTTAAGAACAATAGCACACAGCCTGCACTAGTTCTGATTTGCACCGGTTGTGTATGACATCATGGTTTAGGTGTGACACCGATGTAATATGCAATATTGATAGATACATTAAACTTCATTACACATGAAGGGTATGTTGTGCCCCTTTGCATGTGCATGCATGCGCGTGCACCCATATGTGTGTGTGCCCCTGTGTGTGCCCTGTGTGCACGGGCATTTATGCCCATGTGCCCTGTGTGCATGTGTATAAACATGATATCATTCCATTAGTATGCATGCTTATTGCAATGGGATATTTGGGCAACAGTATAAGGGGTGGAGATCAAATAATACACTTTTTTATTTTATTTTATTTTATTGACACATCAAAGCAAAATAAGAAAATACAATAATTAACTAAATTAGTGACAACATTTAATGACATCAATTATTCTATATATACGTGAGAAACAATCATTACTATTATTAATTATCCATTGTTATTTTTTGCATCTTTTCTCTCATTCTTAGAGTTAAACGTTTCCCTTTGGCATCGTTTCTGTTACGTTTTCTTAGCATCCATAGTATACGCATTATGTCTACACCTCACGAACGATAATATAAGAAATATACACAATAATATCCGACGGTTGTGTTCAGTGCTGGTTGAACACATTCTGTGTTATAAGAATAAATATGTGCATGAGGCCCATTGCGTACATTTGATATCATGCGTGTTTATCACTAATGAAGATGGATGATTTTTAATATGAATGGGTACATTGTCAATTGGAAATAACTCTGAGGATGTGTTTGCACGCTTTGTTATCACCGAATAATAGCTGCTCTATTTCAAATATATTCAGCATTTTTAATAATCTGTTAAAGTCTGATCCAATTTCTATCATATTATCAAATTCAGAATAACAAATCATGTTTGTTGTATCAGGTAGTGCTTTGCTAAAATGGAAGACGACTCTTAATGATCCAGTACGTATAGGGTATCGGTGCTCTGAATCAGCTAAATCAGGAGTAAAATCCCATGTGAATAGTGTCATACCATATCTGAAGTGTGCTTTATCACTCGGATACCTGTGGTCTTTAAATAGCGCTCAAGTACCACTGAACAGCGAAAAGTAGGCATCAGAGTAAATGTTGTCACTAAATGATGGGTGTATGGGTGTATTGGCGATGTAGCATAGGTAGTTTTATTATTATAAAACCTGAATGGGTTTTTAGTAACAACACCATTATTTTAGATTGTCTGTAGACCTAATGGCAAATGCATCTTTACTCCACTGCAGGCATACTCTCAAATCAACGGATCCGATCAGAAATCGATCCTGCAGAAACATATCAGTGTGTATGCAACCAATTAATTGCACTGTCTTACTATCAGCCATCATTTTTCTGCTTGCTTGAAATCCTAAGTTGGTATCGGCGACATTATCAAATTCACCAGCATCGTCCATTTGCCATCCAGCAAGTTGGAGATGTGAGGATGCGGTATCACTTCCATAATTAAGCAATGTTTCAAAATAAGCGAGGTAAGCATAATTTTTTATTCGAGTCACTGACACATTTTCCATTAAAAACACCCACCCACTTGTGAGAACATCGTATGAAGGAGATTATTCACAGGACCCATCGCTTCATCAATTGTGAGCCATGTCTCAGTGCCTGCTGAGATGTAAGTCTGGGTAAGATCTAAATATCTATCCAAAGATACGCTGAATACGCCTTTTTTCCCTGAGCGAGAGGTTGATCATTCTGTGACCCTCTTTGGAGTTTGTCCAGATCAACAGGTGTTGGTTTACCAACATCCACCACAATAACAGATTTGGCATTATCCTCCTCATTCTTTTTCTTCTTTGTCTTACTCCATGCATACATTTGTATGTAACTTTCTCTAGTAAAAGTAAGCCAGCACCTGGGATATAGTATGCTTGAGATTCCCACTTCACACTCACCATCTAATGACAATGGCATCTGTAGCTGCATTCTAAACTCGGATATCTTATTGTTAGGATAGTACTGTGTACTACTATTGCTCGGAAAGAGTCACATAAAACTGGTGCTCGTTTATTCGTCAAAGATAGTTGTGGTATCCTTAACGTCTTATTGCACAGACTGGGTAATATATAACCTAAGAACCACTCAGAAGCGATATCCAGATACCTGCTAACGATTCTGTATACTCAGATTCATGATACACGTAATGATCATGATATAAATGATTATGACTTGTGCTAGGTATACTATCTCCTCCTTTGGTACACGTGAACCCATTACGTGCCACATTCCCTGATCTGAATGTGTCTCTATATACTCGTCCATTACTAGTGGTGTATAATGTTGAGCTCAGTAACCCACGAGTTACACTTGGAGGGATAGCCAAGCCACTTAATGTAATATTCATGTACTCCCTTAGCTCCCTTTCTACCCTTAATTATCTGTTCCACTGCATATTCTCTATCTTCTTCCATGCCACCAATTTTCTGATTCTCATTACGATAAAAGGTTCCTATAATTGGATTACCCAAATAATCTTCCAATTTATATAAGATTGGATATTTGTCAGAAAGAACATCACCCACATTAAACAATTCATGGCTCCACTGCCCAAGATACACCTTCTCAAATGGCATTCTTGCTTGCGAGATTCTCACATGATCACCAGATTTTGGTGTATTTTTCTTTAGTTTAGGGTTCTTCTTCTTGTTCTTCCCTACATATATATATATATATATATATATATTTCTCCACGCAATCAGCTCAGTACTACGATCAACATGTATCTGTGGCATACGTATGCTGGTGTGTACAGTTTTATTGTACGATGCGACTAAACTAGGTAATACATCGATATACCTTCTCGTATTCTTATGAGTCATGTAGCTATATATTCGGCCCTTTAACGTCCACTGAAAACGTTCCACCATAGCAGCATGTGGCTCATTCAGCAAGGTAGAGAAATGTATTCCATTCTCAGTCAAATATTTCTTGCCTACTCCATTGATGAACTCACCACCTTTGTTAGTTTGAATAGCATGTGGACGCCATTCAGTACATGGCAGAATAGCTTCTAATCATTTTTTGACTGATGTAGACATTTGGCTATACAGATTTTCCACCCATGCATATGTCGAGAGTGCATCAACAATGCAGAGTAAGTATAACACGTCATCGTTTTCCTTGGCTAGCATTCCCATCGAGCACAGATCTGCCTGCCATAACTTGTCGACAGTCGTTGCTATGATCTTACATCCAGTAAACTGTGTTCTCCATGGTCTGTGAAGGGAGTATACATCCTGACGTTTTAACCATTCTTAAATATAGACACATGGTATTTTACATTTAAATGCATTGTATAGCTTTTCCTTTTCACCAAATGAGGCAGAATGCTTTGGATCATAATATACTTTTGCCAATTTAGCATCATTCATTACTTCACTAAATTCACCCTCACCGCTGTAGTATTTCTCTTTGTTTTGCTCTTTTTCTTCCTGTTACCCGCTAGAGAAGGCGTGTACTCACTAACAGATCGTGTACCTGTACTTTTTCTATGCATCTTTTTACTCGCGGCAGAAGGTGTGTACTCACTGATGCTGTCATCATTATCATTGACAATATATATCTGCTGCAATGTTTTCTCTTGTCCGACAAATCCACATGGTATGCTTAAGTCGCGTGGCAGATTAGAATCTTGCCCTCTGCACCATCGAGCATCAACTATGTCAAGGTTTGCACCCATGAGCAACAACGTTTGTAAGTAGATCGAGTACATTACCTTTCAGGTAAAACATACCCTCTATTGTTACCTCGCCTAGATCATTAACATTAAAACATTCAGGAACTCAGCGCAAAATAGCAATTATTCAGCTGGTTTTTGTCTTTGATATTCCCCTCATTGTAAGATTAAGTATGTGTGTAGGCAGTGCATCTGATGTAGATATCGGTTGAAGAGGTGTTTTGCTGCCCAATTGATTGCTGATAATACCGCCTATATTTATCCAATAGTTGCAAATACGATGATGACTTTTCATGCTCAGGCATATCATGTCACGTTAATATATTGGATATCTCATTGTCGAGATTAATAGCTTTACGTATCGCTGGGTCTGTCTGTAGCAGAGATATTTTACTCTGGTCATTTAAATTGCCTATCCATTCATGCGGTACTAAAGCCATCTTACGTACATGTACCATCTTCTCACGTGAACGGTTTACCTATTAATGGTGCTAGTGTGCCAATCACTGCGGGTAATATGGTTCCCAAAAATCTACCTGTCTGTAACAGCCATCTTTTACGTGCGTATGATACTCCACAACTGGTCAGTGCACGATTATGGCGTTTATATTTACTCAATTGTTTGTATCATGATTTAGTAAGCCAGACATTTCCATGTAATCCATTAAGGCATGACTCACATAGTACATCTATCAATTCATTTGACCATTGTTTGTGTTCATCATTTCTGATCTTTGGTTTTACTTTGGTCAGATATTGTTGCATAGGTAAATGCTGTCCTATATTACGTGGTGCCATTTTTTACTTCTTTGGTAACAGACGTCCTTTGGATGAACAGTTGAATGGAGTCTAATATTGTCTGGTGTTGACTGTTTCAAATCCAAAAGTAGATATGAGTGATGTGTTAACTGATAAGTTGCGCTGATTAAGCGACTTGTGAAAAAGATTTTGTGCTTAAAGGATAACGCTGCAGTTCCCATGATAAGAACATTTTGTAAATAAGCTCGCCACATTTTCATTGCATTCATTCATCAAATCATCCAGTATCACCAATGTCCCACAACTTCTGTCTAATTCAACATTTACACCCTCTTTATATTCTACTTCTTGCACTAAATCATTATATCCATCTTGCCACGTGCCATAGCAGTACACGATCATCTGTGGAGGGGGAATTATTGCCAATGGATCTCTTATTAATGCTTTTATCATTCAGTTTTACCACACTGTTTCAGACCACAGAGAATCATGGTCAAAGGGTGATGCAACATCGTATTACAGTCAAGCATTGACGCAATCACATTCACTCACAAACATAATCATTCACCTGGCATAGCATACACACAAACACTTATATATATTAATTTTCAGCTGAAATGCAGCTGAATAGAGAGTGCATCTGCGATCACACAAAAACATATCTGAAGCACATAGCCCTTTATAACATGTGTGCCATCAGCATTTTGATCTTTACCAAATAGTGACTGGTGAGTGTGCATTATTTATGGAGTAATGGTTCACAGATTAGCACATTCATGTGCATTTCAGACATTCATGTCTCATAAACGCAAACATGCGTCATTGTGTCATATCACGTCATCGTGCTTCTGATAGGGTTGCCACCAATATATATACTCTTAGCAAGTAGTCAGGTAAAGCTTAAATGCTATCAGGGCATAGACATACAGTGTAAATTGCTACATTACACGCACCTGCTTAGCGTTATCACTGATATGAATGGATTTTGTCCATCCGTTGATTCAGAAACCAGGGACTTAAATCTAGCCATGGCTAAATGTAAGATGGTTACATCATCGTTACAATATCCACTGAGATTTTTATCAACATCGCACTGTGTGTCTCTAGATATCTGGTCATTGTACCATTGCTCAACTTCGAGCAGTTCATTCGCTTTCATATTTGGAATGCTGAATACCTCCCTCTCAGCAATGGGTATTACCTTACCACAATACTGAGGTGAGTTCAGCTGATAGGAAAATATTCCCTTGCGCACAGGAAGATTAAAATCATTGCTGACCTTACGTAATGAAAGAGGAAAAGAGTTAATGGAATCGATGAAAGGAATTGTTCCTATTTCAAATGAGAGAACTGAATGACAATGCATGATGATGTTTGAGGGTTTTAGATGAATGTTAATGCGCTTGCATACGCATTGAAGGATTAAAAGTGAATCATATGCACGCACATTATGTGCAGTACTGAGGTGGTCAGAGAAAATATATTTTATTACCATGCTTAGATTGCATACACATTAACCACTTAACAAACTGATCCATAGCATCTAACCCGTGAAAGCGAACATATCCATTATTCATGCCTCGGTTACAAGTAGCGCACTTAGCTTCGAGTGGCTGTTCAATGAACGTGTCACAGCATATGTTCGCCACCACAAGACTAACATTTATGCTCACTGACAATATTAGTGTCAGCATTGTTAATGGGGTCTAAATATGTTTCAGTATCATAAATGATGTATTTTTGATAAGATTCATATGTTAGATCCTCATCACCCATAATCCCGGAATGCACATGCGAGAATGACATAGCAGTTTCGTCAGTTACTTTATGAAAACAAATATGTTCTTCATTAACATTAAACCTCTCTTTACATGTGTGACATTTAGTCATTCCGCATACGTGTTCACCACCCCCTTTACATACATGTACGAAGCAGAGGGCCCAAGCCTTTACAACTTCACATGCCCCATTTGCATGATGATTTGTCATACATCGCTCATTATAAAACTTACGATGAAAATCATTACACATTATCATATATGATGCAACTGTAGAGTTACATGCGTCAATGCCTGATTTAGCAGCGAAACGTCGGCCACAGAGTGCTCTGCAATCGTGAGCATTACTATATGAGACGTCGCAATGGGGACAGTAATTGCGCACCATAAGAAATGCTACAATAGACGTTATTAATGAAATGTGATTATCGCGTTCCAAATGTAAACGATATATTGATGGTAGGATAGTAGATGTGCTACTGAATAGACATTCGTGTGTTGACTCGGAGTAGACGCGGACACTAAACGTTGTTGAAATTTCAACCAGTCAGTACTATTAATCTCACGTTCAGGAATACAACATGCTGCATGATATTCGCGCGCCATATGCGTCTGATATGTTTTATTATGAATCAAATTGTTCCATTCATGTTTAGTGATCTGATTCTTTGTTTTCTCAATAAATTTTATTCCTAAATATATACCAGATGCGAAACAGAATGGATAGGTATAATATATTTTTGACATGCTTGTACTCGTCTTTATCATCGAAATGTATATTTAACAGATTTAAATGGTTACGCTAGATCGCACCGCGGTGAATATCATGCCATCCACCAGAGTTGTAGTCCTCAACGTGAAAGACGTGGAACTCAAAGCCATCTGATAGCTTACATTTAATGTTTGACTGAACTACTTTTTCAATCGAATCCAAAATGTGATCTGCTGTAATTTTATTCCACGTCATAAAATCCATCATGATAGGCATATCCAACGCTGACTGAATGATCTCAATTCTTACGTGGTCATTTGATTGAGCATTGCTATAGGCGCTATAAGTATCGATCAGAATTTGAACGGCGCCTGATATAAACTCTGAATCGGCAATAGGATATTTCTTAAATGATACACTATATTCAGTACCGTCAATATGATATTTTTTACTATGGAACTTACGTATAGTCTTCGATGTAATATAGTCTGAATAATCGATCAGACCACCACCTACCTGAGGTTGATAGGAGCCTATGTGACGTCAATATATAAGAGGAATTGATCATTATTGATTGATAGGTCGTGGTCATCACGTAACAAATTTTGATTATGCTCATTATTAGTGAGTGGAATGCGTGCAGATATTTGATGCATAACGTTCATTACGTTGGTGCTAGTCACATTTTGCGCGATTCGCTGGTCTGTTTGATTGAAGATAAGCACTTAGATCTAATACTTCAATGAACTCAGGTTGGGTAGAAGAAGGGACATCAGCCTGCGGTAAACAGTCAGATATTTGCTGCATAATATTCGCACCCACCGTGATGACATTAGGAGTGGGTACGATGTCACTATCTAAATAATCAGTTAGAAATTGATCATTATTGCTCAATAGCTTAGTGTCAACATGTTGCAAATATTGATTATGATTGTCCTTAGTAAGTGGAATACTTTCAGATATTTGCTGCATAATGTTCGTCAGGTAGTCACTAGTCACATTTTGCATGATTTGCTGGTCTGTTTGATCGAAGATAGGCACTTGACGTGTAGGATCATTTATATGGTTGTCATATTCCAATACACTGTCATACTGAGGCTGGTTAGAAGAAGATACATCAGCGTGTGGTAACCAGGCAAATATTTGCTGGATAATATCCGCATCCACCACGATGTCATTAGGAGTGGGTACGAGGTCAGTATCTAAATAATCAGTTAGAAATTGATCATTAGTGCTCAATAGCTCAGTGTCAACATGCTGCAAATATGGATTAAGCTCATCATTAGTAAGCGGAATGCTTGCAGATATTTGCCGCATAATGTTCATTACGTAGCCACTAGTCACATTTTGCACGATTTGCTGGTCTGTTTGATCAAAGATAGGCACTTGACGTGTAGGATCATTTATATTGTTACCATATTCCAATACACCATCACACTGAGGCTGGCTGGAAGTAGGTACATCAGCGTGCGGTAAACAGTCAGATATTTGCTGCATACTATTCGCATCCATTGCGATGGCAGTAGGAGCGTGTATGCTTTCATTATCCAACAGATCTAATAGAAATTGTTCTTTATCGCTCAATAGCTCAGGGTAAACATACTGCAAATTTTGATTAAGATCATCATAGGTAAGCGAAATACATGATGATATGTGCCACTTAAATTCCTTCACGTAGTCATTAGTCTTATTTTGCATGACACGTTGTTCTGTTTGATCGAAGATAGGCACTTGATGAGCATGGTGAAGTATGCTTTCACATGGTGTCTGATACACGCATTGTGTAGTGTCATTGTTTAATGCCATGTAATCCTCGTCGGCCATCTGCTGTAAGATCACATTAATAGCATTCTCTTGTTCGTTTAGCGTATCATCCATAATTGTGTAAACACATTGATATCCTAACGCTAAATGGTCAAATATAGTTCACTACATGCTTTAAGAAACAAGATTACTATCGAGAGAATACGTTCGCTATATATTGGCAACTGCTTTACACATTAAACTCTCATGATTTATTTCTTCAATCAATTTTATAGCATGTGGCGGCCGATACATGCGTTTATGTTAAACCATATCGCTTTCATACTAACTAGAACCCATTTTGTTCATGCAGGTGGCTGATGCATGCTTTTGTTCATGCAGGTGTCTGCCATTGTTCATAAGTGTTGGCTGTGCGCTATTGCTCATAAATGGGCGCTGCACACTACCATTCTAAATGACATGGCTGTGCGCTATTGTTCATGCAGGTGGCCACTGGATGCCATTGTTCTATATCCTGATTGGATGAGATAGGGTCAAATGTCACATGAATCATTTTGACAGGAAAACAATAGCGCACAGCTGGTCATCTGCAATTCATTATGTGACCGTTATTGTGCAGCATGCCATTATTCAAAAGTCATGTTCGATAGTATAGGAAGCCACTTAGTTTCAAAATATATTTTTAACCATAAGGGGAGGGGGTGGGTGAGACGCCGCTGCCCGCCTAATTAATAAGTTAAACACGATCAGCCAGGACATGCTCATCATTACACACGCATATTATTACCCATTTAAAAAGACCACATTAATCTATGCATTACCACACATATGTCAGAACAGATAATAGTGTGTAGCCGGACATTTTGAACAATAGCTCACAACGTCCACCCACTCATTTAGAACAATAGCTCACATCGTACACGCGCTCATTTAGAACAATAGCCTCCACGCACTAATTCAGAACAATCAATCAGAACGCAGTATTTAAATAGGTCAAGAGCTCATTTGCATAACAATAGCTCGCAGTGGACACCTTCACTACTGGCTGGTGTTTCGCAATATGCTGTGTGTCGACTGTGTGCGCTACTGCTCATTCACTATTGCTCGTTTTGAAAACGTTATATTTGAAAGTTACTTGTTCTGGTGGAAGCAACAAGTTTCAGTCAAACTGGTTTCACAATACACTACTGGTTTTCCAAGGTCACAATATGATGTCGACTGAATATTTTGAAATTTGCGTGACTGAATGTAGACACCGTCTCTGGAAACAATGGCTTTCAGTCTAATTGTTTCAAAACTAGACAGTATTTTTACCTGCGGGAGGTAGTGGCTAATTGCTTAACGCAAATATAACTGAGCTTATATGACCCGGCATTATAGCCGGTATTATGTATTCACGCTGCGTACATCAGAGCGTAGAGGTCCAGCTGCGTCACTAATTGGTTCCTCCCAAAGTGACATAAATGCTTACTAATCCATCGCATTGTACAAATTGTACAAAGTGTGTCTTAATAAATACGGTATTGAACACTTTGAAACTAATTTGACTCGGTGCCATAGGCAGCGACAGAACTCAGTCGGATTAGTTTCAAAACATTCATCAGCTTACCTGTATAGTTTTCTGGAAATTACGATTCAGAGAGTGCATGGATCGGTCGATCCCAACACCGTCAAATCAAGACGACGACGACGACGACGACGACGACGACGACGACGACGACGACGACGACGACGACGACGACGTGGCTTGTTAAATATAATCATTAGCCATTTTAATGTCAAAATGTGTGGTCAAGAAACAAAATCTGTGCACATCGAGTGACCGTTTACGGACTGGCGAGGATTATTGTTGAGAAATCTTCCACTGGAATGTCTTCTCCTGACCAACAAATGAGCATGTAGTGTGCGCTGAACCGTCCTACTTGTCCTACTTCTCCGCCCCGTTGCACCGCATGTACAGGATGCGCGGGAGGCCTGGTTAGCTACGATTCTCGGTGTTACGGATCCAGTATCGCGAATCTCCGAAAAGTACAAGGACCGCCCATTGCCGCCGAGATTTAACCCCACAGTTTCGTCTCAACTATTAGTGTCACCGGTATGACGGGTCATGACTCAATTTGTGACCGCAGCGATGATAATTAAGAAAAATATATACTATGCAATCAATGGTACGCGTTTGTTAGCACGAGAGAGAAAATATACAATACATAGAACTAAGTTGGTGTCTTGTTAACGTGGATTTGTCAGAGGTACCTCACCGATCCATATATATCCGTGAGGTATCCCTGCAAGGGAGCGTCCTAACGAGGCCACTTATGTAGTTTAATATAAACCAGTATACCCCTAACAAAAATATTATTATTATAGAAATTAACCAACAATTACCGTAGCTCCTAAAGGCTGAATATCCTACTTTAACGACATGATAACAAGCTTCAAATTCCACACATAGCTTCTGAGTGGCATATTAGATCCCCTGAATAGCTGCCATGAGATCGGGTTAGTTATCTTTAAGCTCAATGTACCGTCCGGTAACCGGTTTTGAAAAATAGGTTATTTGGCGGTGCATGCGGGTAGCATATTTCAGTGAAATTATTTTCTAAATAATCACGAGGATTGATCCATGGCAGGTCTAAGTGATGTTATTATTCAAAATAATCACCAGGTTATATATATATAAGTTTTATTTACCCCGTAGCCCGTGCAATTCCAGTGACTACGTTTTAAGTCAGCTATACAGGAAAGCCATTGAATATTCTGAAATTAATTTGACTAAGGGATGTTGCTGTCGCATTGCTGGCAGAAACGGTCCCCAGTTGAATTAGTTTCAGAATATTCAACAGATTCATATATTCTTAAGGTCTTATATTTTAGGGAATTTCTTGTTTCGCGTTTGTGAGGGATAAAGTGTCCACTTACTGTGATGTATGTGGATTACTTACTGACATTTACCAGTAAGATTATATTGAATGTAGGCCCTATTCATAAAATAATAATCCCAACGATAGAGCCATGGCTCATATACACCTAGGTGTAAACGACGAATATAACTAACTGAACAACAACAACAACAACAACAACACCAACAACAACAACAACAACAACAACAGCAACAGCAAACGCAAAATTTAACCGAAAGTCGTTGTTAGACTCTACCACCAACTGAAATTATCGCTTTCGGTTTGCTCATTGGTAAACCTGCTTTAACACAAATTGTGTATTTTAGCTGAGGGTAGTTTTGTTAGTTCGTTCGTCAGGCAGGGACAAAAGCTTATTTCGGGATGTCGTTACAAGAGTTCATCCTACACAGCAATCACACTTGATGTATGTATGTATGCATGCATATTATGCTTACGGTATGGGGCGTACCAAAGCAGGTCAGTGTGATCTCAGAGTGACCTACTTTTCACGCTTCACCCGAGATTCTATCCCCCTTGTTTAGATCTGGGTAGCGGCGCAATAAACCGCCATGCCCGGCCGGTAGTTAGTCCATCAGTTACAAAAGATTACTTTGGGCTGTATCTAATAAAACAGTGCCGATTTGGCTCACATTTTAACACAATGTAGGAACTTGGTGTGCAAGCAGATTTCCAAACCTTGACCGTGATCCAGGTAACAGAAGCCAGATCCGGATCGGATCAAATTCTGGATCTGTGAATATCTCGGTAACACACATTTTAGCATAGGAAATGCGTGACCACACATTAGGTGGGCATAAGTTTTGGCATGATGTGAAGAAATAATATACAATTTGCAGTAGCACAAAAGGTTGTCCACCAAAGACAAAGCGTCTATAGAGACCGTTGACGCCTACATGGAACAAAGAATACATTATGCATGTAGGACTGATACAGGCATTGTGTAATATAGGAAGGCATTAGCTTCGAGTTTAACATATTTGCTGGGACAGAGAGAGGTGTGATTATCTTGTTATATTAAAATGCAACATTACACACGTGCTTATTTTCATTTACAGTTGCTTATCTGTGCGATGCAGTGTTTGTGGTGGTTGTGAGTGTAGTAATAATAGTTTCTTGGTAGTGCCATGTATTTAAGATGGTGATAATGGCATTGACCTTGGGTAGTATTGGCTATGATCTAGAGGAAAAAGCAGATTATATATTTGGTCATTCCGTCAATCTTTCTATCCATCTTGTTGACTATTGTGCTAAAATTGTGGGGGTTTTGTTTGATAATTCAGCTTCTACTAATAAACTAAGCTAAACGTTAGGATATATAGAAAGATTTTTACCTTATTACAAGAAATGTTTGACGAGAGAATTGTGCAATATTTCGTACAGCACTAATAACATAAGTAAGTTCTAGGTGGTCATATGATCGGAAACCTGGTTGCAAACCGAGTGCAGTGATTCTGGTACCGAATATAGTAAATTAATAGAATTTGGAAACCGACCGTTGTTATTAAATTGCGTATTCCGAACTTACTCCATGGTAGAAACTTTTTTAACTCGTTACTTTATTAGGGTTTCATATACATATCCAGCCATATGGGTGAAATTATGTGGCCGAACATATTACAAGCGATATGCCAGGGCATATCGACACCTATCCATGCGAACCAACTATCTTACAATGGGGACATATTGCGAATAACTAACTACATACTTAGTAACTTTGATGTTATTTGATGATGCAATATTTCGCATAGCATTAGTACATAATAATACATATTGAGCTCTTTATGTCTAGATGTTCGAACACCGTTACAAATAGAGTACACAGATTGCGTTACTAAATATAGTAAATTATTGACATCTCACACGCGTTGGTCGTTACTAACTTGTGTATTATGAAATTACTTTGTGGTAGAATTTTTTTAACTCGATATTTGTTTAGCGTACTCATATGCAGATCTGAAAATGTGGGACCGAACCTATTACAGAGAGTAGGCTATCGAAACCCGTAGATCTGCCACAATCGTTGCAAATTTTTGCCATGGAATTGCGTACATGTATTACGAAATTAATTCATGGTAAAGATTTTAAGACTTGGCACTTCATTGACGTATTCACATAATGATCTGTCCATATGCATGGACTTATGTGGCCGAATATATTGCAGACAGTACACTACGGAAAATGGCACATCTGCCGAAATTTAAGCCAAATCTTTTGGAATTGCGTACTACAAAATTAATTCATGATATAATTTTTTCTCAATTCGGAGTATGACTAGCTATACAAATCCGTATAAGTTTAGCTGATATAATATCATATTTGTTATAGCTGAAAGTAATGTAGGCTAAATTATACTTTTTAGTTAGATTGCTTTTTAACCACATGGGT
>CM067375.1:91613939-91616577 GCA_034401795.1 Chaetoderma sp. LZ-2023a
TATTATGAGCTATTTTATAAAACATCTTATGAAACATTTTATGAAACAACATAGCCACAATATGTCTACCCTTTGGGTTGAAGATATTATTTCTGCTTTTCAAGAAGCAGAACAATCAGATCTTCATGTTTTACAAATTGGCTGGGCCCATATTCGAGCCGGAAAACATAACGTTAAGTACGCGAGTTTCTTTAGCGTGATAGATGGACATAGTTATCCATTATGTTACCGTTTTGAGGGAGAGAAGCATATAGGCCATTTAACAGCATCCCATGGTCGGAATTCCTCTCCTCAACTTCAAGTTCAGAAATATCCAACCTTAGAGTATGAAGGGGTTGATAAGCCTGATGAGAAAACCAGTAATCTATACACATTATTTAACTATATAAACAAAGCTTTCTACGATGAGGTCCATCGGATGATCCATGAAAAGCGTGATGGAATCATCAACACATCAATTACAACGCCTAACTTGAGAGTAGTCAACATGACTCAGGATCGATCCTCAGATAAAGCATTCATGAATGGTGGAGCATTTCTAGGTAACCCTATGGTCCGCATACATCATAAATTCGATGAAGCTGGAAAGCCTATAAGTATATACTATGATAAATCCAACAATAACGAGGAGATATCTGTAACTGATGATAATATACATCTAGTCTGCACGTCTGGATTCTTCATCTTTTCGTTCACTGATCATACCGCCAGTCCTGTAAGTGACTATCGGCATGATCATAAGCACGTCTGGGTTGATACACGAAGGAATTATTGAAGGTTCCACAGTTGTGCTTTCAATTATGGGAATCAGATTACCAATGACAATTCTGGTAGACATCATTGAATATCCTCCTAAAAGAAAAGCGTACGACATAGCTGACTTTATTAACTCCTTGTTACGGAGGTAAATTCGTTCAGCCCATCCCCGGCAAAGATTGTGAGAGGGCGCATGACCTCCTCTTCACACTTAAATTTATTCAAAAACATTTTCATTCCAAATGTCCATTTGCAGACCAAGAGAAGACTATTTTTGAAATTTTACCAATGGAATGACTGGCTCGGCTATCACCTGGTGGTGGCTCCCACCGCAATCTGTTTTGAAACCCTTATTTTATAACTACTTAGTTTTTTATGATTTATTATTTTATAAGCCAAGCGCGTACTGTTAGCTATCTAATTTGTTTGTCAAGATATAGGTAGCAAACCAAAAAAATATGAAAAACCCTACCCCACTGTTTGGAAGAACCCCCACATTATCACCGGCCGGCCGACCTCTCTCTCTCTCTGGTTTCTATATTTTCTACAGGAGTCTTTATGCGGTTCCAGTTGCTCCTACCTACTGGCATTGTACCCCTACACTAGCGCGTACGTTTTTTCCGAACTAAGTACCATATAGCTGAGGTCTTTTGAGTGATTTGAACCATGTTTTTTTATTATAATTCAATGCTGTTATGAATTGAGCCAACGGGGAACCGATAACTAGCCTATAAATAATAACATTTATCTTTTATGATAGTCTGTTATGTCCTTGTTATTAGCCGCAGACCTACTGATAACTGGCATATTATATCTAACAGATAGCCACAGCGAGATAGTGTTTTAAGCATTAGCTATTTTGTGTGCTTAGGCGCATCTCATATTTTCTCGAGACACAGTCCACAGTTGGAATGTGTGGAATGTATGTGCATAATTACTGTTCTGACAGCCACCAACCCTCCTATAGCCACGCTGTTTTGTTTATATGTCGAATTACAATTAAAAACCTCCGGTTCAAATCTTGCTATGTATTATTAGTAAAATATAACACCAGATCACATACAAATTTACCACACTACAGATTTACCGAATTAATACTATCGTCATAAATCACCTACAGATGACAATACTGCTACAAAAGATATAGACTACAGATTTTTTCCTTAGGATATTCATATTATAGATAACGCATAACAGGTTATCAGCTAAATCTAGGTTATTTCTTTATTGATGTATACAGAGCCAAGACAGCTGATTCGTTGCATTAAATGTTGAATTACACTTAAAAATCACCAGTTCAAATCTCTCTATGTATTATTAGTAAATGTTATTGAGAGTAAGAGTATTGTCAGATAGTAGAGCACGCTGGACAACTTGATGATGATGATATGATGATGATTGATGATGATTGATGATGATTGATGATGATTGATGATGATGATTGATGATGATTGATGATGATGGTGATGATGATGATGATGATTATGATGATGATTATGATGATGATTATTGATGATGATTGATGATGATGATGATGATGATGATGATTGATGATGATGATGATGATGATGATGATGATGATGATGATGATGATGATGATGCGGATTGATGGTGATTGATAATGATGATGATGATGATGATGATGATTGAAGATGATTGATGAGGATGAGGATGAGGATGAGGATGATGATGACGATTGATGATGATGATGATGATGATGATGATGATGATGATGATTGATGATGATTGCTGATGATTGATGATGATGATTGATAATGATATGACGATGATGCTGATGATGATAGACATAATGTTGGATCACAAATACATGCCACGCCTCAGTCTCCATATAAACAAACTAACAAAACATCGTCGTGTCGTG
>CM067375.1:91617077-91854577 GCA_034401795.1 Chaetoderma sp. LZ-2023a
CGCATGACACGTGTGTTAACAACAACAACAAAAACAACGACCAAGATAACGACGACGACGAGGACGACGACGACCGCCACCTCTAATAGTAACCTTCCCCCAATGCATTGAGCCAGCACTTCAGGAAAATATATAACGTTTTCAGAACGCATTAGAAGTTATACATTTTCTAATGATCAACAAAATCTGTGCTATGCCGCTATGCCAGGCCCTAATTGGACTTGCTAAAAATAGCAACATTGTCATCAAACGTGCAGATAAAGTATCAGTTACAGAAATAATGGATAAGGAGAACTACCTCAAAGAAGCGCCTATATAGCTTAGTAATCGAAAACATTACCAAAAACTGAATGAACCATTTTGGCAAAAAAACTTGGCAAAATTAATGACATTTTCCAAAAAATGTTTGATAGCAAGAAGATAACAGAAAAGTACTTTTAAATTTACCTATTTGCAGAACAAGATTCGAAACCTCGTACATTTTATCTTCTTCCTAAAATCCGTATGTTTATTTATTCATTGGAATCTTCAATAATACCACCAGGTTGACCTATTATTTCAGAATGTGGTTCGGAATCATATTGGATCAGTGAATTAATAGACTATCATCTTCACCCAATTGCGAATATACATTTTAGCTATCTGAAAAAACACTGACAACTTTAAATCTTAGGTCTCTGAAATCGTGGTACCTCCAACTTCATTCCTGTTTATATCCTCGATATCGATGCTATATACACACACACACATTGATATCGAAAAGAGTCTAAATTCAATTAACACAGCCTTTGCCGACTACTCTGATACCAACAGGTCATATGGAGAGGTAATAGCTATATTAGAAAATAGTCTAAATTCAATTAACACAGCCTTTGCCGACTACTCTGATACCAACAGGTCATATGGAGAGGTAATAGCTATATTAGAAAATAGTCTAAATTCAATTAACACAGCCTTTGCCGACTACTCTGATACCAACAGGTCATATGGAGAGGTAATAGCTATATTAGAAAATAGTCTAAATTCAATTAACACAGCCTTTGCCGACTACTCTGATACCAACAGGTCATATGGAGAGGTAATAGCTATATTAGAAAATAGTCTAAATTCAATTAAAACAGCCTTTGCCGACTACTCTGATACCAACAGGTCATATGGAGAGGTAATAGCTATATTAGAAAATAGTCTAAATTCAATTAACACAGCCTTTGCCGACTACTCTGATACCAACAGGTCATATGGAGAGGTAATAGCTATATTAGAAAATAGTCTAAATTCAATTAACACAGCCTTTGCCGACTACTCTGATACCAACAGGTCATATGGAGAGGTAATAGCTATATTAGAAAATAGTCTAAATTCAATTAACACAGCCTTTGCCGACTACTCTGATAGCAACAGGTCATATGGAGAGGTAATAGCTATATTAGAAAAGAGTCTAAATTCAATTAACACAGCCTTTGCCGACTACTCTGATACCAACAGGTCATATGGAGAGGTAATATCTATATTAGAAAATAGTCTAAATTCAATTAACACAGCCTTTGCCGACTACTCTGATACCAACAGGTCATATGGAGAGGTAATAGCTATATTAGAAAATAGTCTAAATTCAATTAACACAGCCTTTGCCGACTACTCTGATACCAACAGGTCATATGGAGAGGTAATAGCTATATTAGAAAATAGTCTAAGTTCAATTAACACAGCCTTTGCCGACTACTCTGATATCAACAGGTCATATGGAGAGGTAATAGCTATATTAGAAAATAGTCTAAATTCAATTAACACAGCCTTTGCCGACTACTCTGATACCAACAGGTCATATGGAGAGGTAATAGCTATATTAGAAAATAGTCTAAATTCAATTAGCACAGCCTTTGCCGACTACTCTGATATCAACAGGTCATATGGAGAGGTAATAGCTATATTAGAAAATAGTCTAAATTCAATTAACACAGCCTTTGCCGACTACTCTGATACCAACAGGTCATATGGAGAGGTAATAGCTATATTAGAAAATAGTCTAAATTCAATTAACACAGCCTTTGCCGACTACTCTGATACCAACAGGTCATATGGAGAGGTAATAGCTATATTAGAAAATAGTCTAAATTCAATTAACACAGCCTTTGCCGACTACTCTGATACCAACAGGTCATATGGAGAGGTAATAGCTATATTAGAAAATAGTCTAAATTCAATTAACACAGCCTTTGCCGACTACTCTGATATCAACAGGTCATATGGAGAGGTAATAGCTATATTAGAAAATAGTCTAAATTCAATTAACACAGCCTTTGCCGACTACTCTGATATCAACAGGTCATATGGAGAGGTAATAGCTATATTAGAAAATAGTCTAAATTCAATTAACACAGCCTTTGCCGACTACGCTGATACCAACAGGTCATATGGAGAGGTAATAGCTATATTAGAAAATAGTCTAAATTCAATTAACACAGCCTTTGCCGACTACTCTGATAGCAACAGGTCATATGGAGAGGTAATAGCTATATTAGAAAATAGTCTAAATTCAATTAACACAGCCTTTGCCGACTACTCTGATATCAACAGGTCATATGGAGAGGTAATAGCTATATTAGAAAATAGTCTAAATTCAATTAACACAGCCTTTGCCGACTACTCTGATAGCAACAGGTCATATGGAGAGGTAATAGCTATATTAGAAAATAGTCTAAATTCAATTAACACAGCATTTGCCGACTACTCTGATACCAACA
This sequence comes from Chaetoderma sp. LZ-2023a, assembly GCA_034401795.1. Classification (NCBI taxonomy): domain Eukaryota; kingdom Metazoa; phylum Mollusca; class Caudofoveata; order Chaetodermatida; family Chaetodermatidae; genus Chaetoderma; species Chaetoderma sp. LZ-2023a. The sequence goes on from CM067375.1 coordinate 91,619,822, forward strand.
GGTCATATGGAGAGGTAATAGCTATATTAGAAAATAGTCTAAATTCAATTAACACAGCCTTTGCCGACTACTCTGATACCAACAGGTCATATGGAGAGGTAATAGCTATATTAGAAAATAGTCTAAATTCAATTAACACAGCCTTTGCCGACTACTCTGATATCAACAGGTCATATGGAGAGGTAATAGCTATATTAGAAAATAGTCTAAATTCAATTAACACAGCCTTTGCCGACTACTCTGATACCAACAGGTCATATGGAGAGGTAATAGCTATATTAGAAAATAGTCTAAATTCAATTAACACAGCCTTTGCCGACTACTCTGATAGCACCAGGTCATATGGAGAGGTAATAGCTATATTAGAAAATAGTCTAAATTCAATTAACACAGCCTTTGCCGACTACTCTGATATCAACAGGTCATATGGAGAGGTAATAGTTATATTAGAAAATAGTCTAAATTCAATTAACACAGCCTTTGCCGACTACTCTGATAACAACAGGTCATATGGAGAGGTAATAGCTATATTAGAAAATAGTCTAAATTCAATTAACACAGCCTTTGCCGACTACTCTGATAGCAACAGGTCATATGGAGAGGTAATAGCTATATTAGAAAATAGTCTTAATTCAATTAACACAGCCTTTGCCGACTACTCTGATAGCAACAGGTCATATGGAGAGGTAATAGCTATATTAGAAAAGAGTCTAAATTCAATTAACACAGCCTTTGCCGACTACTCTGATACCAACAGGTCATATGGAGAGGTAATAGCTATATTAGAAAATAGTCTAAATTCAATTAACACAGCCTTTGCCGACTACTTTGATACCAACAGGTCATATGGAGAGGTAATAGCTATATTAGAAAATAGTCTAAATTCAATTAACACAGCCTTTGCCGACTACTCTGATAGCAACAGGTCATATGGAGAGGTAATAGCTATATTAGAAAATAGTCTAAATTCAATTAACACAGCCTTTGCCGACTACTCTGATAGCAACAGGTCATATGGAGAGGTAATAGCTATATTAGAAAATAGTCTAAATTCAATTAACACAGCCTTTGCCGACTACTCTGATACCAACAGGTCATATGGAGAGGTAATAGCTATATTAGAAAATAGTCTAAATTCAATTAACACAGCCTTTGCCGACTACTCTGATACCAACAGGTCATATGGAGAGGTAATAGCTATATTAGAAAATAGTCTAAATTCAATTAACACAGCCTTTGCCGACTACTCTGATAGCAACAGGTCATATGGAGAGGTAATAGCTATATTAGAAAATAGTCTAAATTCAATTAACACAGCCAAATAGTCTAAATTCAATTAACACAGCCTTTGCCGACTACTCTGATACCATCAGGTCATATGGAGAGGTAATAGCTATATTAGAAAATAGTCTAAATTCAATTAACACAGCCTTTGCCGACTAATCTGATACCAACAGGTCATATGGAGAGGTAATAGCTATATTAGAAAATAGTCTAAATTCAATTAACACAGCCTTTGCCGACTACTCTGATAGCAACAGGTCATATGGAGAGGTAATAGCTATATTAGAAAATAGTCTAAATTCAATTAACACAGCCTTTGCCGACTACTCTGATAGCAACAGGTCATATGGATAGGTAATAGCTATATTAGAAAATAGTCTAAATTCAATTAACACAGCCTTTGCCGACTACTCTGATACCAACAGGTCATATGGAGAGGTAATAGCTATATTAGAAAATAGTCTAAATTCAATTAACACAGCCTTTGCCGACTACTCTGATAGCAACAGGTCATATGGAGAGGTAATAGCTATATTAGAAAATAGTCTAAATTCAATTAACACAGCCTTTGCCGACTACTCTGATACCAACAGGTCATATGGAGAGGTAATAGCTATATTAGAAAATAGTCTAAATTCAATTAACACAGCCTTTGCCGACTACTCTGATAGCAACAGGTCATATGGAGAGGTAATAGCTATATTAGAAAATAGTCTAAATTCAATTAACACAGCCTTTGCCGACTACTCTGATAGCAACAGGTCATATGGAGAGGTAATATCTATATTAGAAAATAGTCTAAATTCAATTAACACAGCCTTTGCCGACTACTCTGATAGCAACAGGTCATATGGAGAGGTAATAGCTATATTAGAAAATAGTCCTAAATTCAATTAACACAGCCTTTGCCGACTCCTCTGATAGCAACAGGTCATATGGAGAGGTAATAGCTATATTAGAAAATAGTCTAAATTCAATTAACACAGCCTTTGCCGACTACTCTGATAGCAACAGGTCATATGGAGAGGTAATAGCTATATTAGAAAATAGTCTAAATTCAATTAACACAGCCTTTGCCGACTACCCTGATAGCAACAGGTCATATGGAGAGGTAATAGCTATATTAGAAAATAGTCTAAATTCAATTAACACAGCCTTTGCCGACTACTCTGATAGCAACAGGTCATATGGAGAGGTAATAGCTATATTAGAAAATAGTCTAAATTCAATTAACACAGCCTTTGCCGACTACTCTGATAGCAACAGGTCATATGGAGAGGTAATAGCTATATTAGAAAATAGTCTAAATTCAATTAACACAGCCTTTGCCGACTACTCTGATACCAACAGGTCATATGGAGAGGTAATAGCTATATTAGAAAATAGTCTAAATTCAATTAACACAGCCTTTGCCGACTACTCTGATACCAACAGGTCATATGGAGAGGTAATAGCTATATTAGAAAATAGTCTAAATTCAATTAACACAGCCTTTGCCGACTACTCTGATAGCAACAGGTCATATGGAGAGGTAATAGCTATATTAGAAAATAGTCTAAAGGTCAATGATTTTGAATTGTTTCCAACAAATTTGTGGCTGTGCGATGCGTACGCATTTTAGCACAGATTCGCTAACATTTACGCAACAGAGTGGGGAAAAGGAAGCATTTGAAGTGTCCAAAATCAGCACCTCATTTAACGCAGGTACCTCGATAACATTTTCCTGATCTCGCAAGATAGTAAGGAAGCACATATAAAATTGTTGGCCATTCTGAATAACCATGATCCCAATATCGAACTAAAAAGTGAAATTGATGTGTCGGTTGTGTCTTTCTAAATTGTCTAAGATAGCAGCATCAAACAACATATTTAGCAAATTTACTTACATACCCTATTTAGACCAATCTAGATATGGATACTGGAGTCAATGTTGTCGAAATGCGTTCAAATCATCCCCGCTCCAATCAGACGAGACGCAGAAATTCTAAAACTACTTGACGCCAGACCAAACTGATATTTTTTCGAATTCATTGATGAAAATTACTTTCAAAGTTGTGGATGTCAGATGGGTAAATGAAGTTATTCAATGCCTGCTACAGCTTATCCTGTTAAATGAGAGGAACTGCCTCTAAACAAATCAAATAAACGGACTGTCTTTTACCACAGCGATCTTGAGACCATAGTCATGGTACGGCAACTTTCAGAATAATAATTTTTGCACGTTTTAGAGATCTTACTGCTCAAGACCCACACATTAAATTAAAGGCCACATTCAGCGGACTCAGTGGACGTCCCCGACTTCACAATCTATAAATAATCTCAATTCGACGCTTTCGAAAAAACAGAATTCAAAGTGTTTTTCTAATCAACACATTCACATAGGTTGTGCTATAACGAGTGCGCCGCATTATACTTGCTTGCGACTTAGGCAGCTTTGTAAGAAATTGAAAGAATGGAGCTTTCCCGAGTTATGACGTCATATCACGTCATAATCAGCTAATCGGTGTGTAGGATGACGTCATAATCATTACATCATAAATAACCTCTATACGGGCCCGTCTTTACCTCTTAATAGTCCGACACGTTGTAGGAATTGCATATCTCTAATATTTAATAAACATGTTGTTGACTATTTTGAAACTAATTGACTGGACGCTGTTGCTACCATAGGCAGCAACATCACCCGGTCAAATTAGTTTCAAAATATTCAACAGTTTAGCTGTATAGTCTTCTTGAAATCGATAGTCAGGAAGTTCAGAGAGCGATCGATCCCAGCAGCCAGCGAGGTGTGGGTGGAGCTTATCTAGAGATGGGCCGGGCAGAGCTAAAATGGAAAGGTGCATTGACAGTCCGGCAGACAGGTAGACTAACCGAGAAACTTACTTAAGTGAGCTTGAAATTGAAAGCCGCGCACAAAATCAAATTTTGAAATTGTGGTGATTAAGGTGTTCGCAACAGATATCATACAGTGGAGAAGGTTAAGTTGAAAAGGTTAAAGAAAACTGACCACACTTGAAAGAAGATCCCAGTCTTACCAACAGCAACAGAACAGTCATCCAGGCTGAGTAAGCGCACCATCAGCAAGAACAAAGGTAACGATAATGAGAAAGATAATGATGACGATGAAGACGATAACGAAGGCACACAATACTAGGAGATTTTGTGACACATGATTCTCGCAGTAGGATGTGGACTTACGACAACCTGTCATAAACAATCACCGACACGTGGCCACAGAGACAGGTGGTTGCTTAAATTGTGCATGGCACAACAGGTATAAGTTTGCATAAATAGATTACACATGTTTCAACATTTCATGAAATACACACAGATTTGCTTGAAACGTTCTCAGTTAATAACAAAAACAACGTTTGTTCAACATCTGACAGCCTGCCACCAACCGGTCGATTTCCAACACAAATTATCACATGTATATGGGACGTTGTCACGCTAATTAATTCCTTAGCTGAGACGGTACTTATAAGACGGCATTTATATCCCTTTCACCATTTTCAACACCTCTTTGATAACCAATTTAGAGGAAATCAGTATGTTTAATTTAAAAAATGGACATGTACGAGTGTATTCAGCAGGAAAATCTGTACTAGAACCAATTAGAAATATCGCGTGTACTAAAGGCAATTTCGGCGACACCGTTTTCGATATCTGCTTTGTTTCCTATTGATTCCTATACAAAGCTATGATATCTGTAACCGGAGTGACGTAGATACAGTTGGAATTAAAAAAGGTGAAATCAGAATTTCCGTTTTGCGTATTTTCAAATTTGCATTTCCTGCTTATTTCTTATTATTATATGCTCGCACAATTTATTTGTGGGAGACGGATCTTAATTGTATCTCAACAATATGCTATAAATGGCTATTAAGATGATGTTTGTGTACGGACATTAAGTTGATTGAGCAGTTGGTGTGTTAAGAAATGTCCAGGTCTATGCAACCTACTGCTGCTGCTGCTGCTGCTGCTGCTGCTGCTGCTGCTGCTACTATTACTACTACTACTACTACTACTACTACTACTACTACTACTACTACTACTACTACTACTACTACTGCTGCTGCTGCTGCTGCTGCTGCTGCTGCTGCTGCTGCTGCTACTACTACTACTACTACTACTACTACTACCACTACTACTACTACTGCTGCTGCTGCTGCCGCTGCTGCTGCTGCTGCTACTACTACTACTACTACTACTACTACTACTACTACTACTGCTACTACTACTACTACTACTACTACTACTACTACTACTACTGCGACTGCTGCTACTACTCCTACTACTGCTACTGCTGCTGCTGCTGCTGCTACTACTACTACTACTACTACTACTGCTGCTGCTGCTGCTGCTGCTGCTGCTGCTGCTGCTGCTGCTGCTACTACTACTACGACTGCGACTGCGACTGCGACTACTACTACTACTACTGCTGCTGCTGCTGCTGCTACTACTACTACTGCTGCTGCTGCTGCTGCTGCTACTGCTGCTACTGCTGCTGCTGCTGCTGCTGCTGCTGCTGCTGCTGCTGCTGCTGCTGCTGCTACTGCTACTACGACTACGAATGCTACTGCTACTGCTGCTGCTGCTGCTGTTACTACTACTACTACTACTATTACTGCTAATGCTACTACTACTGCTGCTGCTGCTGCTGCTGCTGCCGCCGCCGCCGCCGCCGCCGCCGCTACTACTACTACTACTACATTATTATTATTATTATTATTATTATTATTATTATTATTATTATTATTATTATTATTATTATTATTATTATTTTTCCATACAGGATTGCTAATGAGTTTGGAGAAAAAATGGCAGAGAGGTTTTATGAACACGCTTCAGGTGTATATCTAAATGAACCCGCGTATCATCTGCCAAACTGGGAGAGTGATTTCTGGGGTCATAAGTATGACAGGCTTCTTTCAATCAAAGATGCAACCGATCCTCATCGTATATTTTATTGCCATCATTGCGTAGGAGATGTTGACACCCCTATACTGTCTCTTGCGCCAAGCTATCATCACATCAATTCGACTATGCTTGTGGTCATAGTAGTACTCGCGCTATTCAGGTAAGGCTACCATCTTTTCGGCATTCAATCATGGAATCATAGTAGGTCTATCTCATTATTAAAGCAGCCATTGACCTACAGTACATGTAAGCTGTTGAATATTCTCACGTTAATTTGATGGTAAGCTGCTCAACTTCTCTGAAGGTACAGATTACTGTATTGTCCCAGTATTGATCTAGAACTGGCCTAATGAGGTCTTGGGTTAGCTTTAAAATAGTTATGAGGACATTTCTTATATTTTCAATGATTTTGCAAATATTGAGCCACGTTCACGCTTGGTATATTCTTTCACATTTGGAATCACACAATTTTTTCTTTTATGTTTATGTAGCTTTCATGGAACCTACTTTTTGTTATGTGTGCTAATTCATGAGACTGTTTCCTCGCTCAATCACATTTCACCTTATGGCACATTCAAAGTCAATTCTTGAGATACATTAGATTAGTTTACACTTCATTCATTAATTCCCATCAAATAATTATTTCATCATTTTCTCGTCCATTCATTCGTTTAATTATTTAAACATTGATCTAATTATTTCCTTATTTCTTTTGTTTTCAGTGGACTCAACTAGTGTATTTCGGCAGCAATAGATCTCAAATCTCAGCCTCAGAGTGTTATTTGATAATCTACATTCAGAGCAAGCATCCCAATTTCCACATCTGCTGATTGACGTAGACATCCCCAGGAGTATTAGATCTGATCTATCAATCAGACTTATGTTGTCTTGCCATACAAATAATAAAGCGGAAAGGTCTATTGCTAAACATGTTTTCATTTACTTTTTTTTTTTGTATTAGTTGGCCACATTTATGCAGTACTTAGAGTTTCTACAGTACACCAGTCAGACTATATGGAGACTTTATGGATCACACACACGTTGTCACTATAATAAAAATGTAAATAGAGATATCATGGTGTTCCATATTCTCGCGGTAGTTACGACAATCGACATCACAATAACAACTACTAATCTTCTCCTATTGAAATGTTGTTGGGATTTGAATGTCAGTTCTATTTCCCCAATTGTCCATAAAATCTAATCCGATTTTGTGCAACGGAAAGTTTTTGTATCACCTCAAGAAAACACCAGGGTAGGTGGCCGTATTTTAGAGAGGCTTGCGATATTCTCGCGGTAACCAAAGAACATTATCTATGGTGAACCAGCGTAGTTAAAACACAAATATATCAAGACTGCTTTCCAGGTTCTACTAGAAAACACTATTATTACTGTGAAAATCGGTCAAACTGATTCTCTTGTACCGTATGCAGTAGGGGATGACATTGTTCGCATATAAGACGCGTGATTGGGAAACCCATAACATTATTACATGATAACGTGTAGTGACGTAGAGACTTGCTGAGCTTATTTTAAAGGGCGACACTTATTCTTTCCATGCACTTTAATCGTCCAACAGCGAGGCGGAATAGCCGATCGCAGAACTTGATGATGTCGTTGGCATAAATAAATTAGAAGACAATGCGATTCAGTCAGCTACAAGGTTTATGTATTAGATTTTTGTGAGTTACTGATGAGTTTTGGAAGTAGGGTATATGCGCATATATATTTATAATATCGACGTTTCTTTATACAGTTTAGCTTTCTTTTTTATTTACTAATAAGTGGGGCATTTTTGGGGGAAAAGTTGTTTGGGAGCATCTTTGGCTTCCTGGTTACAGCATCCCCATGGCAAACAGACGGTAAGGGGGCGTGGGTTATTATTTATAGCAAAAAATAATATTTCCGCGAGAATATGGAACCAGCGATACTATTATGCCAGAGAATACGTCAGTTTTTCATGTGACAGGATTTTGTAGCCACTGGATGATTATTTCAGATAACACATCTTATAGCCCAAGATCAAATGTGCCCAATATGTTTATCAGTAGCTTGGCAACTCGGTACTAATGGGCATTTCCAGTTGATCCATGCATCATATGACGTCATAATCAAGTATATGACGTGTAGGATGACGTCATACTCAATTATAGCATTAATAACTCGATTTAGTCCGTCTTGAACGCTTAATAGTCCAACACGTTGTACAAATTGTATGTCTTTACTATTTAATACGCATGCTATAGGCAGCAACAGAACCAGTCAAATTAGTTTCACAATATTCAACAGCTTACATGTATAGTTTTCTGGAAAATTAGAGTCAGGGTGTTCAGCGGTCGATCGATCGATCCCAACATGACGTGTGGCTGGAGCTGAGCTATAGATGGCCGGGTATAGCTAAAACTGGAAATGTCTATTGCCTTGCTCCAGCATATGTTATTTACAAATTTAATTGTGTACATACGAAGTTAAATGGATGCCAAGCTCATCTCAAATGGTATATTGTATTGATAGATTGATATTGTATATAAATTCCATATCATTTACTTCCTAAAACAAGAACATACCCCTGTCGAATCTGTTTCAAAATGTTCAACACCTTACATTTATGATTGGTTTTACACCACAATATCAAACCCATATGCCTCTATGAGCGAGCGTATTATACAGCAACAGGTAACCTAGGGTTTTTTCTCAGTGAAGAAATGTTTCAACATTTAGCTATTAAAACCTGGTTGTCTTTCTTTAAGGACATAATAAAATGCTAAAAGTGTCATGCTTAGTGCGCATGCGTTGTATTAAATCGCCCGAATGGATTGTATCATAAGGTGAACTTTCAGTTACCTGAATCCATCTAAGGTCGTGTTCTCACTAGAGACGTAATCTGGAATAACGCCATACTGATACATAGATTTATTCCTGATTAACTCTCTAGTGAGAAGGCAAACATATATAATATTACAATAGTAGAAAGGGTGACATTTAAACTAACAACTTGAACTATTCTACTTGAACCATGGTGACTGACAATAGCCGTATTCGACTGGGCGAGAGCTTAGAGCACATTAGCTCCACAGAGAATATTTTTGTTTTCGACTGGTATTTCCCTGGAAAAAATAGAGTGCGAAACAGGCCAAGCCGGAGCCAAAACGTGTGGCATGTTTTGTGAAGAAGGTCACGTGATGAAAAATATGAAAATGCGGGGCTTAGGGAGCTGGATTCTACTAGTATTCCCAATTCACTATGGCTGAAAACACCGCTGAAAGGTGGATTTTATTTTCAAGATTGTAACATTTAGGCGAAATCGTGTTTCTGCGCCTTTCATACTGATAGGGCTTTTGCGCAAGTAGGTTTACTCTACGGAAACGGAAAAGTCCCAATCGAACACAGCCAATGTGATATAAATCTGTAGCCTTTTGTTTCTTGTTACTTCTTACATTGTAAGGCTATTGCACTCACGCTAAGTACAACGCATACAGGGTATGACATTTAATAATGTTGCTATGGCCGGGAGGCATAAATGGGCCATTTATTACCATATTATAATAGTCGTATGTTTAAACATATACTTTGATAAATAATTATTAATATTACTGTTTTTCGCATGTACGGGATATTCCCATAGTTTTGCTAATAGATGTTTGCTGTGTTTTTATTATTATGATTTTAGATATTTTGTAGTATTAATATTCTGGGATATATATTTGTCTTTTGTTATGATACATATAATCTTCTAAAATAATGTATTGTTCATCTTCTACTTACATCTACGACTCTTCCACGTGGGTGAGGTGAATACCTCCCCTCTTTCTTCACTATCCAGTATATTTAGCTATGCCTTGTCCATCTTCTACTTACATCTACGACTCTTCCACGTGGGTGAGGTGAATACCTCCCCTCTTTCTTCACTATCCAGTATATTTAGCTATGCCTTGTCCATCTTCTACTTACATCTACGACTCTTCCACGTGGGTGAGGTGAATACCTCCCCTCTTTCTTCACTATCCAGTATATTTAGCTATGCCTTGTCCATCTTCTACTTACATCTACGACTCTTCCACGTGGGTGAGGTGAATACCTCCCCTCTTTCTTCACTATCCAGTATATTTAGCTATGCCTTGTCCATCTTCTACTTACATCTACGACTCTTCCACGTGGGTGAGGTGAATACCTCCCCTCTTTCTTCACTATCCAGTATATTTAGCTATGCCTTGTCCATCTTCTACTTACATCTACGACTCTTCCACGTGGGTGAGGTGAATACCTCCCCTCTTTCTTCACTATCCAGTATATTTAGCTATGCCTTGTCCATCTTCTACTTACATCTACGACTCTTCCACGTGGGTGAGGTGAATACCTCCCCTCTTTCTTCACTATCCAGTATATTTAGCTATGCCTTGTCCATCTTCTACTTACATCTACGACTCTTCCACGTGGGTGAGGTGAATACCTCCCCTCTTTCTTCACTATCCAGTATATTTAGCTATGCCTTGTCCATCTTCTACTTACATCTACGACTCTTCCACGTGGGTGAGGTGAATACCTCCCCTCTTTCTTCACTATCCAGTATATTTAGCTATGCCTTGTCCATCTTCTACTTACATCTACGACTCTTCCACGTGGGTGAGGTGAATACCTCCCCTCTTTCTTCACTATCCAGTATATTTAGCTATGCCTTGTCCATCTTCTACTTACATCTACGACTCTTCCACGTGGGTGAGGTGAATACCTCCCCTCTTTCTTCACTATCCAGTATATTTAGCTATGCCTTGTCCATCTTCTACTTACATCTACGACTCTTCCACGTGGGTGAGGTGAATACCTCCCCTCTTTCTTCACTATCCAGTATATTTAGCTATGCCTTGTCCATCTTCTACTTACATCTACGACTCTTCCACGTGGGTGAGGTGAATACCTCCCCTCTTTCTTCACTATCCAGTATATTTAGCTATGCCTTGTCCATCTTCTACTTACATCTACGACTCTTCCACGTGGGTGAGGTGAATACCTCCCCTCTTTCTTCACTATCCAGTATATTTAGCTATGCCTTGTCCATCCTCGGGCTAAGCTCCACCCACGCTTTGCCTGTGGCGGAATCGATCGATAGATGCATTCCCTGAATCTCAATTTCCAGAAAACGTTCAGCGTTTATGACAGACAAAGATATGTCATTCATGATGCAATTGATTATGACATCAACCTATATGTGACGTGGCTGATTATGACATCATATGATTGACTGCGAGACAATATTCATTCAGTTGTGATCCGGCGCCATTCGTTTCTAATTCGGCGCAATTTGATAGCATCGCTTTAGGATAGAATTGTAACCTACTTTCAAAGAGTTAAATCCTCTGCGATATGAAATGATAATCGACCCGATTTGCTTTGAATTCGCTCTGTAAATTGTTCTTATCTGCTTTTTGAAATTCTTACTGTAACTCGAAACTAGGATAAGTCAGTTTGTCAACCTATCTGTCATGTTTTTAACATATCAGACAAATCTGCCTAAGTCGCAACTATTTTGTGTCCCACTTGTTTATATCTTCTGAACACAATTCTTAATATAAAATATGCTGGGTTATAATTACGTCTTTTGCTACAATACATACAGCTTTCTACAAGAAGGTATCGTTCATCAGTTGCAGATATCACTAGCTGAGGAATCCAGTCTGTCTGTCAAATATATGATGTCATAGTGAAGTACATCACATGTAGGCTGATGTCACAATCTAATACGCCATGGATCGCATATCCAAGTCGGTCATAAATGCGTAATCGTCCATCAAGATGTGTAAAGTGTATATCTTTACTATTAAATAAACATTATGTTGAATATTTTTAATTCGTATGAATGTGCATGCCACGACTGGTATACATTTGCATACGTAGATCACACATGTATCAATAGTTCATAAAATACGCACAGATTCGCTTGAAACGTTCTGGTTAATAACAAAAACAACTTTTACTCAAAATCTGACAGCCTGCCACCAACGCGCTGGTCGATTCCAAACTCAAAATGTATCACGTGTATCGGACGTAAGCAGGCCTATTACTCAGACGGTTATTGTAAGACGGCATTTATCTCCCTTAGACCATAATTTCAATGAACGTGAGCAACATTTTCGCGATTGTTCAACATCCTCATGGATAATTAATTTAGAGGAAATCAGTCTGTTTAATAAAAATAATCATGTACGAGCATATTCAGCTGGAAAATCTGGACTAGACACAATTACAAATCTCGCGTGTACTAAGGGTAATTTCGACGACACCGCTTTCGATATCTTGTTTACTATCGGCCACTACGCAGGGCTCTGTTTGCCGTAACTGGAGTGACGTATAGGGTGTTTGTTGGCTTATCGATTGCCGGAATTGAAACAGTTGAAATAAGAATTCACGTTTTGTGCTTTTTCAAACTTGCATTTCTTGCTTATTTCTTACTGTATGCTTGCACAATTTATATGTGGCAGACGGGTTTTGATTGTATCTCAACAATATGGTGTAAATGGCCATTAAAATTGTGTTTGCATACATACCTTAAAACTGATTTTACAAGCGCCGTAAGCATCAACGGCACCCAGTGAAATTAGTTTCAAAATATTATCGGAATACAATGTTATCTGCCAGTCAAACATATGCCATCATACTCAATTACGTCACAGCTAGGCTGACGTCACGATTAAATTGTGACATGAATGGCGTATATAAATCCGTCAAGAATTCTTAATAGAGTTAATAACCCAACCAACACTGTTAAATTACCATTCTCACTCCTTGTACTATTTTTGGGAGATTCTAGGGGGAGGGCGTATTTTACATGTCATTCTCCACTCCACAGTCAGATAGGAAACCTACCATATGTGTTTGAATTCCGTCCAGCGGTTTCGAAGGAATTGCATTGCAATCACTCTCTTGAGCATTTGACTTCCATCACTGCGCGCTGGGCGGAGCCAAACTTAATTATCCTCGCGCACACTGCAATGATATGGGTAACTCGCACACCAAATTTAATTGAATTCCGTCTGGGACAACGCTTTCGGAGGAATTGCATTACACTCAATTTTTTATCCTTTTGAGCACACTCCGCATTCCGCAATCATATGGGCAAGGCACATACCGAATTTGGTTGAATTCCGTACACAGGTTTCAGCGGAGTTGCATTACAAAATTTAAAAAAATCGTTAATCACACACACACACCCCCCCCCACCAGCCCCGCCCCCCCCCCCCCTTCTCGCCCACAGGGTTTTATTGGTGGAGCACAGTCAAATGTTGATGTCCTCTTAGACTCTGCATTTTTCTTACCACCCACCCCACCCCACCCCACCCCTGGTCCTGGGAGTGGGGCGGGGGGGGGGGGGGGAGTAGTCAACTTTACCGGCCCTTTTACACTCTGCAATCACATGGGTAACTTCCATACCAAATTTGATTGGATTCCGTGCAACTGTCTTGGAGGAGATGCGCTACAATCAATTTCTGTACATTAAAATATTACCTTTTGACCCAGACCACGTCGCCTGTGGCGGAGCCAATGTGGATGTGCTCTTACACACCAGAATCCTATGAGTAACTCACATATCAGATTTGGTTGAATTCTGTCTGGGACAACGTTTTCGGAGGATTTGCATTATAATTAATTTATTAACATTTTTACCCCCTGGGGCCTGAGCCAAATGTAAATATCATCTTGCACTCCGCAAATATATGGGTAACTCACATACAGATTTTGGTTGAATTCCGTGGAATGGGTTTGGAGAGGTTGAATTACAATCAATTTCATACAGTTTTTACCACCCTACCCACCAGTTATGGGTGAATCGAAATGTAAATCTCCCCGGGTGCATCGATATGTCGATAGCTACCAGTCTTGTACAGTCGCGTGCGTAGATGTTACTTGCTAGGAAAGCTATTAAACACACCATTGCAAGCAGAGTTGCGCAGAGAGTTACTACGTGTAGGCCTATCAAATATCTCACGTTACAAATACAACAAAAAGTGGTGCATACACGCACGACACAAAACATAGACGGAAAGATGACGCACGGTAAATATACTAATTGACCTTTCCCCGTTATCCATACATCATATGACGTCATCATCAACTACGTGACGTGTAGAATGACATTATAATGAATGACGTCATGCATGACTATGCGTTTCTGCATTAGCTATTTAATAAATATTCTGTTGAATATTTTGAAACTAATTTGACTCGGCGCTGTTGCTGCCATAGGCAGCAACAGCGCCCAGTCAATTTAGTTGCAAAATAGTTAGCATCTTACCCATATAGATTTCAGGAAATTGATAGTTAGGGCATTCGGGGATCTATCAAACCCAACACGGCGAAGTGTGGATGGAGCTTAGCTAGAGGTGGGCGGGGAATAGCTAAACCCGAAAAGGTCAATATAGTGGATCTTGCCAGAGAAAGACAAATATCTGCTGTAATTAGTTTAATCTTGAACCTCGAGAGAAATCTAGTACGAGACTTCGCTCCAACTGACTCACGTTCCGCTTTGCACCAGTAGTAATTACCGGAAGTTGATGTATACGCCGCAAGACGACATAGTAGCCAATTTGTACACGTTTCTGATTATAAATCAGATTTACTGCCATACCAAGGCTTGTCTACAATGGACCTTTCCAGTTTATCCATCCATCATATGACGCCATGATCAAGTACGTGACATGTAGGATGACGTAATAATCAATTACAGCATGAATGACTCGATTTGGTCCGTCTTGAGTGCTTAATAGTCCGACACGTTGTACGAATTGTATTGTCTTTGCTATTTAATAAACAATCTGCTGAATATTTTGAAACTAATTTGACTGGGCTGCCAGGACCAAATATTCAACAGCTTACCTTTTAGTTTCTGGAAACTGATAGTCATGGAGTTCCTGGATCGATCGATCCCAACACGAGTGAGGTGTAAGTGGAATGTAGCTAGAGATGGACGAGGCATAGCAAAGTCTGGAAAGGTCCATTCTCTTGGCATTTCTAGGAGCCGGGAAGTGATCGCTCCTTAGCGGAAAATTGTAATATGTAAGTCCGCTTTAGGATCTTTTCTAGTGTTATTAGTACAGATACAGATACAGATACGGAGGTGTAACATCAATTCCACCAGAGTCGCCAAAACAGCACTCTGTTGGAGCCGTTGATCTGGTACGAAACTGTCGGTCCAAACAAAAGGCTATGTGATCAAGCCACTCATTGTCCAGTTGGTTCAAGAATACAGTCTTTATCTATCAACTACTTCACCGGTCTAAGTCAACACCGCATTATATCAGATGCAGGCTACAGGAGCAAAGCACGCATCTGTAGCATTGCTATTTAACCCATTTGTTGTAGCATATGCACATGGTGATGATGCTTCGTTGGGATTTGCTAGGAGTGCGGTGGGTTTAGTAATGGAGATACAAAAACAACGCAGCATTGTGATTACTATGGTACCAGCGAATAGGTCAGGTGGTCCGGTTGGTGGTTCTTATGGGGATTTAGCTCGCCACCATCTCAACCCGCGTACCGACCGGGATCTTCCTTCTAGCGGAGATGGGTGGAATGGATGACACAATGCTGTATTCTATTAATGATGACTCATTTACTGAACTTTCTTAATTCTATCTTTTACACATATATTTCCAAATTCTAGTCACGTGTCGCTTACCTATACTAAACCTATTCTACTTAACTACCATCGATTCCTAAGAGAGAAGTATTATAATAAAATATAACAAAGTTAACCTTAAGTACGTCTCTGTAACTGACCAGTCAGCTAACTACATAGCTGACAATCTCACTACTCACTACCCATCACTAGTGGTCAGAGACCGCTGTGGAAGTCCGTCCGAGTCCGTAACCATAACTCTCACTGTCTAACTTTAACTCTAACTCCCCTTCGTCAACATTCGTCCACTCTTAAATATGATGTTGTCGTCATGTCAACAAATGTGTGTGTATTAAGTGATGGCGGGCATGTATGCGCGTGAATGTGTCCTATGAGTACAATTGACTAATTTGAATAATACTAATTAATATATATAATACAATCAATCGTAAAGCAGCATATTACAACATGGTTACATTGAATTGCAAGAGTTATACTCTGCCCGTGTCCATTCCAACTAATAACTGATTGTTTCACGTAGGGCATGTCGATTAATAGTCTATGCATATATTTGTCCATTTATTGCTGTAGGGCTCATGGTCTGGCCATTCTATGTTGCCACGTGTTACTGGGCGTGTCCGTCATTCAGCGTATTCCGGAGATGTGTCATCGCGTGTGCGTGTCTGGGCGTGTCTATTGCCAAGCGTATGCGTACGTTCGTGTGTGCGCGTCCTTGATACAGATGCGTCCGTGTGTGCGTGTGTCTCTATGTCCGTCCATATGTGATGGTGTGTCCATGTGGCTATATCCCTGTACCATATTACCATACATGTGAAAATACAACTACGTTTATGGAATGTTGATAGTTGAGTTGACACTTCTTTAATTTAATATAAAACAAATAAATAAAATAAAAAGATAAGAACAAGGCTGAAGTGTCTCGCCTGTGAAGGCATGGATAGCATGGATTGCCACAGCAAACTTGGCATGGTCCGTAATACACATTTTCAGTAATGCACCAACAAACAAGTGCAACAAATGAAGCATGAAAAACTGTACCAAACTGCGGATATTCTGATCTTGAAATATGTTTCCAAAATGAAACTAGTAATGATGCAGCTAGTATCCCTGCATAGTATATATCCCTGCTGCAAAATTGTGTTGATATCTGGTGAGCTATTGTCGAAAATGAAATGACCATAATTTAACAAAGAAAACATGAACAATTTCAAAGTTCAAAAACGTGATAAAAGTAGGTAAAATTGCCCAAAATCATAGCAACAATGATACCGATCGTATCCCTGGATTGCAAAGAACACTTCGGTAAAGTTTCATTGCAAACGGAATGGCCATCGTTGAGTTACATGGTCCATAAACAACCATAGCCAAAAACCATGAAAAACATTAAAAATCCAAAACTTTGAAATAGCATGAGAAATTTCCAAAAATGAAATAGGTAGTGATGTGGATAGTATCACTGCATAGTATATAACACTGCAGTACAAATTTGGTGATGTCCGGTGAGCCAATGTTGAAAAAGAATGGTCCATAGAAAACCTTAACCAGAAAAACATGAAAAAGTTCAAAGTACAAAACAGTGTAAAAATAGTTTAAATGCCCCGAAATGAAATCTGTCCTTAGACAGATTGCATCGCTGAATAGTATAGAACACTTCTGTAAAGTCTCACTGAAATCGAATGAGCCATTGTTGAAAAATAAGTACACTGGCAAAATACATGAAAAAAGTCCAAATCCGAAGCCATGGAAACAGATAAATGACCCAACATGAAATCTCTTGTTATGCAGATCACATCCTTGTATAGTATAGATCAATGTAAAGTCCCATTGAAATCGAATGAGCCATTGTTGAAAAATAAGTTGATTTAAAAACCTTAACGAAAAGTGCACTGGCAAAATATATAGAAAGAGTCCAGGTCCAAAACCGTGAAAAAGGTTAAAATGGCCTACAATGAAATCTATTGTTATGCAGATCACATCCCTGTATAGTATAGATCACTTCTGTAAGGTTCTACCGAGATCGAATGAGCCATTGTTGAGAAATAAGTTGATTTAAAAGCATTAACCAAAGGTGCTCACATGATAGACGTCGCCACCACCGCCAACCACAAAGACGCCAACATTAGAATTAGTGATCCCTATTTCTCGCTTTCTGCTTCGCAGGCGAGACAATAATGATACTGACATTGCCTCTAGTACGGAGCTGTTGTGGTTATTGTCACCAGAACTGGGCTGTTGTGGTCATTGCGGCAAGTACGGGGCCGATGTGGTCATTGTCACCAGTACAGGACTGCCGTGGTCATAATGACATTGCCTTCAGTATGGAGCAGCTGTTTTCAATGCGTCTAGTACGGAGATAATGTGGTCATTATTTCCAGTATAGAGATGTTGGTTGCAACATCCAAACTACAGTACATCATTTCCATACCATGACTGCAGCTAATACCAGCTACCATTTCGATAGAGGCCATCAATAGGCCCACCGACGATACAGCGACACCAAACATGATTGTAAGTATTGGTCCTATGTTTGGTACAGAGAAGACAGGGTGGGGACTAAGTTTGATGACACAGCTAGCAGGGACGATGAATGTCAGAGGTACTGCCGTTATCACACCCTGTGTAAGCCAAAAAACAAACACAGAAGATAATAATGCCCAGATATTGTTCACATGGAAGGGCGGAGCGCATCATATTGTACAAGAATCACAATGACAAAGTAAAATGTTTTCTATGACAATTCACTTTCCAGAGTATCTATCTATCATCTGGCGTCATATGATGTCATAATTGGCTATGCGGCGTGTAGGAGTACGTCATAATCATTACATGATAAATTATTCTTTTTGGCCCGTTTTAAACTCTTAATAGTTCGACACATTGTGCGATTTGTATGTCTCTACTATTTAATAAGCATGCTGTTGAATATTTTAAAGCTAATTTGATTGGACGCTGTTGGTGCCATAGGCACCAACAGCGCCCAGTCAAATTAGTTTAACAATATTTAACAGCGTACTCGTATAGTATTCTGCTAATTGATAGTTAGAGAGTTCTCAGATCGATCGATCCCAAAACAAGCAAGGTGTTGGTGGAACTTATGCTAGAGATGGGCGGGACATAGCTAAAAACGGAATGGACCATTGAAATACTGACATGATCACCTCAATTTGATCAATGCTGTGTATAGCATTTAACTTATTAACCAGCCATCGTATATTATGGATACATTTGTTAGCTAGAAATAAGCTCGTAGGGGCTAAGGTCCGGAATGTTTCACAAGTTGCATTAGAGACTTTTAAATGTAAGGGCTGATCAAGTGAGATCACCCTTCTAAATTTCATTATGTGGCACTAGATACCCCATTAATTTTTTTGTTATCGAAATCCGAGGAGTAGAGACTGTAATATGTAAGGGCTGGGCCACCCTTGCAAAACCCAACAGGGCAGTGAATCGAAAATAGGGCTTCATAATCATGTGAAGAGTGACCCATAGAATACAATTCACACGTGTTATCAGAATCCATGTGTGAATAGGGATTTTAAAATTTAAGAGCTGGCCGCCCTACTAAAACTCATCTGGAAAGTCAATTGAAAAGCGGGCACTATAATGATGCCATTTCTTAGTATAATATCCCTCCACAGTTTCATCGACATACGTTCATCCAGAATGGAGGACTAGCGATTGTAAAATTTACGGGTGGCGCCCCATAATTAGCCCCAGCAATGAAATTAATATCAGGCTCCATAATAATGGTAATAGCTACGAATAAAATATCTATCTCAAGTTTCATCAAATTACAGTTATTATTAACCGAAGAGTAGCGATTTTAATATTTAAGGGTGCGGCGCCCTGCTAAAAGCAAGCAGGTAAGTGAATTGAAAATCCAACCTGATGTCAAGAGTAAACCATAGAATATCATTCTCAAAGTTACATTTATCGTTAATGGAAAGAACGATTCTAATATTTAAGGGTGAGGTGCCCTACTAAAACCCAGCAAGGCAGTAAATCGACTCAGTAATGATGTCATGAGATACGACTAGAATATCCATCTCATGTTTTATCGAGATCCACACATCAACAATGGAGAAGTAGCAATTTCATAATTTAAGGGTGGGATGCCTGCTAAATCCTAGCATGGCAGTGAATAATGAATTGGTAATCTGTTTTTATGCACTGATGTAAAAAATTACACATAGGCTATTCTATTCGCGGGATAACATGCTTACTGGGCCGATACGTTCAGTATCGGCCCAGTATCGACCCAGCATCGGCCCAGTAAGCTGCGTTATCAGGCTTCTTCTCTAGTTTTATCGAGATCTGTTCATCAATAACGGAGGAGTGGCGATTTTAGGATTTAAGAGTGGGGCGGATGTGGTTCCATTATAAGACCCACCAGGGTGATAAATTATCAATTTACATTCATTGTTAGCTGCGGAGTAACGATCTTAATATTTAAAGGTGAACGTCTTAGTAAACCCCTGCAGGGTTAATACACACGTTTTATATTGTAAAAGTATAACTATGCACTAGTTAGCTTAGTGCAAGGTAGGTCTAATCACTCATAATATTGTTAAAATTTAACACTGTCACTGTACATGGTTCGCCACCCTAACCCTTCCACGATAGACATACAATGGTCACTAGTCATACATTATTTTAATGGCTAAGTTAGAATATAAAACGTTGATATGGTCTGCACACACACACACACACACACACACACACACACACACACACACACACACACACACACACAGACACACACACACACACACACACACACACACACACACACACACACACATATATATATATAGTAGGGTTTTAGTAGGGCGGCCAGCTCTTATATATATATATATAAATGATAGAATGGATGAATAATGTTTTAGGTGTGCCTCACCCACCTCTAGTTAAGCTCCATCCACGGCTTGACCGTGTTGGGATCAATCGAACCTTTACCTCTCTGAATAAAAATTTCCAAAAAAATATACAGGTGGCCTATGACAGCAAGTGCGCCCAGTCAAATTAGTTTCAAAATAGTCAACAGAAAGTTTATTAAATAATAAAGACAAACCATTCATGTATTTTGACGGATTTAAGCATTTATGACGGACTTTGATATGCCATTCATGACATCTTTGATTGTGACGTCACCCTAGCTGTAACGTAATTGATTATTACGTCATATAGACCTACCTGACTAACAGACTCCTCTACTCGCCTATGCTAATACTTACGTTAAGTTCCAGTACAATTCCAAGACAGTCTGTAGTCACAGCAATCGCGGCTGCTAAGAGTGAGATTAAACAGGTGAGCGCAATATGTCTCCAGAGAGGGCATGGTTGCCAACGTGACAGCAGAGAATTCTCAATTACCTGAAAGCAGGACATCCTCATTTAATAGTAAATGTACAATACAGTTCAGAAATAATGTAACATGTTTTCAAAATAAAATAAAACATACCGATGCATATTTTTAATATAATTTGATTGGAAATCATTGGTGCCAATTCAATTATGTTTAACATATATTGAAGAAAACATTTCTTACTAATTAAGATAAAGTTCGGATACACGGTCGGATTACTCCGATTACCCCGATTGGATATCTGAACACCGAGAGTATAATCGGATAATGGTATCATGTGGTACAAATTCGATGCGATCAATCCTGCCTGAAGCGAGAGTAAAAGTGCGTGAATGCGTAGACACGAAACCCAACCACATGATATATTTAATCAGAATACCGGGAAACCAGTATCCGAACGTTACCTAACATGTTTCTGTTTTTGTAGAACTTAAAAATGTATTTACGAGGCCTATCAATAAAAATATTGACTACGCTACTTGAGTATGTTATGAAAGCTTAACGCTATTGTAGCCATTGTTGTACGAATTGTATGTCTTTATTATTTAATAAACATCATGTTGAATATTTGGAAACTAATTTGACTGTACGCTGTTGCTATGGCAGCAACAGCGTACAGTCAAATTAGTTTCAAATTATTCAACAGCTTACCTGTATAATTTTCGGGAAATTGATAGTCAGTGAGTTGAGGGATCAATAGATGCCAACACGAGCGGGGTATAGATTAGCTAGAGGTGGGCCTGTCCATAGCTAAAACTGGAACGGACCATCAATGTTGATAGTGGATGTAGGGTTTGCATATACATGTACGTGATCTAATACTAAATGTTGCTCTTGTGTACATGTGCATCAAAGAAGCATCCACTTTTATTTCTACGAGAATTATTAATACTTACCAGATGTACTATTATGATAATGCCTGTTATCTAATGTCTAGCTCTAACAAAGATTAACTCTCCAAGATCCTGCGCAGCCTGTGCCCGGGAATTACCATTAGCGCCAGTATTCGTCTTATGTTTGCATAGCAAAATGGCGAAAGCAGCTCAACCTCACCTCAGCGGGGCGGAATGAGGTGGGCCATAGTACATCTGGTAATTCCCGGACACAGGCTGAGCAGGATACTGGAGAGTTAATCTTTGTTAGTTATTTTGAGCTAGACATTCGATAATAGACATTATCATAATACTACATCTGGTGTGTATTATTTGAAGTAGAATGCACATGCGTAAAATGTAGACATGGCAGATGATATAATGCGTACATGTTTACACGTGTATGCGCCTGATGTAACTGTAGCTGGTATTTAGTCTGCACGCATTAGCACACGCGCATGATGTAACAATGCTGTGTGGTTTGTCATGCACGCTATTACTTGATTGCACTTTCACATATGCTCATAAATGCGAAGTGAGAAATAAGCTTACAATTCTTGCCACGAAACATTCCACAGGATACGTGAGCATGATAGTGATGGTGAAGAGAAGGCGGGATAGATTTGCAAAGTCATCATCGCTGCAATAATTCTCCAATAAGTCACCTGTGAAGAGAACGTATTACTACATGATTAAATCAGTAAAACATGATTGAAAGGACCGATGACTGAACAAACGAAACAAATGAACAATGAACGTTTTCAGTTTATCGATCCATCATATTATGTCATATGACGTCATAATCAACTATGTGACATGTATGGTGGCGTCAAAATCAATTACAGCATGAATAACTCGACTTAGTCCATCTGAAATACTTAATATTCAGACACGTTGTACGAATTGTATCTCTTTACTATTTAATAAACATTCAGTCGAACATTTTGAAACTAATTTTACTGGGCTCTGTTGCTTAATTACTGAAATTAGTTTCAAAATGTTCAAGCGCCAACCTGTATAGTTTTCTGGAAATTGAGAATCAGAGAGTACAAGGGTCGATTGATCACAACACAGGCAAGGCGTGGATGGGGCTTAGCTAGAGATAGGCATGGCATAGTTAAAACTGGGTTCATCTGTTAATCAGATTTTAATGCTACGTGTGCATGCCAAGATTATGACAGAGTTGCTTAGAGATCGTAGATTATTATTGATGTGCCAGCGCCAGTGCTCAGCACGTATTAAGCGTATAGGCATACTATACCATCTTAAATTAGATATTCAGGTGATAGAATAAGGCAGACAGAATATGCATGTCATTTGCTGATTTCTATTATATCGGCTAAGTAATGTACTCGGGTTACAATAGAGAAACATTGATAAGGATCTCCAGTCTAACAAGGCTACCATGATTATTTTACTTGTCTCCCAATCTAGAAAAACATATTGTCACAGCTAGTGGATGTACAAGAAATCACGTACGTACAATCTAGTATGAAGGCAAATACAGAGATATGGTGTTGCTTAATTTGACAATAATTTAGCTGGAAGCAGTTGTTTCATAGAGAATGTGTTACACTTGGGCCTAGATACCGTGCACTGTCAGTTTTAAAGCAGACAGAGTGGTGCAGCTATACGTCAACATTAAACATGATGTTAAACACTAAATACGTGAGATATAAGAAAAGGAATGGAGCTTTCTAGCTTTAGCTATACTCCGCCCATCCCGAGATATGCTCCACCAACAGCTTGCGCGTGTTGGGATCTAACGATCCCCGAACGCCCTGACTATCAATTTCCCAAAAAACACCATACAGGTAAGCTATTGAATATTTTGAAACTAATTTGACAGGATGCAACAGCGCCCAGTTAAATTAGTTTCAAAATATTCGACAGAATATTTATTAAATAGTAAAAACATATAATTCGTACAACTATTAAGCGTTTAACATGGACTAAACTGAGCCATTCATGACTTAATTGCTTATGATGCCATCCTACATGTCACGTAGTTGATTATGATGCCATCCTACACGTCACGTAGTTGATTATGATGTCACATGAATGATGGATACACTGGAAAGGGCCATTGCACAGATGAACATGTGATGTATCATGATTATGATGACGAGGTCAAGTTAAGCGTCAGTTTATACTGGCATATAGAGAAAATGAACATACTAAAATGTTAGATAAATGAACGTAGACGTCAGTGTATCCTTGAAATGAACATGGCCGTGAGTGTATCTGTAAATGCACACAACAATGAGTGTATGCTGTAGATTAACTATGCCAAACATGAATCATTGGAATGAAGTTTAACCTTGAACGTATCCTGTGAATGTCACATATCCTAGAGTTCCAATCAGAAGCATGACCATCATTGCAGTGAGGATGCTGATGTGCGTCACCATGTGCCAGCGATTTCGAGTCGGGTTTTCCAGCGACTCGTGGATAAGAAATGTGTTATGTGTACACATATATGCTGAAAGAGAAAATCATTACACATTAGTTGGTCCATGTTGTGGGTGCTACTAATTTTAACTGCCACTGCGACTGCTACTCCCACTGCTGATACCACTGCCACTGCCACGACCAGTGCCACTGCCACTGTCACTGACATTGTTCATACTCTCCTCCCTACTGCTTGCTCCGTACTACCGAATACTATCACTACTGCCATTACCACGATTAGCACCACTACCACTACTACCAATACCCTCTGTACAAAGTTTACAATAACATATGTTTAAACCAGAAATGTGGTTGCATTAAGCTCGACTTTACGAATTTGCAATGAACTATAAGGCTTGACTTCAAACATAAATAACCTTTGGCCTTTTGACTCCCCATAGGACACTGTACTATACTCCTTCATTATAAGGAAAGGTGCGTTTGATTAATCAAACATGAGATATGAACTACTAAGTTGAGCTAAACTCAAAATGTTAATGCTGTAAAACAATCATTTACCAATATCACAATAATATTTACCCTTGATATTTAAGGTAAGTCAAACGTCAAAATGTTAGCGTTGAAAGAAACAAGTTTTTACCAATTTCACAATAATCTCGACGTTTGCCCTTTTGCCACCAACGCCATTTTATGCTATCATTCAATTATAAGGAAGTATGTGTCAAAGGTTGGGTCCAGTATTCTTAACCAAAGATGAGATATGAACTGCTACGTTTAGCTAAATGCAAAATGATAATATTTAAAAGCAAAGCTATTAACAATGTCCCAGTGACCTTGACCATTGGCCCTTTGCTCCCGCCGTCATTATGTTATGGCCTTTAATTAACCACAAGCATGTGTCCAATTGTGGGTCCAGAATGATTAACAAGTTGCGATTTGAACTGCTAAGTTAAGATAAACGGAACATGTTAATGTTGAAAAATAAAGTATACAATGACCTTGACTTTTGAGCTTTGGTCCGAATCTGATTGTGTGAGGCCCTGTCATGATAAGGTAGCATATAGTTTGAATCTAGTATGCCTAGCCAATGAAGAGCTTATAAACTCCTCAATTTAGCTAGCCGGATCATGTTCATGTTTAAAAACTAGCTTTTTACCAAGGCCACACTGGCCTTGGCTTTTACCTTTTGAATCAAAGGTGATTGTGTGATGTCATGTAATTATAAGGACGCATGCGCCCAAATCTATGTCCAGTCTACTGCTACTACTACTGCATGTATTCCTACTGATTTGATCTCTGTCAATCCAAAATGAATCTTATAAATTATTCTGACAATCGAGAGCAAAGCTCAGGACGAAATCAATGATGTTGAATACATTCTCAGCTATGGTCATAGCCAAGACTGAAAACTGATGACAGACCAACTGTCCGGGCTAGGTGTCTAGGAAGAGGTGGCCAGCTAAGTTGGCAGGTGGACTTACTCAGCGAAACGAATTAGATGCATGTTGACTTAGCTTACCTGAAGCCATGATGCCGATTGCCTGTGTAACATTCGTGTTGGCAAACTGATACGCATCTGGAGTCACAGGGCTGCAAGACAAAAAGTCTTATTAAACGAGTTATCTCCCCTGTATAGAAGTGATCATGATCATATATTCGTCAGACTTTCAGGCTCTCAAACAAGTTAAGCATAGTAAGGTGCATCTGGTGATTACAGTATTCAAATAATAATAGTAGAAACATCCTACAGCTGCAATCAGTCCTTCTACCGATTTGCCCACTGTGTCTTGTCCTCAGCCGAAATCCGTAGCGCCCTCAGGTCTATTCTTGATTTGAGTGTACCGAGTCCTGCTTTCTTGAGTTCACCTCGTAGCACGCTTAGCAGATTTTTGCAGTGTCGTCCTCTCATCGCTTTGTATGTGCTGGCTCCCAGTAGGGCAAATTCCAAGGTTCTCGGTGCTGGCGTGTCTTCTAGCATCCTAAGCATGTGGCCAAACATGGACCATCTTTGCTGGGCGACTTTTACAGACAGCGGCGCTGAATTGCACATCTTGTATAGTGCATCAGTGGAAATTATGCTGTCTGGCCATCGGTTTCTAGTGATGGTGCGTATGTGTTTGCGGTAGCAGGCATCAAGTTTGTCTAGAGCTGCCTTTGGGGCTTCCCGCCTGTGACAGCTATACAGCATCAAGGATACGCAGGTTGCATTGTATAAACGTAGTCTTTTTGTCAAGGACGTCTTTAATCTACGAATCCATAACTTCCAGGACTGGAAAGCTATGTTCCCCATGACGCAGCGTAGAGCAATGTCAACAGTAATGCAAAGCAGAGCCCAGGATTTAAAATTTCTCCATGGTTATCCACCACGAAGTGGATAGTTATTTCTCTAGTGTCATATTTTGTAGATAGGTATATATGGGTGCATTCTGTGTTGGATTCATTCATAAAGAGATTCTCAATTTTCAGTTTGCATGCAGCTATTGCGATAAGTTCGTCAAGAGGTTTCTTTTCCTCGTCTATGAAGTCCACATTGTTGGCATATTCCAGCTCTAGAGGCATACCCGGTATGGACACTTGTGTGTGGGGTGGGGTTGTTTGGTCTTGTGGCATTTCCGCACGGATTCCAATGCAGCAACAAGGTAACATATGAAAAGCACCGGATCACTGTGGAGGAGCTGATTGATGTCTCAAACTCTACAGATTTCACTGACTTGATTCGTACTGTTAACTTGGTGTCGGCAAGTAGTAGTATCACTTGTTGTAGCTCATCTTCATTGCAACTGGTCTGGCATAGTACGTCTAGGATCTGTGAGCGCTTCATTGTGTCGAAGGCTCATTTTGTGGAGATCCCAGTATTTGGACATTACTACTGATACCATACAATATCTGCATCCACGTTTGAAGCCACTTTGACATGATCAGGTGAAGCCGTCGATCTTTTCTCTGACGCAGCATAGCGTAACAATGGATAGGATTTTGCGTATGCTTTTGAGGAGCACAATGTGCCGCAGATTAGCTGGGGCCCAGGCGACTTCCCAGGTTTGGGTAGCGCGATAACGGTGCCATGGTATACACCATAGATGTCAAGGTGGTGCATAAAATCTGCATTGATTATGTGCGTGATTGGTTTTGAGATAATACCGATGCCACTTGCATGTTTGAATAGTTCATTGCTCATGCCATCAGGTCCAGATACACGTCCATTCTTTAGTGCATTAAGCGACTTCTCAACTGCTGCTGTTTTAAATGGTGTTAGTAATGTACTGAGGTCTCCAGTGAGCGGGTGCATGGCTCATTATCGTAGTCAGTGAACTGTTTCTTGAACCATTCTCGAATTTCCTCGGATTTGCCGTGGTCAGTCCCGATAACGTATACTTAGTTCGATTGCTTTTTAGAACTCATATGGTGCTGGTAGTTGATGATTCCATAGTTGTCAGTATTTTGGTTAAGACTTCGTTTTATTCGGAGCTGACGTCGATGTGATCTATCTGCTCCCCGAGGGTCATTTTGTATGACATGTGAGCGCCAGTGTCGCTGATGAGCCTTGGTCGGTTGTAGTGCATCTAGTCATTATTAAATAACATTATAATGCCATTCGTAAAGATTAGTAGAACGTGAGCAGATTAACTGTCGTTGTTTTTTCCAGACTTGCACATACCGAGGTGTAGAAAAACTTAGTCTGTATGCAAGCACAGTTTTAATAGCCAATTATACCATGTAGGCCAATGTAGGCCAATGTAGGCCATGTGTAGGCCATGTGTAGCCCATGTGTAGGCCATGTGTATATGCTCGTATAGCCCTGCATAGGAAGCAATAGTAAATAAGGCAGCTATCGAAAACGATGTCGCGAAATTACGCTGAATACACGCGATATTTGTAATCGGTTCTAATACAGTTTCTCCTGCTGAACACGCTCGTACACGTTTATGTTGTATTAAACGGACTGATTTCGTCTAAATTGGTTATCAAAAAGGTTTGAAAAATCCCACAAATCTTTCACTCAAATTATGGGGAAGGGAGATAAAAGAACCGTCTAAGCAAATAAATTAGCGTGATTACGTCTCATACAGTCGATACATTTTGAGCTGGTAATCGACCGGCACGTTAAGCTGTGATCAGGTCGAGCTACGATGACCCGAGCTGCACTAGAATTATCGGCAACTGACTAGAAATTTGCTCTCATGTCGCTTATGAATCGATTACTAGCAACTATCGGCAACTACTTGCTGCCCGTTTCCTAGTCGTACGTGCGCTCATGTCAACTGGAAACGCAGCATGAGTTAACAGGTCATGCATTTATTTTGAAACGACCTTTCATATTTGCAATATATGTTTGTTGTGCATTATCTCCTTAAAATGTGTATATGCCTATTGTATCACATGTATCCAATAAATCATTAGATAGTCTGTGCTGCATCATGTCTCAATCACACATGTGATAAAGAAAAAGGGATAGTTTTCTTTTCCTATGGTAATTAAATATTTTCCTATTGCTACTTGCTTTAAATTGTAGATCATGCATTTTGCTAATACGTAGCCTAATAATCAATGGTGGTTGGGGTTAATAAAGCTATGCTCGTGTATAAAATCTGTCAGCAAAAAACACAGGAATTAAAAATAAATAGAAAAAAACGTGTAGATTTTAAGAGTGGGCGCCCTACTGAAGTACAGCAGGACAGTGAATTGAAGAATAATGATGTCAAGAGTTACCCATAGACTATGCCTCTCAATTTAAATCAAGCTTTATTTCTTATTAACGGAGGAGTAGCGATTTTAAAATTTAAGGGTGTGGCGCTGTACTAATAACAAGCAGGGAAGTGAATTGAAAATCTGGCTCTCTTACGGATGTGGGTATATATCCCAAGAATTGTAGTCTGAAGTTTCAGCGAGATTGGAGGAAAACTGAATGAGGGTTAGTCAAAAGAGCAAGAACCTGACAAACCTTCAGAGATCCATTCCGATCTAAAGGTTATCAGCTATCAGATTTTCCTTACAGAGATAGTTAAAAATAATATTATACGAAGACTTCACATTCAAACTATGTCGACAAAAGACAAACCTTTAGTGACGTCATTTTAGAGTAGCACCAGTTGATATTACGTCATGTAATTGTGTCTTCAGATCCTTGATTGACAGATCTGATCCATGAATTATGACCCTGTGCTAGCTTTAATTAAAAAATATAATGGCATTTCTTTAAAGTAATTAGCCCGTTAAATATGTAATTTTGTTTAATTTTCTCATTTGCTGGCTATAAAAAGACGGTTTTGGGAAATTTACCACTGTCATGACTGTCTCTGTTATCACTCGGTTTCTGTGTACTGATTGGCTACAGCCGATAATTCAGTTGCCGACAATCGTAATTACGCTCATGTCGATAATAACTTGTCTGCGACTGACAGCAACCGATCGCAACCGATCGTAGAAGTACAACATGCTCTACTCAAGCGATTTGAGATTTTGTGGACGGCGATTGCCGGCGACCGACAGTAAAGTGATCGCAGGTACGCTCAGGTCAAACCTGTCGAAGACCAAATCGGTCGCTGGGAGTTGCCGATAGTTGCTGGAAAATCAAGGGGCGACTAGTTGAGTAGCAGCGCAAGCTCGATCTGACAGCAGCTTTACTGGCAGGCTGTCAGATATTGAACAAAAGTAGTTTTTGTTATTAACAGAGAACGTTTCAAGCGAATCGGGCTGTGTTTTATTAAATATTGACACATGTGCGGTATATTTATGCAAAGTGGTAACAGTCGTGTCGTGCACACTTTAATATTCTGATAGCAAATACATTGCACAGAAATAGTAAATGTGAATAATCATACCGACATATGAGCACCTAGGCCTATACCTAAAAGATAGGAGGGTGAAACCCATATAGAGAATCCGAACAAATATACTTCACATATACCAAACTTAGACACGTATTGAAAAACGATACCTCACCCCCTCCCCCCCCCCCCGCCCCGCCCACACACACACTCAACCAACCCCACCCTAAACCGCCCCCGCCCCTAACCCCTCCATCCTGCCACCACACCCAACACGCGTGTTCCGTCTCTCTGTCCCTTTCTCCCACTTTTTTTTTTCTCTTTCCATCTCTGTACTCGTTCGTTTTCCCTCTCACTCTCCCCTCTCACATACTCTACCAGCCCCTTTTGTCCTCACACACACTCTTACGCAATCTCTCGCTCTCTTCTTTAATGACTTATAACACGCACACACACGCACACGTGCGCGCGCGCTCACACACACACACACACACACACACACACACACACACACACACATACACACACACACACACACACACACACACACACACACACACACACACACACACACACACACACACACATGTATTTAGAGAGATGGTGTGTGTTAATATATGTGCATCGCAATTACTTACATATCGTCAGCAAATGTGACAAGTTTATATATAATAAACACAACAATAACAGCAACTAGCAAGATAGACAGACCAGCCCACTGAAAATAAAAACAGCATACCTTGTGAGGTCTTGCCGCAATAATGAAGATGATAACAGCAATATATGTCATTAGATCAGCATGCGATTGACAAATGACTGCCACTGATTGCTTAAATGCTACACAACAGGATGAATCATTCACGTAGCAAGTAATGGGCCTGTCCAGCTTATCATTTATCATATGACGTTATAAATAACTACGTGACATGTATGATGACGTCATAATCAAAGACGCCATGATTGACGTAGATAAGTACGCCGCGAACACTTAATGGACCTGTCCGGTTTTATCTATGCCCCGCCCATCTCTAGCTAAATTCCACCCATACCTCGCTCGTGTTGGGATCGATCGATCTCTGAACATCCTGACTATCAAGTTCCAAAAAACTAGACAGGTAAGCTGTTTAATATTTTGAAACTAATTTGACTAGGTGCTGTTGCTGCCTAAGGCAGCAACACCTCCAAGTCAAATTGGTTTCAAAATATTCAACAGCATGTTTATTAAATAGCAAAGAATTACAAAGACAATTCATACAACGTGTCGGACTGTTTGAGATTTGATGACGTCCTATATGGAACCCTTTTTGACGTAATGATCGTGACGTCATCATACATGCGCTGAGCTGATTATGACGTCATACGAGGTCAGATGATGGAGGAATACTCTGGAAAGGTGAATTGAAGTCGAACTAAGCGTTGCTGTACGAATTGTGTGTATTTACTATTTAATAAACTTGCTGTTGAATATTTTATAGCTAACATGATTGGGTACAGCACCAAGTAAAATTAGTTTCAAAATATTCAACAGCTTGTCTGTATAGTTTTCTGGAAATCGATAGTCAGGGAGTTCAGGGCTCGATCGTTCCCAACAAGAGTGTGGTGTGTGTGGAGCTTAGCTAGAGATGGGCGGGGCATAACTAAAACTGGAAAGATCTACTATCCTTATTCGGGCATAGATAGTTGATCCTACCTCAGCCACAAATGCTGATTTTCAGGCCAATAGAACATATCGAACAAGATAAATATTAAGATCATGACTAGGTGTAAGCTGGTGTGGACGTATCCCTGGAAGCTACTCAATTGTCTACCAATGCTTAGTCACGTGCATTACATCGTTAATCGACTGTTATTTCGATTAAGCGTGTTTGTAGCTAATTAAGGGAACTAATATCAACAATAACAGAAACAACAATAAGAGATTGCAGGCATTCACTCAGCCATAAAAGGCACATTGTTAGAATTAAAAGCAATCACAATCTCTTTAATTGGGTCACTCTGTCCTTGATCTTTGGTTGTTCGACACCTAAATCGACAGGCTTCTTCGGATTATGAACCACAACGCATCAGTTCATTTTGTTGGAGTTCCTTTTAGTAAAACTTATAATAGTTATCAGCCGCTAACTCGACCAGATTTCCTTAATTGGGCTACCCGTCACCTTGACATTTGACCTTTCGACGCCAACATTAACATAGTGCATTTGTTCCCAATGGCAACCCACATGCCAAGTTTTCTGATGATCAATTCAGGAGAACCTGCGTTATTGCATGGGCATGAAAGCCTGAGCGGAGAATGGGAAACAAACGGATGGACGGAGGGACGGAAACACATAATGTTAGGTTTAGTTGTTACCAGATGCAGGATGCAGACGAATATGTCCATATATTGGTTCGCGAAATGAAAAGCGCATTATAGAAGTTCGATTTGTTCGTTGGCCTTTTGGAGAATGCAAGATAGTAGGTCCACATTTGGTATGCCAGCTGAAGAATACACCAAATGCTGCGATACTAACCGAGTTGGGGCCTATTCTAGTTTCCCTGATAATATCAAGCCAAGGGAAAATGAGTGCTACTACTAGTCTTGAATAGGATAGCAGAGTTACTATTTCGATTGCAGCACAGCTTAAAGACATGAGATATTAACCTCACATATTTTAAGACCAAAACACAAATATGTGTATGCATTATACTCCACATAATTGCACTCGAGCAGGGAAAGAGGAATTTAAGCGGTTGGCAAACATGGCCTCTAAACAGGATTGACGCCAAAGCTTAGCACAGTATTTCAGGAGTCTACATCGGTTACCATTAAGCGCATAGTACAGGAAGTTGAACTGATAGATTCTATATATAGAGTCCCACGTAGTGACACAGAACCTGATGTAACAGGTGAAACATTTAATAAAGGAAACGATGAGCAGCATCAATCATTCACACGCGCTTATTGTTGGCGATTTGAAATAGTCAACAATGGAGGAATCCAGTTTAGCTATGCCCTGCCCATATCTGACTACGCTCCACCATGATTTGAGCGTGATATGATCGATCGATCTCTGCACTCTTTGAATCTGAAATTCCAGAAAACTATGCAGGTAGGCTGATCAATAATGAATATGGCAGTAACAGCAGCCATTACAAATATTCGTACACCAACCCTTAGTCCGTCCTCAATTAAGCGTTCGTGACGAACTTATATACGTCATTCATGGCGTTATTGATTATGACGTCACCCTACACGTCACGAAGTTGATTATTACGTCATATAAATGATAGGTAGACGGGAACCCGCCATTGACTGGTTTACACGGATAATGTAGAAATGCATTTCTAGCTATGCCCCACCAATTTGCAATCACGCACTGCTCACTTTGTACATGTCTTGTTATCAATGTATATACCTTGACCCCATAACTTATCAGAATTCCAATTTCAAGGTGTCTCTAATTAGTTATTGGGCTTCGGGAAACGGGTGGGGGTGGGGCGGGGGTTTCTATTGGTCCTTTCTAGAAACGGGGGTGGGGTGTTTCTATTAGTCCCTTCTAGAAACGTGAGGTTTCTATGTGTACCTTTTAGAAACGGGGGTATTCTATTGGTCAGGTCGATAAACGGGTTGGGGAATCCGAACACAGGAAACCCCAGGAATGGGTAACAGGAAATCCGGCAACAGGAACTGGAAACGGAACTTCCAGCCTGGAAATGCTCACTTCCGGTATAGGAAATGCCAATTGCTGGACCGGAAACGGCACGTCCGGTAATGGAAACCTCACTTGCGGTACTGGAAATGACACTTCCCGTATGGGAAACCCCACTTCCCGACCGGAAACGTCCACTTCCGGACCAGAAATGACCGTAAATGGCCACTTCAGGACCAGAACGCCACTTCCATGTGGTTCTATAAATGGGAGCTTCTGATTGGCTGTGCCGATAAACGGGGGCCTCTGATTAGGTGAGCCGAGAAACAGGTATTTCCTTGTTTATAAATGGGAGCTTCTGATTGTTTGAGTCGATAAACGAGTAGGTGAAATCCGATAAACTGGGACCGGAATTCCAATAAGCGGGAACCAGTAACGCCCACTTCCGACCGGAAACTCCACTTGAAGCTGTTACACATCCTTTCCGCAGACGCTAGGGACCCCACCCATTTCCAATTATACAGATTAAGTATTTTAATACTTTACATAAATGTTGAGATAATTTGAATTTATAGTTTATATGAGAATTGTGTATAGAGAAAAAAAGATACATCCACATTTTTCTGAAAAGTATATATAAACACAAATTCATCAAGTCCGGAAAATTTGAAAGATACCTGAAGAATACTTTTTTTTTTACTTTGACATTATCTAATACTCGTTATCTTAGAGTATTGGTGATACATGGTGAGAAATGTGTTGTCTTTAGAGAACTTCATCCTGTTAGTTATCCTACTAGGCATGTCATTTATATTAGTGGAAGTGCCTTTTATGACTTTAGTGTGCTTTTACCTGAATTGGAGCAATGCTGTGTGGGATCATTTGGCGATTACATGAGGATATTAGTTGATGGAGCCTGGATATCTATACGTGAAAAGTGTCCAGGTGTTGCCATTCAACGATTTTGGAAACCAGAATTGGACTCTGATTACTATCCTACTTGTAACGGTATTCATTTGTGCATTTCATAATTGAGACGTGTTACGAGTAACATAACTGATATTATAGTTGCGTTGGAATTAGGTGCTACATCATCTGACTTAGAAACACCATCGGATAAGGTTTTATTGATAAACACGGCTACTGAAGGTAATAAAATCGAGATTAGCTGTCCTCTTCCTCCTCCTAAGAAGAAGAAAATGAAGCAAGATGGTTCAACCTCAATTGGAAATATTTGATGATCTTTCATCCATAAAAATGTTTACAAGATAATCGATATTGGTGAAAATGGAATCGGTCTAGAAGGTGATAAAGCATGTGAGGAACTATTTGATTATTTGGAAACGCCACAGGATCAGGTTGTTGGGTATATTTACATTGTTTATTTATACCTGAGCGATGGTCTGCTATTGTATGTATACTATGCGAGCGATATCAGCAAAGTGCCTTGTATTTTGGAACAGTTGATGACTTTCTAGGTATTAGTATAGAAAATGATGACATCATGATTATAAGATGTAGTAGATTATATGATCATGCATTTAAGTACTCATTTCCTAGGGAGATACTGGAACGCTTGATTGGAATATGTGACACAGGAGTTTCACTACCGTTGACTAGAGAAATGGATTATAAACAGCTGAATCATTTCGCACTGCCACATCATGGAACTAACTGTAAATGGTTTGATTATCTCAAGCCTAATTTTAATGACTCTGAATGTGATTATAATGACCTAATTTCAACTGAATGTAGTGGTTCACCTGCAAAAGAAGATGGAGATGAGAAACGTCAATCTAAGAACGGTAACCACTTCAAAAGCTGTTGCTTATCTAATCATCTAATGACATTTATAGAGATTCGCTATGGACTAAATCGACACTGTTGTCCTAGTTTGAATGTGCAGAAGAAGTAGTCCAGCGGCTAAGACCAAAAATATGGCAGAATATTTCACTTTGTGGAGAAATTATGAAACTTGGAACACGTGTAGGGGACCCCTATAGGATCATTTTTCGATTAGGACCCAACTCTGAAACGCCCCTTGGTGGCCGCCATCTTGAATTTCAATATGGCCGCCATATTGGACAAACTTTTGCCTATAACTTTGAAACTAAGACAGATAGAAATGTGATTTCTGTGGCTAACCCCCCCCCCCCCCCACCATTTTCAGGGTCAAGGAATCCAATAGAATCATTACTTTGAACTTCCGGTGTCGGCCATATTGGATTCCAAGATGGCCGCCGTATTAAACATAATTGCCTATAACTTCGAAAGTAAGGCAGATAGAAAAGAACTTCCATTGCTACCCCCCTCCCCCCATTTTCAGTGTCAGGGATCCAGTAAAAGATGAAGCTGT
The DNA here is from genome assembly GCA_034401795.1 of Chaetoderma sp. LZ-2023a. Classification (NCBI taxonomy): domain Eukaryota; kingdom Metazoa; phylum Mollusca; class Caudofoveata; order Chaetodermatida; family Chaetodermatidae; genus Chaetoderma; species Chaetoderma sp. LZ-2023a. Next base: position 91,656,058 of record CM067375.1, read on the forward strand.
CAGATATCTGAAATTTTAGAATCCAAGATAGCCGCCCTCCATATCTATAAGGCATGTAATGCAGTCCATTGCTGTACCTCGCAGTTAAGGTAACTCAGTTTGCATAACACTGTCCATCGCAAGCGCATAGTGAAGTACACTGGAGGTTTGCCCTGTGGCACTTGCAGTTCCCCTTGCAGGTCTTCTTGCACTTGCAGCTCAGCAACTCGTAGGAAGCCTTGGCGGCCTCGGGAAGCGTGGGCCATATAACTTTCCATTGTCTGTCGCCCTTCTCCCAACCCCAGTCACCTGGTGAGGGAACAACTGGATTGGCGACTAAGCACTGATCCCACATGTGGCCTGCTTGGAATGCAGCTCTCTTTGTGTGTTCTAATAGAGCTGCTGCAGTTGGAGGAATGTTCTCGATTTCCCTTGACTTCTTGGAGAAGAGATAGCGCATTGCCGCATCTACACCTTGAAGTTCACTGGTGCGGTCATACATTAAGACAACAAACCGCTCCAGAATCTCGATGACTGTCTTTGGTACGTCAGCAGGCCTCGAACACTCTTCTCTCTTGTTGCGTTTTTCAAGCTGTCTGACTGATAAACATCCCATACAATATCGATTCGACTGATGGTGTCTAGTTCCTTCACCACATATGGTAGGAAGACCTCCTTGGCATAATCCTCGAAGGTACTGCAGGTACCAGGAACTAGAAAGTGAACAACAGCAGGTCCATCGAGGACTTTACCATCAACTACCAAGGGAGTTCCATGAATGGGTGTCACATTTCCTTCGAGGCAGTCCAAGAGGTGATGCTTGTCACCCTGGTGCATCTGACCTCCCGTTGCCAGTGACGGTGGAGTAGACTGGTTCTCGTGCCTGAAGAATTCATCAACATCGCCTTCTCTAGTTCGACTTGCGATGTACAACCTTGAAAACAGAGCCCTGTCATTTTTCAGTTCAGTCAGCCTCCCTGCTGCCTTGGTCTTCTCCGTACCAGGCTTGCTAAACATGGACAGATTGTTGCGGGGAATGGTGTCTCCAAGTGACTTCGAATTGGACTTGTAACGCTCTTCCATGAATTGGTGATATTTTGCCTTCCCCAGTGAATAGACATTCTTCATCGCGTTTACAACCTTCTCTGGCATGATGGCTTTGGAATTTATATTCAAAAGGTCCATGCTCTCCTCCATGAATGGATTCCCCATCTCTTCAATTGTGGCCACCAGTGACTGTACATCATGAACGAATTTCTCCTGGACACTTTGTCTGCTCATGGTGTCCATCTGGAGTTGTGATATCAGAGGTAGTCCGATCTTCGAAGTCGTCCTCAAGCTCCTCAACTAGTCTCGCTATTTCGGGTCCAGCCACCATCCATCTCCGAAGTGCTCCGGGGCTTTCTGTTAGGCCAACAGCTCCACCGTCGCCCTTAACCAGTGCATTCATCTGTTCGTGTGCCTGGTCTAACGAAATGGCAGCGAACGGTCGGCCTGTTTTCTTGGCAGTGAATGCTCCGCGTTTGAACTCACGAAAGACATCTGGACATCTCTCTTCCAAGGATGACATATCTCGCACATGCACCGGTAACCAGCGAGCATAGTTTGGGTGGTCCAATGCGAAGAACCAGGGTACCAACTGGGCTTGCGATGCAATGTACAGGTCAAAATCGGACACTCGCAGGGACCTCACAAACTGGAAGATAGTCATTTCAAAGTCTAGCACTGTCTGCCAAAAATGGAACTGTGGGTACATTTCAGACCTCTCAGCACACCAATCTGTGAATCCATCAGCTTCGATCTGACCAATGTCACTGGTTTCCATCTTGGAATTCAAGTAGGCTTTCTGCTGTAACTGATACAAAGCTGCGGCAGTAACCTGATGTGCCCTGCGGGTTTTGGTCACATGAGACGCGTGAAGGAATCCTTCACAGGTACCTGCAGTCGCACTGTCTGCTTGGGTTAAAGCGTCTGTCCATCCGCTTCCGTCAAGAAGATCTCCGATGGTCCTCAAGCCATCTCTGTATGCAATCCCCCTAGTATTATCACATACTTTTCCTCCCCATATAAGTTTGGAAACCGCCACTGGAGCTGCTTTGCTATGGCATATAACGGTTGATCCATCGTGAGGACGGGTGTCTGTCCGGGGTTGAGGAATTGAGTTGCAGCGGCATTATTGTTCATGATATGGGAGATCATGGCCACAGAGGTTGACTTCTCACGGAAAAACGGGAGCAATGACACATTTGTCTGTACAGTCGGAGGATCCTCTTCTCTGGAGGCATGGTAGGCTGCCCATGACGCATTATCGGTTGCGCACAGCTGCTGCTCCTTTTGACAAATGGTCATCTGATGTTCCAGCCACATATACTCTAGCTTACGGTCCTCCTTCAGATCTGGCGCTTCATATGTAGGTGGCCTAACGGGTCCATAGTAAACAGGAAAATGCGCATCCTTAGGAAGGGCCTGTGTAGCAGGAATGCTTGTGTACTTTGCTGGTAGCTGTTGGACGTGTTTAGATTGACTTGATTGGTCCTCAAATAGTGACGCATCTGAGCGAATTTGGCCGGAATTAGTTTCATCTGGATGTTGACAGAGAGAATGAGCAGTCCCGTGAAAGGAGTCCTTTGCAGACACTGAGCTAGGATTGTGATCTATATTATCAGCTTGACCTGTAGTGAATACACCCGTCCGAAGCTGTGGTGGGCAGACCGCACCATCTCTTTCATACTGTTTGCAAAGACGGTTTGCTACACCAGAAGACATCCTCAGCAAGCGGTCATACGAAATGCTGAGCCCCAGACTATGTAATCGATCCACAAGATCACGCGTCCTGGTCTCTGAATGCATCTTCAGGCCAACATAAATTGGCAGAGGGGTTTCCTGTGATTTGTTGTGTCGAACAGCATGGCCTTTGGGACTTGCGTGCTTAACACTGTTGAAGACAAGCAACTGAGCAATTGTTAATCCAGCCATTCGCTGGATCTTTGTCCGATCTATCTGGTCCTTTATGTTAGGTCCTTCAAGTAGCATACTCACGAATGCAAGCAACACGCTGGGCACCGATTTCATTTGTTCCTCATGACTTAATTTTCCGTTAAACGTGTAATCGTTTTCGAAAATTTGTCTGCGAACCATTGTTGCTGCTTTTGCCAAGAACATGATATCGGAATCTGTGGTGCAGGCTCTAATAACTGCATCTCCAATGTCACGTTCAACTACAGAGAGGATTTCACGACCATGCTTTGTTGCCGTCAGATATGGACAGTGTAACAGGAGTCTCTCCTTTAATCGCGTTCGATTGACTTGAACCCGTGGAGTCATACCAAGATCAATCAGACGTTGGCGATACGTCTCGGCGAGGTCAGCTAGACGGAAGACTGGAGCTGTGTCTTGAACACTTCTGGCTTCATCAATGTGAGCTATAAGTTCTGCCAATGCTATGCCATCAAATGATGAAATGTCTGTTTCTTCACGGCATTTCTGCGCAGCCCTTGCATCGTGAAAAAGTGTTGTCATACAGGCTTTGTGATACTTGGCTTCTATCGCCACCAGATCACCACCAACAATTTTTCTGAGCAAATTTGTGTCCTTCAGTTTAATTGCATATTGTCGCACTGTATCATCAATTGCAAAGGTTGACGCAGTGTGAAGGTCGCCGTCCGTACCTTCGCAGAACAGACATGCGTCCATTTCGCCTGTTTTTCTCTGATTTCCACTCATTCTACGAGTTTTGCAAGGAGATGCTTCAGCTGTATCGTCACTAGGAGCCCTACGTTTTCTCCACCTATCTAACTTCAGCTGAGAATATTCATTTTTACAGAATTTGTGCCAGCAAGCTTCATGTGCACGAAGTGTTTGCTGAATACCAGGTCCATCATCAAGTCTATCGAAATCAATTTTGAGTGGGTTGAAGCCGGCATCTCGAGCGGCAATAAGTTCTCGAGCCAATGTACCATATCCCATTCCTTTGGCAAACCGCTTTCCCCTCCCTGGCACGACAATGGGTTCTTTAGTTTGGCTTTGGCAAATGACACAGATACTCCAGTTGAAATCAGATTTTTCCGCTGCTTCAGATGCACAATTTGTTGACGTTGAAGGCACGATCTTGAACGACTTGGACATTGTTAGTTAGTTAGTTTCGGCACCTAAAACATAAAAAAAAAACTTGCATTAATATTGCACCATCGTGTGCTATAATCAAATTATAGTTTACTTTAAACACCACTTTATAAATTTATCCCAGCCCATATATTATGTATTAAATAATATAGTGAAAACAATAATGTGAGTGGCCTTTCTAGGCTTTTTACTCCATTTACCTGGCAGAATCTTGGTTTTATCAATATGGTTACATACAGTGTCTATGACATCAGCTGATCATGTCATCATACAGGTCTGTAATATTTCCTTACTCAGAAACAATGATAATTAAATTCTTTTGTTTTAACTGACTCATGCAAAAAGGTGGCAGCACTGTAAACATGTATGGGAAGCTAATATGGATGATCCAGATCTTAATGAATTCCTTGACCATGAAAATGTTGGTTAGTCACTGGAATTGTATTTGTAGCTGCCATATTTTCAAAGTTATAGGCAATTGTATTTAATACGGCGGCCATCTTGGAATCCAATATGGCCGACACCGGAAGTTCAAAGTAATGATTCTATTGGATTCCTTGACCCTGAAAATGTGGGGTTAGCCACAGAAATCACATTTCTATCTGTCTAAGTTTCAAAGTTATAGGCAAAAGTATGTCCAATATGGCGGCCATATTGAAATTCAAGATGGCGGCCAACAGGGGGCGTTTCAGAGATGGGTCCTAATCGAAAAATGATCCTATAGGGGTCCCCTACACGTGTGCCAAGTTTCATAATTTCTCCACAAAGTGAAATATTTTTGGTCTTAGCCGCTGGACTAAAGATGAAATGCTATGTTCTAAAAGATTGGATAGCAATGGAAGACTGTAATAGCTGTCAGATTGGTCACGGGAGTCAACGTGAACATATATGTCTCTGAGTCGACTAGTATCTTAACATTGTTGATAATGTTTCACTTTATATCGAAGTCGCTTCTCAGAGAATCTTTGAATTTTTACAATCTCTGAAAGGATCTCCGATCTTGGATCGTCATGTTGAGGATCTATTACGTATGTGTAGAAGGTGTTGCTGGGATGAAGTTATACTTCTTGTTTATCAGTTTCGGGATAACAAATATTGAATATTTAAAAAGCCATTAGTATTATCAACATATTTGCATGAATATAATAGTTAGTTTTAATAGGAATATGTTATTTTTTCCCATTAAAATAGGTTTATCATATCATATATATTCTACTGTATAAGAACTCTATGTACGTTATATATGTGGTCTATATTCAATAAAATCTTAAATAATAGCTGGCTTTTTTGTGCTGACATATTTTCATAAATACTCCTTGCCGGTATTAGAACTATTTTTTCAACGACGGACGTTTTGTTTTCAAAATACTATCAGTTTCCTGTGTTCTTGCGGATATCAATTTCTTCATATGATGAGAAGACTATTTTTGAAAATTTACCACTGAAATGACTGGTTCAATGTATTACATCTTAAACAAGGTTGTTAAATATTTAGAAACTAAAGTGTCTGAAAAAAAATGAATAGGTTTGTGTGGAATATTTTGAAAACTATGATGATTGAAGGCTGAAAAAAGCTAATTCCGTCACTACCACACATGTATGCGCGCACCCACCCGCACACACACACACACGCGCGCGCACACGCGTGCGCACACACGCACACGCACACACACGCCTACACACACAAATACACGCACGCACACACGCACGTACGTACGCACGCACGCACACAGCTCATCATCTTCATAATGTTTCATCTATTTCTTATTCACTCACTAGAGCTCACATACACACACATGCAAGCACACACACACGCACACACACACACACGCACGCACGCACGCACGCACGCACGCACAGATTAGACTTAGGTGATATGAAGACAACCAACCACCTTATCCATGCCGCAAAAAACACACCCCTAACGGGAATGTGAGATGCACTATTATACAACACTCTTAGTGGAAGGAGAGTTGTTAAATACTTACAAAACCGAACGTTTGTATGCAGTAGATAGCTAATGATCCAGAAAAAAAGGATGGGATTAGGGTTATGCAATGTAGAGTCTTGATTTGCTTTTAACTGTTTGGATGCTGGATTTTTTTGCAGACACCACTTTCCAGTTGGTATAGCTTTGGATCTGTCGAATTGTTTGAAAACTATTTGACTGAATACGGTTGATGTTTTAAACAACTTTTAGCCAAAATGTTCTCAAAATATTTTAACAGATTCATAGTTATTGTCGATTGAAATTATTAGCAGGTGGCTTGCAGCAGTCAGACAGTTAAATAGGCAATGGAACTTCTTAAAATTTTAGTTGTCAACAGAATTTATGTTTAGAAAAAACATAAAAACAAAATGGTTTCTTGCATTAATTGATATTCAGGAACAAGAAATGAACAACAACAATGGTATCTCGAATACATCTATTTTACTGCAGCATCGGCTTACTATGTAGTCACATGTCCGAGGCAAAGTGAGAAGACAGAAATTATAAAAGGAATAGCAATAAACCCATCCCCTGAAAAAATAGTTCGGTGATATGGTGTGTGGCAAGCTTCATATAATGCTTTGAGAGGACGAGTAGAGTTTATAGAAAGGACTTGATTCGATTGAACTAGACAAATGTCGTACCAACCTATTGATTGTATACGACCGTATGGACAAGTCTGATCATGCTGGTCAAATGTCTGCTCATTTTACACACCATAAGAACTGTATTACATGTATAGTTCAAAACCTATTTCACAAATACAGATGTCAGAGAGACATTTCAATTAACTCTCATTATATTGTGCTGTTTAAAAGCCCAAGTGATGCCTCGTCCATACGTTGTTTAGCTCAACAAATGAATCCTGGAAATAGTAAATAGTAAATATTTGACCGAAGCATATAAGAATGCTACGCAGACACCGCACTCATATCTGTTACTAGATCTTAAACAAACAACTCCCGAATGTCTGCGCCCATGGACAAGCATTCGTCCTACTGAAATTTGTCACGTTTATATCCAAAAGAAGACGTAGATCTGAGAGGGAGATGGCTCCTCACAGAATTTCAAAACATTTACCGAAGCTAAAATACTTATCTAAAGCATCGCCTAAGACACGGTATGATGTAATTCATGGATGCTCGAAAGACCTTATTAACTGCTTATGTGAGGCTTCTTTGAATGTTGTACGCGGCAATGTAGAACTGTCAGACACATCTTATAGGAAACGTTCCTAAGCAGCTAGATGGTGAAGAGACAATTATTAAGAATATACATGGTGAGAAAGAAGAAGAATTGGCTCCTTCTTCTTTGCTTATCAGAAGCTCTAGTCTTAGTACAGGTCGGAAACGACATCGGGATAATGCACTTATCAGGTCATCGGCTATTGTCAAGAAAAAGAGTGGTCAATTCCGAGGTTTGACAGCTTCACCTAGATGGGAGAGTTTCAGCTTCGCCTAGATGGGAGAGTTTGTCTGTAGACAGTGGTTCTAAGAAGAAGACGAAGAAGAAGAAGAAGAAGAGGAGAGATCATCGATGACATCACAAAGACATATGAATAAAAGGCTAAATTATCAAATATATATTTTAACCCTTCTAACCCCGCTTCTTTCTCTGGTCGTGAAAAGCTTTATCACACATTGAATGGAAAGATATCACGTGCCTATATTGAAGCATGGTTACGTCGTCATGACACATACACATTGCACAAACCCCGAATGGTTAAGTTCCGTAGACGTACTATTAGAGTTTCCTCAATGGATGAGCTTTGGCAAGCAGAGTTGTGCTCTATGGGTATGCTCACAAAAGACAATGACAATGTTAGATATCTACTCTGTGTAATTGATGTCCTCTCTAAGTATGTCTGGATAGAAAATCTACAAAATAAAACTTCTCTGTCAGTTCTCGACAGTTTCAAAAACATTTTCAAATGTCCTGACCGTTGGCCAGCTGCTATTCAAACGGATAAGGGTGGTGAATTCACAGGTAGTGGAGTTTAAAGTTATCTCAAGGAAAATGGTATCCATTTCTATACATCTCAAAGTTAACCATACGCAGCCATGATAGAAAGGTTTCAGCGAACTTTGAAAGAACGTATATATCGGTACATGACACACACGAATAATAGCCATTATGTAGATATTTTACCTAAACGATTGCATTCGTATAGCAGAACATTGCATAGCAGTACACGAATGAGACTATATCTAGCTTGGCAAAACATGTATAAGGGTATACTGGGTCGGATGACTGGAAATGGTAAAAAACATTTCAAGGCGAATGGGAAGTTGGTCTGTCTAGTGTGATATATCCTCAGAACATGTTGACATTCACAGAAAAGTCTTATATCCGTTTGAGAGACGAACGACCAGACAATACCTTTTCGTACATATCATCGTCTTTGAGTACACCTTGACGGAAATCACCACAAACAAACACATTCTACACATCCCCTGGATTTTATACCATTAGGGGAGCCGTGAACCTTATAAATGTGAAAATTAATAAAAGTGAATTTTTTCAGAGAACATTGTACTAAACTATTTTCCAAATCAGGCAAAACCTATTAGTGTTGTCAATAAGCGAAATAATTCGATCACTTTTCCTAAATCATTAGCTGATCTCTTGGGGTTGACTGATGGAAAGCAGACTATGGAAGGGCCACACCATCAGGTGGATGTCAGACATATAATCGAGGCAGATCTTCAAGCAGTCCTGGTACAATGTATATATACTATGCCGCTCTAAGTCACAGTATAGTAGGTGACATACCTGCACCGCTGTTAAGAGTTATTCCAATCGAATCTACTGAAGGTGAAAAAGATATTTGTCATTGGACATTTCCCGACATACCGCCCAGTATCAAAGAGCTACATGCAGACTATTTCCATTCTCCTCACAGACAGGGCGCGTCCAATGATGAAAAGCTTGGGTAAATCGCTCGGGCGTGAAGCCCTGAGCGCTGACATAGGTTTGACCAAAGATGTCATGGCAGGGAAGAATGTCGGTACCTCTCTAAAATTTAGGGCTAAAGGCATAGCAAAAGCTGTAATTCCACATGCTATCACTGCTGTAGTGACATAGGGGTTAATATGGAAACGTATAAAAAGAAAGCCCGAAAGAGCTCTCCTATGCAAAACATTAAGGCTGGCGTCGTGGCAAGACATTCTACAAAAAAATTCAGAGGAAAAAACAAGTAGGAAGCAGGCAATGACGTAGACGCCGCCGCCGCCGAGAACGAGGTCAGTGAGGAATCAATGACATATTTTTCTAGAGAGACAAAGACAGACAGAAATATGAATTTACCTCTAGGATGCGGGTGTACTAAAAGGGAACTGGAACATTTTGACGGACGTCCCATGGTAACTTTAGACGGTGGAAGATGGACTCAATTTCAACACATAGCATATTTGACAGGCAGCGGGCCTATGGAGTTCTATGTAGCTAGCTCTTCGGACAGATATCTGGATTTGGCACAATCTTATCTAATTTTCAAAGTTAGATTTACGACTATGAGCAGTCGATCAGGGGAAGACGTAAACCCCCATTAGGACACATTGGATGCATTCTCTGCAAGTCAGGTAGACGTGTTTCCTAACGGTCACAAAATCTTGGGTTCTTCTGAGAACTACAGTTACAGAGCGTATTTGGAAAATTTGCTAAACTATGGGAGCGATGCCGCTAGATCGCATCTTCAACTCGCCATGTGGCACCACGATGATGCTGGGGAATTCGATGATACGACCGATGGAAATCTAGGATTCAAAGCTTGGTGAGAGACTTGTGGTCTAGGATACAGTGTGGAATTGATTGGCAGGATTCATTCTGACATATTCCTTCAAGAAAAATATATCCTAGGCGGTGTTGATTTGAGAGTGAGAATACAGTGCACAAAGGATGCTTTCTCAAGCATGTGTTTGCAAAATAGTAACCTTAAAGTAAAAATAGATGAAGCTTATCTCTACATAAGGGAGGTTAACCCGTCGCCCGATCTATTGTTAAGCCATGCTAAAATCCTATGAAGAACTAATGCTATTTACCTGATCAAACGGGTCATAGTTAAAACTTTTACCATTCCCGCCAGTGTTCAGTCCTTGTCGGTCAACTTCCGACATATGTGATTTTTGCCATGCTTATAATGGTGATACCACCAAAAATCCATTTAAATTCCGTCACAAGGATCTGACATTTTGTACTTGCTATATTAATGGGGAACATGTCACTAGTAACCCGATTAAGCCACATTTCAGAGAAGGCAAGGTAAATTATTCTGAGGCATATCTAGCCTTATTCTGGAGGACTTTTCAAGGAGCGAGGGTATCTGATATTAAATGAGTTTCGTTACGGATATACACTCTTCCAGTTCGATTTTTCACCAGCCTGGCTCGATTCGATTCACCAGGTCCCTACCAAAACAGGGTCATTCCGTGTTCAGTTTAACTTCAAGACACCTCTGACAGAGACGTACAACGTCATTTGTTATGCCGAATTTAATAACAATATATTCATAGATGCGAGTAGAAATATTCTAACCGATTTCTAATTAAGGATATTTACGAAACGTTGAAGACTATTCAATTAAACCATTTAGTGAAGACAGAACTTATAACTAGAAGATGTTTCATAGGAATGTTTCTTGTTGATCGTGTACCGCCCATGATCACCAGACAAAGCATCTTGTTTGATAATCAATACTCATCCCACCAATAAGCCGGGTAGATACTGGATTTGCGTGTATTACACACCCTTTAATACTGAACATGGGTGCACATTTTATGACCCATTGGGTAGACTTCCGACAGACGATCGAATGTTGTCAGCTTTCCATGGTGGAAGTCGGGTCTGTCTTTACTAGTGGCAACGAGTTCAACCCATGAGGTCTGGAAATTACTGTCTGCTTTTTCACCATCATAGATGTAGAGAGCGAACTATGAGTTCCATTTTACACGATTTATCCATTCCTGATGAAAACAAGTGAGAATCGCTTGTCCATAAACTTTATCACAGAATTTTAATGACGAAGAGAGTTTCCATGAGGCAGTGGTGGCGGTGGCAGTAGCGGCGGGAGGCGCGCACCACCCCTTCCCCTCCCACCACCCCTGCCCATCTTTTCTGAGTGGGGTGGGGGTGGGGGTGGGGGGTGGAAGGCGAGGGATGGGGAAGCGAGTAACGGGAAGCGAGGGATTGAATGATGACATTTTTTTGTTCTAATAAACAAATCTTAACCGTATTTTCCACAGAGTTTGTTTTAATTTTACACCGACTGATGATGTCAGTAGTACAGCGGGTCGCCAGCGGCTATTGTTATGCGCTCTTGAGCTCTTGACCTATTTAAATACTGCGTTCTAATTGGTTGATTTGCATGAGTGGGTGGAGTCTATTGTTCTATATGAGTGGGTGGCCGCTGGACGCTATTGTTCTAAATGAGCGGGTGGCGCTATCACTCTAAATAACACTTCTCATTTTTTAAGGATTCTGCTTAATGTTTTAGATTTTCATCCGGTATTAAATCTGATTTTGGGTGACAACTATTATTTTATTATCAGAGGATATAATCACATCTAAAAAATGTCTAACACGACCAGTTAAAAGTTGAATTTGATGTTGGAAGAAAATCAAATATTTGTCCAATAGATATGAACATGTAGATATGACTATGCTTGTAAACGTACAGGGTATGATTCACTGATTATTCGATCACATGACTTATTACATCCGTAGCTAATTAACCAACACATACTGTTCACTTAGTGTATGTTTTACAATACAGTGAAACATGTCTATTGTGTTCACTGGCTTTTTGGAGACCAGAAAAATGGTGATTCAATACAGTAAAACTGTGTCTATTGTAACCACCTGCTTTTTGAGACCAACAGATAGTCGTTCTGTAAGACAGGTAGTCATAAGATCTTAAGCTTCTTACCTCTTCTGGTCTAAAGCAACTCTGATGATTAAAAACCTTTTTTTTAGAATCTTTCCTTGAAAATGACTGATTCGTTTTTAAATTGTTTCAACTTTTATAGAAAGTGATAAAATGCATAATCAATATAATTGGAAATGGGGTGGGGTCCCTAGCATATGCAGGAAGGATGTGTGACAGCTTCAAGTGGAGTTTCCGGTCTAGAAGTGGGCATTTCCGGTTCCCGTTAATCGGATTTCTGGTCCCTGTTTATCGGATTTCACCTACCAGTTTATCAACTCAAACAATCAGAAGCTCCCGTTTATAAACACAGTAATACCCATTTATCAGCTCAGCCAATCAGCTAGAGGACCCCGTTTATCGGCGCAGCCAATCAGAAGCTTCCATCTATCGAACCCCATAGAAGTGGCGTTTCCAGTCCGGAAGTGGGCATTTCTGGTCTTGGAGTGGGGTTTCCAGTGCCGGAAGTGCCAGTTTCAGTCCAGAAATGGGCAAGTTCCGTTTTTGGTTCCTGTTTTCCGGATTTCTGGCTACCCATTCCTAGGGTTTCCTGTCCGCGGATTTCCCCTACCCATTTATCGACCTGACCAAACCCTCCCCCGCCACCCCTGTTTCTAGAAGGTGCAAATAGAAACCTCCCGTTTCTATTAGGCACCAATAGAACACCCCCACCCCGTTTCTAGAAAAAAACAATAGAAAAACCACCACCCCACACCCGTTTACCGAAGTCCAATAACTACCGCTATACATGTGAGTTGTTTAATTACTTTGAATTTGATTGTGGGCTGTTGCTACCTATTAAATTGGAAGTCCATCAAAAACATAAAATTCGTACATTTGACGGACTTCTCCGGCTTTATGAAGGAGTATAATACATCATTAGGCTTGTGACGTCGGCTAATCTGTGACGTGTTTAATTATGGTGCCAGAATACGCAAATCAAAGACTAGGCCCCTCCAGAAGACAACATTCATTTAATAGTTATTTATGGGATATAGTGTCCACACACCCTTCACCCATACCTTGCTAAGACGAGCGATGTTTTTATATAGTGAGAGTGGTAGTCCTATCAGCGATGTGATGAGGAATATGATAAAATAACGATTTGTCAAGACAGTCCATTCCAACGCATCTGAAAATATACAATTTATAAGAAAATTAATGGCTTAAATATAAGCATTGCTTTTGTCCTTATAGTAGTCCAGCTGCTAAGGGTAAAAATCGTTTACTTTTCTTTTTCTATAATTATGATAATTGATACACAACTACTTCGGTGGAAGGGCTTTCAAAAACAATTAGGACTTACTTAATTTGACGATGGGAACTGCACTAAATTACGTGTAAAATTTTAAAATTTGACCTAATTCGTCAATGTCATCACCAGTATTTGCAAGACTATAACCTTTGTTGGACCTGTGTAATTTATTTACTAACCAATATAATAATTGTCATAGTATATTGTAAAAGCATGTTTAGGACGCAATAATCACACCATCCAAAACTATGATTATAGCTCGTTTTGAATATAATATTAAATACAATATTTATGTTTGATTTGTAAAGATTAAATTATCAGATGATTTATTATATTGGCAAATTACATGTATATAATTATTTATTTTGTTTATATATAATAATTTCGTAATTAAAGGTGCTTAAATCGTAAACAATGTTGGTGTTTTGTCGTAGAAAATACGTCCCATCTGAAAAAATGTTACAATTGAAATTACAACACATCTACAGTATGTAAAATAATATTATTATGTCTATTGTCATTTAATTAATATACTTAATATACTTGGTATATGCAACGAACATGTGCTTCTAATGAAAATCTTTGGACTGAACTAATACTGTCCCTGAACATAGACTAGCTGTATCAGACAAGATTTACGCTAACATTATGATGAAGTTTAAGCTTTTCCAGAGCACGTCCACTGGATGTGGCACAGCACTAACTGAATGCATTCGTTCTTTGTTAGGCTGTGACTAAAGAGAAGCCCGTTGCTACTCTGAATGCTAAAAGACAATTTAATAAATGTATCGGATACGAATTATTAGCTGAAAATCTATTGGAATTTGTTAAACATTGTTGCGAATTAATACGTCGCGTATTGATGAAGGGCACCATATTGAAAAACGTTCATTGTCAGCTGGGCAAATGGTACCGATCTTGTTGAAACAAGTGTCCCAAAGTTAAAGTAAACCGTGCTAATAAAAAAGAAAATCTAATGTAGCGAGTTTGAAAGTCTTAGCCCGGTAAAGACTAGAGCATGCAGATGCAGAGATACCCAATCGGGCAAAGGTGGTGTTTGTTTCTTTGGGGACTTGATCAGACGCCATGGAAATGAATGACCTATCATTATGTTGCACATCACCAACTAAACAGCCAAGTCAAATCAAGTGCCAGCTTGCAAACATGAAGGCTGACACTCAGTTATTTTCAAGAATGTACATTTCTTGACATCTCTCCGAGAAATACAAAGACTGAGTTCTAGATCCGGTGGAACACTGATGTTCCAGTAGGGCCATGCGGCCATTGCCACCAAGATTGAACCACACAGTGTCATTCCAACTATTAGTGTCACCGGTATGTCTATTCATACTAATTTAGAGAAATGGAACAATTGGTATTTAAACAGTAGAAATATTTATATACTATACAAACAAGGTGAATCGTTTGACAGTAAATGAGCACACAATAATACACAACATAGAGCTATCGGGTGTTCTTTCCATGTGGTGTCGCCGGAGGTACCACACAGGTTCTTGAATCCACAGCGGTATCCCTGCAAGAGAAGCATCCGCCATGCAGTCACTAGGTAGTTTAATATAAACTAATATACTCCTAACACACACGCAAAGATAATATTGTTGTTGTGAGAGGTAAGTGCCTATGCGCAGGCCTCTGTTACATGAAAATGCCTTCAATGCCGAAGCGGAGGAAAAGAGCTGGCAAAGAGGGCCACTCATTTGTTCAACAGAAAAATGCTAAGTGAAGATCCTAGTGAAACCATGATTAATGTGATGCATACTGGTTTAGGTGAAGATGGGGTGAACAATTTCCAAAGAATTCCCAAGTCACCATCTTATGCAGTTCCAAAGATACTGTATTGGTAGATGCCACTTTATTTATGTGGGATTTCTGCTACCGTCTAACCTACCATTTAGTTGTTAGAAACAGAAACTAGTTTTGGCCGCAAGTGGCAGGGATTCCTACTTAACTTTAAATAGTTGTCCAATGGGCGCAGAGGCTTCGCTTCCAGTAGGTCGCTTGGATTACCATCTACCTCCAAGGACAGCATGCATACATGTTACGACATAAGGCATCCGAATTCGATGAAAATTTGGTTACCTTGTCCCGCAACCACATAAAACATCACCTGGACAATGGCTACATTCCACACAAGCAAGTTTTCATCCCTGACATGTCTTTATGGTGGGGGTGAATAGACAGATATCCATTGTGAGAATCCTTCCCGTGAGGGTGTGATGAGCTCCAAAGCTTCATCCAGACACTGCAACGAATTGGATGGAGATCCGCATCTCGTCCATCACTGCGTGCTATGGATCTAACAGTTGACCTGTCGTTAGGGTTAAGTTCCAATATGCCCAAATATGCACTGTGGGCTGGTAAATAAACTAACTAATTCATATTCTTTTCTTCTTCTTTTCGTTCGCTGATCATACCGCCAGTCCTGTAAGTGACTATCGACATGATCATAAGCGTTAAGTGCATGGATCCATGGTTTATTAGAGTGCGCCGTGTGGCCTGGATCCTCCGTCTTCAGCACTCGAGGTTTCTGTCAGGGTTACCTCACCCTTACCTCCTTTAGTCGCCTCTTACGACACGCAGACGATACGGAAGGTGTATTCTAAGCCCCACCTACAGGGCAAACTAATTCATATTTATAAATAAGTTTTTGCAATGCTTCCTTCATTGGCAGGGTTATCTAGCTAATGAGGAGATGTATGTATATCAGCACTTTAACCATCACCGCTTGGAAACCTCTGATAGTTTCCCAGGGTCGGATCATCAACGTGCTGATGGGAAGTCCAAACAATTAGTTCACCATGCAGCTGGTGGTTCGTGGAAAGAGACAATAACTTAATATACATGAGGCCCTATAGGTAACTGGCTAATTTTACAAAACCTTTCCGGAGTGCGGGGCTACATTACCGCAACAACTGGAAAAGAGGCGTACACTATATGTGTCTAAATGAAGAAATTGTCCCTAACCACTTTAACCTATTATATCGAGCTGAATAGCAAGGTTAGTCGGTAACATGCCAGGCTCAAACAATTAGAGCACGGTCAGTGACATCAGTGTCAAATTGATGATGGCGGGATTAGTGATGCAGATATATAGTTGCTGTATAGTATTTCGTAGTGTACTGAGGTCCAAAGCTTTCTATAATTAAACAAAACACATTAACTAGATGGCTATCTGCCATATACAACTAACCACTGCAATAAGTAGAGTTTAATTATATGAGGTAACTAAGTATCATAGATCGATAAACTTAGACGGTGCGGCTAGTTGAAAGCACCTACAGTAAACAATGGATAATATTCACAATAAAACAGAAATTATAAAGCGGAGTCTTAAGAGCGGTAAGGTACCTATTAGTCATCAGTACCATATACGAAAATGATAATTGAAAATACAATAATATAGCCACTTGAGTACCTAATAGTCATCGGGACGGAACAGGCTACTATGTTACTGAACATATTCATAGCACGAGTCGGCATGTTCTCTGAAGCTGGAGAGATTTTCACAGGCGATTTCCACAGCTGATTTCTGCAGGATGGTCTCCACAATCTGACTCCTCCAGACAGGGTAGATACGGTACATACTCTGGACAGTCAAACAAGCAGTGAGGAAATGTCTATTGGATAGTCTTGGTAACTAGTATACAATATTATACGGGAGTGAGAAAGTTATCCTTCCGGCGATGGAAGTAGTAACGTTGAAGGTTGCCCATTAACGGAGATGGCTGTATATAATATTAGGCAGTTACATAACTTGGCACATGGTGCGGCATCCATCGCATAGCTCTTGTGGCGCACCCAGCAAAGTTCCACCAGACTGTGGTAAAAAAGTTAAACACACACAGCATGCAGTGCGGAGATTGAAGTCCACTTTTCAGCGTGGTTGGAAGATCCGGCGAGTCATCCACCAAGAATCAACGTAAGCTCTACATTCTGTGGAATCACATCTCGGGCCCGCACGGCCTGCTCTTGGAAAAGCTCCCTTAGGAAAGTCCAGATGCGGAAGGTATAACTTTAATTTTAGTTTATAACCCCATGATGGCCGTCTGGGTGTCCAAAAACTGGTGGAAGCCGAGGACGTCCTACCACCGCAGATGTGCTGGGATTCCTAAGACACTGGTTGATGTGAGAATCAGTTGTAGGTCATCAGTTACATCCGTCCTCCTGATGGTCCAGAGGTCCTGCCCTGGGCCAGTTTCTACACCAGCGAAGCTCCTGATTGAGATTTGTCACCCCTTTTCTCCTACTCATGACGTCAGAGGCAGATGCCTCAGCCAATCATCGGCCGAGCAGTAGCCAATCAGCGTGCAGTTAGATCAGTATTTACCATGTTCTAGACCATTCTAGATCCATTTATGCATACACGCAATTACGGCGTGAAAAGCAATATTTGAAGATAATTTAAGGGGATTTTTGCGGATAAATCAGTCATTTCTGGGCCGATTTTAAAATGGTTAACAGTTCTAGAAAGCTCGTCTCAGTACCAAGAGCAAGGCGAACTGAATAAGTAAACACTTTCACGAGTACCCGCTTGGTACACTATAGGCATGCGCTCGCTTCCAATTCCATGATGAGTTGTCAGGGAAGCTCTGACGCGCGTGCATGTACACGACACGTTTTATTGGATTTTAACGAAAACTTCTCTCATAGGGCCGATGTACGTGTACTATCCTACCCAGGGGGTCGTGGTTGGAGCGAATCCGTAGTGGCCGTTCTTTACCCAGCTTCGCTGGAATGGCCAGTACCTGTCCAGTCAGTCCGCGCTACACCACACCTCGCAAATGATCACGCATGACGGATTGAATGCACGGGAGCATGATAGACGGGATTTATAGACTTACCGAGTAGGCGTGTAGTCGAGAGGAGAGTGATGCAACAGACACGTTGTAGATATGGGATTGTCTTCTGGGGGGTCATGACCCCGGGGACATCTTATATTTGCAGTCTAAGACCCCAGTGAATTACTATATTTGAATACCAGGCGAGCTAAGGAACAGATAACACAATGAGCAGGAAAATAATAGCGCGATCTAGTGTGTGCATCAAGTCGATGCAAAACTGACACGAAAATGTAGCTGAAACAATAAGTGAAATTGGAATAGAATAGACTAAGACTTAGGGCAGTGAGCTGATGGAGTCCGTCGGTGGTTGAAAGATGAAAGTTATTGCTGCAGCGGTGGCATAACCTTTTATAGTATTCAGCAGAAGTTACGACCAATAGTTTTCTAAATATTCAAGCAAGAGCGTCGGTAGGGTGCTACGGACAGAGTGTACGTAGCACAGACTGAATGACTCATAGAATGACGTAGTAACGTGGCGACGACCGACTTACCATAGGACCGTGATAATGTGACCGAGTTTCTATATTTCTATAGAGTCAAGTTTGTGGGTGGTAATTTTGTCGAAACTGAAATCGAAACTGAATCTAAACCGAGCGCAAAAGGGATACTTGTGCCGGATAATGGCTGGCGCCAGGCTGGGGCGCCAGGCAGGAGTCAACCAAGGGGTTAGATAT
Source organism: Chaetoderma sp. LZ-2023a (assembly GCA_034401795.1). Lineage (NCBI taxonomy): Eukaryota > Metazoa > Mollusca > Caudofoveata > Chaetodermatida > Chaetodermatidae > Chaetoderma > Chaetoderma sp. LZ-2023a. The sequence continues at coordinate 91,674,860 of CM067375.1, forward strand.
GACAAACGGACGTAGTTAGTTACATGGTGTCCTGTAGGCTAAGAGAAATGGTAACTTGAGTGCCGATAACTCTAGCATTCTACAAGTGGTCGATTGTATAGCATTCTACAAGGGCCGACTGTCGCCTACACAAATCGGAAATTACTATCAAAAAGGTATGAGTCAAGAGGCGTGCCGGTCCACCAGCAAGCCTTTGTATGAACAAGCATCCGTCATTCTAGACAGGTCGTCGTCCGGATGAAGAAGCCATCCAGAATTCTAAAATGGGAGAACGAAAACTAAGATAGTATATAAAGGGGACTTTAACTTTAATCGGGATTCCGAGTCCGAACAACAGTGCGTTGAAGTAAACCTAGCCTCGAATCCATATAGTTCTGTGGAACTTATTTTTGTCGAAATTCAAATAAGTTCTTGATGAATGGTTTTAAGTAGCCAAGAACAGTATTCGGAGAAATTGTTTAGCTAGTCGCGAAACGTAACATTATTTAAGTAAAGAACCAGTAATCGTATTTCTAATTAACTACATAGAATACTGAATCAAATAAATAAGTTTGTTTTTATAAATTCTGTTGTGACAGTATAAGTCACTTTCACGTAAAAGTACATAGTTAGAATTAGGAGAATAAAGCTATCACCTTGATACTTTACCTCAAGGCACGAGTTCGTGTTTTAAATAGTGTTTACTCTGGCACCTATGGGAAACCACCGTAGCTTACCGACATCTTCTGTAATCAGATCAGGCCCAGATTACCAAGTACAAATATCGTCATAATCATCTTCTGACGAGGCGAGCTGGTAATCACGATACTTCCTCTTTGGAAAGATCGGTTGTCGCAGCAACCGCAACATCATAGTCTTGCCGGAGATAGTAGCGAAAAACAGAATCGAAAGATATAGAATCCGAAATCTTCATTGACGAGCGCCTGCCAGGATCCGGAGCAAAACCAAAACGCAGTGAGTACATAGCGTATGGCCCAAGCGAATGAGGGGAGACCAGCTACGCTATTACTGAACGATTTAGCCGACAGAATAAAAGTTTTTCTGGAGGCAGCCCAGAACGGCCAAGGCTAGCTAGGATCAGCATAACATTAGAATACCAATAGGAGCAATGGCGACGCCAAGATTCCCACCGACCGACCCACAACTACCCACCGGGGAACGACAACTATGCCCTGAGACAGTGGCGGCTATGTAAACGATGGGTGCGGCTATGGCGGGGGCCATTGTTGAAAGCAGCAATCGTTGGGAGACCAACCGTGTGTACCGCGAAGAAGTCAGGGACACGGTATCCCGCATCCAACCCTGTGATGGGGTAGTACCGGAGGAGGTAAGGACGTTCTTGGACGAGACGAAACGTGCATGTGTCGCCAACGAGGGGCGACTGGCCGGGATACCTGCCTATGTGATAGTCAGGGTGGCACGGGGACCGTTAGCCCGAGCCCTGGATGGTTTCTTGGTAGGGAAGACCCGGGAGGACGTTACGTTTGAGGAGTTTAGGGAGTACGTGACCTTGAACTTCGTGTCAGCCAACGAGGGAGAGCGCATTAAATATGACCTTGAGGGGGTTCGGCAGAGGCGCAATGAAACCATTATCACCTTCAACCGAAGGTACAAAGAACTGAGCAGCCGGGCCTACCCACAGGAGAACGACGACAATCGACGTACCGTACTGGGAATCTACCTGAGGGCGTTGGCTGATCATAGCCTAAGCAAACGAATCATCCAGAAGCGTACGACCACCTTGAACCGAGCTATTGAAATAGCTGAAGAAGAGGCAGTGAGTGACGACTTACTGCAAGCGATGAAGATCGATAGTGATCATAATCGAGAGGAAAGAATGGAGGTAGATATGTTAGAGTCGGCAGAGGAACGGGAAATATGGACGGTCGTCAAGACGTTGGAAAGACAGACTGCTCGACAGAGCAAAATGATCGAGCAACTCTGTGGCTTGGTTAGGGACATGCAGCTACAGCGACGGAAGCCAGTGACCGGGGCCGCCCAGCCCACGAAGAAGACAGACCCGCAGGCAAAGCAATGCGCCCCACCCTCGCACCGACCAGTCAGGATGGGGGGACGAGAGCAGTACATTACCTGCTATAATTGTGGCCGGGTCGGTCATTACAAGAGTGACTGCCGTCAAGCGGTACAGCCACGGGAAGACGTCAGCAAACAGCCTGCCCAGCGACCCCGACAACCGCGACGGGCGCCACCCATAACATGTTCCCAGTGCGGGAGAGAAGGGCACATGGCCCAGAATTGTTTTGGGTCGTACAGGAGCCGGCAGATGACTTCCGCCGTAACAGTGAAGTGTTTTGGGTGTGGCAAAGATGCCCACTATGTGAGAGACTGCCCACAGCATGGATATCCGCTGCAGAATGGTCCTGCCGGGACCCAACAAAAGGGTCCGAACGACCACAGGGCGATCAAACGTCCCCGCACCGACGATATGGACATTGACTTAGTCGACCACCGACAGCAGGAAAAGAACACCACGCCGCGCGACTGTTCCAGGAACGTCAGGAAAGACTTGAACAATCGTTTGAAGAAAAATGACGAATATGAAGACAGAGACGGTTTTATCTTGACTGGGGAGGGGACGGATGAAATGGGCCGTTATTCATACGGTGTCGGACACAATTCATCCTCCCGCCGGAACAGCTACGCCGAAGTCGTCAATGGACGAAGGAGCACGGGAAACGACGACGGAGAGAGCTGTTGGTGAGATCACCGACCGAGCGGTTCTTAATCCGTCTAAAAATGGATAAAGACGGTCCATCGGATCAGGGTAAGTACCTGCATGCCTTAGTGGATACTGGTGCTAGCACATCCTTGATTCGTAAGGATATATGGCGTAGCATGTTGAATGCTAGGCCATTGAAAAGAGCAAGAACGCTCTTAGCTGTAAATGGTTCCCCGATAAAGTTGTTGGGGGAAACACAAGTAAGATTCGAGAATGCCCGACCCATCCCTAGTACGATTGTGGCCAGAATGAGGCATGAATGTTTACTTGGAGCGGATGCTTTGCACCTGGCAAATGCAAAGATTGACTATCAGGCCAAAATAGTAGTATGGTTTGGCCAGGTATATCCCTTTGAATATCCACATAGGGAACAGACGAATTATGTCTATGCTAGTTGTAAAGAAACGACCGGATATAAAGATATCGACCAAGTCATGGTGGACTTTGCCAATATCTTTGATACGGCTCGTCCAAACACGTTAGGATTGGTCCCCAAAGTGAGGTGTACGGTACCAACAGGAGATGCTTATCCTATAAGCCAAAAAGCCTACCGTCTATCACTGGCCAAGCAGTATATAGTCAAGAATCAAGTGGCTGAAATGCTGGCAGCGGGCGTCATAAGACCATCGTCATCGCCATGGGCGTCGCCCATTACGTTGGTCCCTAAAAAGGACGGGGGGGACTAGATTTTGTGTCGACTACAGAAAGTTGAATTCTGTGTGCAAGAAGGATAGTTATCCACTGCCAAACATAGCCGATATTTTTGATTCGATGTGCGGCGCAACGATATTTTCGACTATGGACTTGAAGTCTGGCTATTGGCAGATACCAATGGACAGCCAAGACATAGAGAAAACAGCGTTCGTTTGCAGTGAAGGTGTATTCGATTTTGTTCGGATGCCATTCGGTTTTGCGAACTCAGGTGCCGTATTTCAGAGGGCAATGAACGATATTTTCCGAGAATTCGTGGGAAAATATTTGCATGTGTTCGTCGACGATATAGTCATATATTCGAGAAATCTGGCTGAGGATGCACAGCATTTGCGTAAGGTTATGCGTAGGATTCGAGAATACAATTTACAGGTTAAGAAAAAGAAATGCGAATTTGCCCATAAGTCTGTGGACTTGTTAGGGTATCACATTGCGGCACTAGGAGTGGCTCCTCAGGTTCAGAAGGTCAAGGTCATAAGAGAAATGTCACCGCCATGCGATGTGAGTGAGGTGAGAAGTTTCCTTGGAGCTACAGGGTATTACCGCTCTTGTGTGCAAGGCTATGCCGAAATTGCTAAGCCTTTGATAGAATTGACTAAGAAATATAAACGTTTTGAGTGGGGTCAGGAAGAACAGCAAGCATTTAAGAAATTGCAAAACTTGCTGTGTAGTGAGACGGTTCTCATATATCCGAATTTGAATACTCCGTATAGATTGTATACTGATGCGTCTAGCTATGCGATAGGTGCGATACTGGTACAGGTAGATGACAAGGGTATTGAGCGGGTGATTCAGTATGTTAGCTCTACTCTTAAAGACAGTCAGTTGAATTGGCCTGTGATAGAAAAGGAAGCTTATGCGGTAATATACGCGCTAAAGAAGCTTAGACCTTATCTATTTGGCATGCAGTTTACCGTGTATACCGACCACAAACCCCTAAAGAGTTTGTTTGTGGGCGAAGTTAAAAACACGAAGGTGCAGCGCTGGGCGGTACTGATTGCCGAGTACGGATGTAAGATTGAATACATCCAAGGCTCGAAGAATATTCGAGCGGACATGTTGTCCAGGTTACGTCGTCCGGTGGAAGTCGCGACGCTAGATACGGGCGACTTTGTAATACCAGACGTCGACGAGGGAGTGTTACCTCACGTCCCTCTGGAAGCATTCGACATACCATATGACGAATTGTGTGCCGAGCAGACCAAGGAATACCCGGAGTTGTTCAAAAACACCCCGGAGGAGTATATGGTCAAGAATGGCATTTTGTATTCTTTAGTTACGCCTTCAGCATTAGACGCCGAGTACCACAGAATAGTCTTACCTACCCTGTTCCGTGAGAAAGTGCTCCGGATGGCTCATGAACGAGCTGGTCACCAAGGTCTGCAGAAGACCATCGGTATGGTGAGGGATTCTTTTGTATAGACGCCTTTAAGAAAAGACGTAATTCGTATGCTTGAAACATGTACGAAATGCCAGGTCAACCGACCTGTCACTACCCGACCCAGGTATAGTGAAATGCCCATGGCCAATTATCCGAGTCAGATAATTGGAATGGATTTGATCGGTCCACTATTAGAATCGAATAAGGGTAACGTGTATATCATGACTGTGATTGATCACTGTTCTGCATGGGCAGAATCATACCCAATCACGGCGAAGACATCTCAAAATGTGGAAGAAAAGTTCTTCAACGAGTATGTCGCGCGTCATGGCGTCCCTGAAATTGTGATAACCGATCAGGGTAAAGAATTTTGTTCTCATTCTCTGGAGGAGCGGTTCAAAGAACACGGTATCGACCACAGGCGGTCTAGCCCGTACCATCCGCAGACCAATGGATGTACTGAAAGATTCAACCGCACTCTTAAAGAGTTGATCCAGAAAGGGGTGAACAATGGCTCGAGGGTGTGGGAGGACGAGTTGGGTGCGGCTTTGACAGCGTACCGCAGTACTCATCATTCGACAACCGGGTATACGCCATTTTATTTGACATACAGGCGACGGGCGAGATTGCCGAAAGCCATTCCCATCGATGCGTCGCAGGACCTTGGTGAGAGACTGACGTATCTCAACAACGCCTTGCTGCGTGCTCGTGAGGGGACAGCTAGATCTCGGGAGGTTCACAGGGAACAAATTAATAAGCGTGTGAACGCTGGTGAATTTAAAGTGGGGGACTCGGTGGTCGTAAAAGCTGAGGAGAGGATGAAGTTGACCTCTCGCAGTGACCCCGAGTATGAGATCTTTAAGATCAACGGACCTGTGGCGCATGTCCGCTAGGTCTGGTAAGGTGCGTGTAATCAATATATGTAAGTTGCACGTAGTCGACTCAGAAATGTGCTGGGACGCGGTACGACCACGCCCCATTCGTAACCCTACCAGGGGGACGAAGGCTAGCCATCACCCCAGGGCGATGTTGCCCGAGCCAGAACCTATGGTCACTGACGCTGATACGACACCCCAGGCTCGTAAGAAGCGGCCAGCTTCGGATATGGAGCCAGAGGTGCGTACAGGGGGTAAGAGGGTTGACCGGAAAAAGGTTCAACCCAGTACGAGTCGCAATCAAAACCATGAGTCACTGAGTGATATCATCGAAACTCCTAGGCCTATGGTGATTGACGCTCCAGAGGCGGCACCAGGGCTGCCCTCTGAGCCAATGGAGACGCTTCTATCGCATCCTTATATGCTGCGCAAGCGCGGGCGTATGCCGGATGACGATTTTGACAGCAAGCAACACCCGCTGGATATGAAGCGGAAGCACGGGTATAGGCGGGAGAACGAATCCGGTAACAAGCGACTCCGGATTGGCGTAGTAGACTCCACCCTTTATGATGACGTGCTATATGCTGATTTCATCAGTCGTATAAATGCCGTTATTCGGTGGCACGACCACCAGTAGCATGTATTGTATCGCTATACTTAACATCGCAAATAGCCAGTACATAAAGTATCATAACAATTAAGACTAAATTCGTTCGCAAGATACTAAAATGTATTCGTTTGAATTGTGTATAATGGCGTTGTGGTTTAGCAGGATATCGGGTATATGTAAGGACTCGAGTATACACCGCCTACCGAATGGCGTCATGGTAACTAAGCCGGAGACTGTGTCGGTGATACGGGCCGAATGGACCATGATAGTATCCATCGACCACCCTTACCTACCCACGGAGTTCCTGGGACGGTTGGCCCAAATGGCCAGTCTCGCCGCTAGCATGGGTACCAAAACATCGTTTTTAAGCGGGAACGATATATACGGATTACAGCATCGAATACGGGGGGTAAGGAAGATGGCAAGCCAAACACAGCAAACCATGAGTAGTCGAAGTGGCACTAGGCAGAAGTGAGGGTTATTTAACTTTGTGGGCGACATCGCATCATCGCTGTTCGGTACCGCTACATCTGGGGATATAAACGCCATACGAGATGTGGTAAAGAGAGCGATGACAAAGGTGAATAAAGTGGTGCATTTTACCAACCAGTTGACGTCGCATGTCAAATTAGCTTTCCGAGATATTGGTATGAACACGGACCGTATTAACGAGTTAGGCAACAACTTGGCCACTGCAACAGGCAACATGAGCCGAGTGCTCAGGCAGCAGGGGATTCGATTGTTGGAACTCTATGCATTGGTACGGTTAGGACATGTTATAGACTCGGCTGAACATGTGGTCTATGACTACCAAAAAGCAGCCGAACGATTCCATAGGCAAACGCATCCTTGGAGTTGGGTCGTCTAATGGAGGAACTTTTTAGTCCCGAAGATCTGACGTCCGTATCGAAACAGGTTAGTGCGGAATATAGGCTGATAAGACCGTATCAGTGGTAATACAGAAATGTAGTGGTATATCCGTTGTGGCAGGACGAATCGAAGCTCCATTATGTGGCGACGCTACCGTTAATTGACGGAGGACAATATATCGAATATGGACTACACTCATGGTCTGAACCATTGGCCAAGACAGGGTATTACATGCAAGTGATGCTGGCCCATACCAGCATTGGTCTAGATACCAAGACTGGGTGGTACTTTACCATGTCGGAGTGTCATGGTGCCAACCCTAGTGTGTGCCAGGGACAACTACGGGTCGGCAAGACCCACGTGCCCTGTATTGTGAGTGTATTGACAAATGCGACCTATAGCAACTGTAATATTCAACTAACGAAGTCAAACGTAACCACTAGTAAATTATTTACCAATAAAAAAAATTGGCGTAGCGTTGCAAACGTTCGGCGAGATGGTGGAAATTCATTGCGACGGACGACTGACGGACCGATGTATGGTGAGTAATGGCGTGTATGCATTGATGTCTGGGGAATGCGGGTATAGTGGGAGGGGCTGGCGATTCGAGCCTGTAGCGTCTTATAGTCGGACGTACACTCGAATAGGCCTAGCCATTGAAATGTCCCACTCGGATGTGTCCGGCGTTCTAAATCAATCCATGATAGTTGACGATTTAAAACTACAACCGTGGAACCATTTACAAAAGTCTAAGTACGTGCCACTAGCACCGTTATCCATGATCGACCCAGTGATGATCGATGGCATTGGGGTACATTCTTTCATATCATATTCAACGGGTTCCTTCGTAGTTGTGTTAGTAGTTGTGCTTATATTATACAAATGTGGCGTGTTATCACGCATGTGGAATGTGCTTAAATGCAAGCCACGTGCGGCCCATAAACGCAGGCCATGTGCGGCCCATAGTAGTGAACCGCATATCATCACACCAACTATTCAGACCCAGCAGCCCCGGAGAACTGCAGCTCTACCGGAGCCGCTGCGGATGGCAACCGGGTCGTCGCCTAATGCTAACGCCAGGACTGAGATCGACCCGACGGCTGCCGAATGGATAGAGATGGAGACGTACGTTGACGTGGTGGATCCTAACGTGAGCATAAACCGCTTGGAGGTATCACCATGACATTTTGGCACTAACTTTATATGTTTCTACTGGAACATTAATTGGTGAATATTAAATGTTGTAGCACGAACATTAGTATGGTGCCATGTTGGTACTGTATTATTTAATAGGAAAAATTCACATGATCTGTAATGATATTTGCACTGTAGGATTAAGGACTGACATTTATGGTGACGTCGTCACGATTAGATGACATCATTAGAGTAATTGATTGTGGTATATTATACTATTGTATTGCTTGATTGATCGTATTGTTCGCTATGTTAAGTTACGCGTGGATCGAGGTTATCGACCACGGTTTAATGATGCTATTAATGTGTTTCCGGGGGCGGTCTTTTGCGCTCGATATTCTGCTACCCGGACATGTATGTTTGTATAGTTATCACCCATACACTAACGTATGCTACTAACGTATTTCCGAGCATTCCGCTACTCGGACAAGTATTGGTGTATAATATATTGACCTGTATTATTGATTTCTTGAGAATTGGATAAATATCAGGTGGTATCCGTTCAGGCTGCTGGTATAGGTTTAGGTTGTTGATAGTCCACAACGAGTTAGTTGACACTCTGTTAAGGCCTTAAGAGAGATGGTCAATTAACTTTGGTTGTGGGGCGTATGTAGATATGGGATTGTCTTCTGGGGGTCATGATCCCGGGGACATCTTATATTTGCAGTCTAAGACCCCAGTAAATTACTATATTTGAATACCAGGCGAGCTAAGGAACAGATAACACAATGAGCAGGAAAATAATAGCGCGATCTAGTGTGTGCATCAAGTCGATGCAAAACTGACACGAAAATGTAGCTGAAACAATAAGTGAAATTGGAATAGAATAGACTAAGACTTAGGGCAGTGAGCTGATGGAGTCCGTCGGTGGTTGAAAGATGAAAGTTATTGCTGCAGCGGCGGCATAACCTTTTATAGTATTCAGCAGAAGTTACGACCAATAGTTTTCTAAATATTCAGGCAAGAGCGTCGGTAGGGTGCTACGGACAGAGTGTACATAGCACAGACTGAATGACTCATAGAATGACGTAGTAACGTGGCGACGACCGACTTACCATAGGACCGTGATAATGTGACCGAGTTTCTATATTTCTATAGAGTCAAGTTTGTGGGTGGTAATTTTGTCGAAACTGAAATCGAAACTGAATCTAAACCGAGCGCAAAAGGGATACTTGTGCCGGATAATGGCTGGCGCCAGGCTGGGGCGCCAGGCAGGAGTCAACCAAGGGGTTAGATATGACAAACGGACGTAGTTAGTTACATGGTGTCCTGTAGGCTAAGAGAAATGGTAACTTGAGTGCCGATAACTCTAGCATTCTACAAGTGGTCGATTGTATAGCATTCTACAAGGGCCGACTGTCGCCTACACAAATCGGAAATTACTATCAAAAAGGTATGTCAAGAGGCGTGCCGGTCCACCAGCAAGCCTTGGTATGAACAAGCATCCGTCATTCTAGACAGGTCATCGTCCGGATGAAGAAGCCATCCAGAATTCTAAAATGGGAGAACGAAAACTAAGATAGTATATAAAGGGGACTTTAACTTTAATCGGGATTCCGAGTCCGAACAACAGTGCGTTGAAGTAAACCTAGCCTCGAATCCATATAGTTCTGTGGAACTTATTTTTGTCGAAATTCAAATAAGTTCTTGATGAATGGTTTTAAGTAGCCAAGAACAGTATTCGGAGAAATTGTTTAGCTAGTCGCGAAACGTAACATTATTTAAGTAAAGGACCAGTAATCGTATTTCTAATTAACTACATAGAATACTGAATCAAATAAATAAGTTTGTTTTTATAAATTCTGTTGTGACAGTATAAGTCACTTTCACGTAAAAGTACATAGTTAGAATTAGGAGAATAAAGCTATCACCTTGATACTTTACCTCAAGGCACGAGTTCGTGTTTTAAATAGTGTTTACTCTGGCACCTACGGGAAACCACCGTAGCTTACCGACATCTTCTGTAATCAGATCAGGCCCAGATTACCAAGTACAAATATCGTCATAATCATCTTCTGACGAGGCGAGCTGGTAATCACGATACTTCCTCTTTGGAAAGATCGGTTGTCGCAGCAACCGCAACATCATAGTCTTGCCCGAGATAGTAGAGAAAAACAGAATCGAAAGATATAGAATCCGAAATCTTCAACGTGTTCATAAGAAAGAGCACATAGGGTGCGAAACAGTTTGGGAGGGAGACATACCATTGATTTTGATTTTTGACCTGAAATTATTTTTCCAGGTCTTTTTTTGTTTTGTTTATGTTTCACGGTGGATGTATACTTTTATTTAGATCTCTTTATTGCCTAAACAATAGCTCGCATGGTGTTCTCTTAGATGCGGATAATTATTTTTCCACAGAGAACACCCAAGCTCCAACGTACCACAATTACAATACAGTTTTTATAAAATACAATATAAATATATAATCACATAATTATACCCGAGAAGAGTATCACAGATTATGCTAATTACATGTGCATCCTGGATAAATAAAGGGATGCACTAAGTGTATACTGATTAATATAATGCGGCACATTAGTGCAGATCCACACTGGTAGCTTCTGCTAACCCACAATCCGTTCCATCGTACTGACGTGGGAACTAAAATAACAAGAAAGAAATATCAAATAATAATAAGGTAAAAAGACTAGTTCATCAGGCAGCCCCAGCGTAGCTGAGACTGCATGACAGGATTATGACATATTCGCTACGCTGTGTTGTGTACTTATGTCGCACACGACGTGTTTATAACACAGGAATCTGCAGCGATTACTTTATGTGAGACACAGCTATGCAAGAATATTGCGCAGCTGTGTAGGATGATCGTAGTCAGCCTAGTGACTGGGTGTCAATTGTTAAAACATATATAATAATAAGGAAAAGATTTAAAAAATAAACATATAATAATAAAGTTCTGTGTTCCGCACAACTACGGATAAATCCTGCTGCAACCTTGGCAATAGTGTCCACCAACATCCACTGTGAAGTTTCACCAGCGTGTCTGGGTACCCCGACTCATACAGGACGGACGCGGCGGATAGTCCTCTGCTGCCGATATATCACTACTAAACAGGTCCAGGTTGGTAATACTGTAGCTGGAAGATGGTGTGGATGTATCCATTGAAGCACTGGCGATGGCAGAGATGATGACTGGTGATGTGTGAATTGGTGCTTGTGTGGAGTGTGGAGATTACTGTTGTTGTTGACGTCGTGGTTGTTGTCCGTGCTGCAGGTGGACTGAGAGCTGTAAACCGGATGAGTGACTTCTGTAGTGATGATGCTGATGCTGCAGCGGATGCGGATGCAGATGCTGTGCTGGCAGATAACTCGGATTTTCGTTACCTTCAGTAGTTTACTGGCGGTCATTCTTGGTATGGCACAGATCTCAGTGGGGTGTGTGAGGCATTTCTTTCCAGCGTAAGGACGATCCGGCATAGTTGCGTTTCGAACTGCTGGATCCATGGGAGTGCTGCTGCATGCGAGTGATGTGGTCCTGCGCTGAGATGCGGTGACGATTGCTGTGACTTCCATAAGTCGGATCTCCTCGTCGATTATTAGACTACAAGGAGATATAGATCTGTCTGAAACATCCTGTAAACCCTGCTCCGATATGGTCACCCATGTTGAAATAACCACACAAATTGGCCAGCCGACTGCGGATGCGGATGCTGATGTCGTGTGTGATGCGGGCGGTGGTGTTGCTGTGGGTGCTGCTGGAGGGGAAACTGCAGGCGATGCTGGTACCGTTACTGCAGGTGCTGCCGATGCTGGTCGTGCTGGTGATTCCATCGTGATGTTGGCTGATGCTACTTAATAACTTAGTGCATGTTGCGTGGCAGCTGCGGTGGCTGTTGCTGGTCTGTAATGTGGAAAATCTGGTTGTCCCCATTTCGTATGCTTGGTCTTTCCCATAGGAAGTACATTAAGCGGAAGTCTATTTTCAAAACGAGTGCTAAAACGTCAATGTTCTCACTTTGTTCACCAGGCTGTAAAGTTACTACTAACACATGATGTTTTTCCGTCAACACGTGCGTCACATCGTGTATACTGTATATAGGTATTTGCAGTCTGAACAGAATGTGCGTTGAAAACGATGATCACGATTGATATGTAGCATCAAGTCTGAATTGTTGGAAAACGCATGCTTACACAGCTGTCCATTGAGCTGTGATGCTGTTCACGTATACTTCTTTCTGGAATGAACTGCCGCCGACTCTTCTGAGCTGTCGGACAAGGCGAGATCCTGGGCAAGTGACATCTTATTTCCGAATATTGATAACGGTGCGGACTACCTAACCTAATCTATTTTTCCTAACTCTTCATACTTTTCCTGGCCAAATGATATTAATAGTAGTAATAAATAAAAAATAATAAAACAGCAGAATTTGGTTTGCGACACGAAAGTAGCCTAATGCTTGTTCTTCCCTTGTGCCGAGTTTGACGGGAAGACGAAGTTTCAGTGCGCAATCTCCTCCTTTTATACTTCTTGGTGACGTCACAGGAGGGCGGATGACCACACCCAACGGTTCTATGGTGATTCGGCAACACCCTATAAGGAAAGTTTGGAATTATTTAAACCCGGAGTCAGATGACATATTCCTCCCGTGTAAAGAAAGTAATTATAAATACAACAAGGAAAGAGCATCACTTTCGTCTCCACTCAAAGGAAAAACAAGTCTCCGATCAACATAATAACTAATAATAATAATAAATAATAATCTTTATTTCAAGAGGGTACATCGTCAGTGGCCTGATGTTCCCGAGGCCCTCAAAACATATATACACTATGTACAATAATATATAATTATATACACGCCAGGTATGTACAAATAGACATGTGTACAATAATTGCACTTACACGCACGCATGCACGCACTCGCTGAGACACGCAGGCGGGCGGGCAGGCAGGCATACAGTAAGGCAGGCAGGCAGGCAAACATGTAGGGAGGTAGACAGGCAGACTTATACTAGTTGCGAGTCTTCAAGGTAACAGGTAAGCTGTTAAAACTATTTTGGGAAACTAATTTGACCGGACGCTGTAGCTACCTAAGGCAGCATCTGCCTCCAGCCATATTAGCCCCAAAATATTAAACAGAATATTTATTAAATCATACATGTTCAAGTTCACTTTATATAAATGTACATAACGACTGTGGTGGTAGAGTATTTGCAGTACAGTAATAATTACATGTGTGTAATATTCATAATTCTATGATTCGGTAGTAGTAGTAGTAGTAGTAGTAGTAGTAGTAGTAGTAGTAGTAGTAGTAGTAGTAGTAGCAGTAGTAGTAGCAGTAGTAGTAGCAGTAGTAGTAGTAGCAGCAGCAACAGCGGCGGCGGCGTTTGGCGGCGGCGGCAGCGGCGCCGGCAGCGGTCGTAGTAGCAGCAGTAGCAGTAGTAGCAGTAGTAGCAGTAGCAGTAGTAGTAGTAGCGATTGTAATAGTAAGTCATTTTTTTTTTTTTTCATCCTAGCCCTTAATTATCGTATTATAATTGTCCCAAAGGAAAGCCTGGCACGTGTCTAAGACCATTGTGAATCCCAAAGCGTTTTCGTCTCTTCAGATGACCAAAACTTTGTCTCGAAGGCAGATGTGGCAATGAAACGAAGAAGAACAGATGATTATTATTATTATTATTATTATTATTATTATTATTATTATTATTGTTATTATTATTATTTTTTATTATTATTATTAGATGTTCATCTATCTTGTATGTTTGATGTGAATGACCTAAGTGTTGACGAATGCTTAGTATTTATTGGTACAGAATTCCACATTTGCGTTGCCATGTATGTGAAACTGTACCTCCCGTAATCTGTTCTTATTTTTGGAGGCTTTAATAGACTGTTCGTCTTCGACCGTAAATGTCGAGAATGCGTGTCTTCTACCAACGTAAACATGTCTTTCATGTAGATAGGTGCAAGGCCGTTTAATGATTTATATGTCATGATATTGGTCTTAATTGACATTCTCCGAGTTAATGTTGTCCAGTTCAATGTTTCGTACATTTCTTGTGATGGGGTCCTATAGGGTACTTCTAATATTATTCTAGCTGCACGTTTTTGTAATTTTTCAAGCTTATTTAGCAATGTAGGCGTACCGGCATAATACACAAGACAACAGTAATCTATATGGGAAAGGATATATGCCTTATAAAACAGGTTTCGTTCTCCAACATTCATATATTTCTTATTTTTCTTTAGCATATAAATAAGTGAAGCGATCTTGTTACAAATTTTGCTAATGTGCTGTTGCCATGAAAGGTTGTCATTAATATATAAGCCTAAAAGTTTTGCTTCATTTACTATTTCTAACTCGCCATTATACATCGGTATCTTCATTTCCTCATGGTTAATCTGCTTTCGTTTGTTTGCACTGCTTATGATTAATAGTTTAGTTTTCTCCGTATTTACAACCATTTTATTATTTTGACACCAATTCTGTATCAAAGCCATATCATAAGTTAGTTGTTCTTTTATCTTTGGCAAACTGTCAAAATTACAGTGCATAGTCGTATCATCACAATACATGTCAATGTCACTATTTACACCCATATGAAGATCGTTTACATATAATATAAACAAGAGTGGTCCCAACACCGAACCTTGCGGTACACCTACACTTACCGGTAAATGATCAGACACCTTATCAGAAATGGCCACATACTGATATCTATTTTCTAAATAAGATGAAAACCACTTTAGCGTTAATGAATCAAATTTATAAATGCCTAACTTTTCTAACAATATACTATGATTAACTAAGTCGAATGCTTTCTTAAAATCTATTAAAATAGCGCCTACAAACTCGCCATTATCTATTGCAAATCGCCATTTTTCTACTAATTTAAGTAATGCAGTCTCGCATGAATGTTTCGGCCTGAATCCTGACTGCGCGTCATTCAGTAAATCATAATTACTTAGGAATTTGTACAAATGATTGTGAACAGAAATAATTTTGGACAGAATCGGTAAAATAGATATGGGTCTATAATTACTAATATCTCCTTTGTTGTCTGATTTGAATAACGGTTTTACCTGTGCGCACTTCCACACTGTCGGAAACACGCCCTTATCGATGCTTATATTAATAATACGTGTTATTGATGGCGCTATGACTGGTCCTGCTAATTTGAGGAAATGTGCATTCAGCCCGTCAAAACCGGCAGACTTATTTGTTTTTAGGCGGCTAAGTTCATCGTAGACGTAATTTACTGTTATTCTCGGGATTTTGAATTTAATTTCGCTTGGGACTTTATTTCTAACGTACGTTTTAAGGTCATTTGATATTGCGTGGGAGTGTGTATTTATGGAAT
The DNA here is from genome assembly GCA_034401795.1 of Chaetoderma sp. LZ-2023a. Lineage (NCBI taxonomy): Eukaryota > Metazoa > Mollusca > Caudofoveata > Chaetodermatida > Chaetodermatidae > Chaetoderma > Chaetoderma sp. LZ-2023a. Next base: position 91,690,561 of record CM067375.1, read on the forward strand.
TTGCTAGATTAACGGCAACAGTAGTGAAATATTGATTAAACATTTCGCAGTGTTTTTCCATGTCTCTAATTTCATTTCCGTCAATATCGTGCAAAACCAATGGCATTTTGTTCGCTTTTGGATTGATGCTTTTCATAATGTTCCATATATTTGAAGGATTCTTTTTATTTTCAACCAACGCTGTGCTGAAGTAGTTTTGCTTAGCACGTTCATTTAACGACATTACTTTATGTTTAAACTCTTTGTATTCAATCATGTTCTTAACCCTTTTATAGTAATCTCTGTCTTTAATTGCTTTTAAAATGTCATCGTTTATCCACCCAGGCTGGCAGAAACGTTTGACTCTACGTTCGATAATAGGAGCGTGATTATTAAAATATCTATGAATGCGTCCTGCCATATTTGTAGAGCTTCATTAGGATCATTTAGCAAATCCATTATCTCCCAATTATATTCAGACAATGTTTGAAGAAATTTCTGATTGTCAAACTTCTTCTTGCATCTATATTTTATAGAATGGTGACTGTGCGATTTTTGCCTAAGATTCTGACGCATACCAAAAACGGGAGAATGGTCGCTTGACGCAACATCGCCTACGCTTACTGACGTAAATTTAGTTTGCTCTGTAACGTATATATGATCTATTAGCGTAGCTGTTTTTTCGGTTATTCTAGTCGCAGTTTTTACTAATTGTTCAAGATGAAATATTTCCATTACTGATTGCCATTTCTGCGCGATAGGTTTGAGAAAATTAATATTGAAGTCGCCTATGAGAATGATATCCGCATTCTCTGAATATGCCGGCTCTAGCAAAGCTTCAAACTCGTCTATCCAGCTTGTAGTGGAATCCTGGGGTCTATAAACGCAACATAATAAAAATGATTTCGTTTTATAGGGCGTAACCTCAATCCATAATGCTTCTATATTCAGAGTTTCTAGATCAAGTCTCCTACGATGGGACTGATTCTCGGCTATGTAGATCACGATTCCTCCTCCTGCATTACTTATCCTATCTTTTCTCTCAACACTATAACCTTGAATATCAATTTGATTATCCGTAACAACACTACTTATACATGCTTCTGTTATACCAAATATTTCTATTTCCTGTACACTTTTTTCCATTATTATTTTTAATTGGCTTATTTTAGGCATTAAATGCTGTATATTTAAGTGTCCAATACGTATACCCTTTCCCGTTAGATTAAATGACGTAATATCATACTGCCTCACGCGTCTGATAAACCTTTTGCTGCAAACCCACTGCTCAGCGGCAGTCTTAATACTGGCATGCGTATATAGAGCGTTACCATCTTTAATTTTACAATATTGTATAATATTAAGGAGATCGATAAAATTTAATTTAGTCATATTATTATTATTATTATTATTTTTATTATTATTATTATTTTTATTGCCAATATCATCATAATCATTATCATCATCATCATCATCCTCATAATCATCATCAGCAGCAGCAGCAGCGGCGGTAGCAGCAGCCGCAGCAGTAGTAGTAGAAGCAGTAGTAGTAGAAGCAGTAGTAGCAGTAGCAACAGTAGTAGCAGCAGTAGCAGTATTAGGAGATGGTGCATCCTCCTCATCATCATCATTTTTTATTGTGGTAATGGTGGATGTGGTGGCTGGCTGATTACATTATTTGTAACCATGACGCGGCTACGTACATCGTCAAGCGATAAGGAAGGAACAGGTGTGTACTCATCAACAACGGCAACAAATGTGTCAATGGTTTCCGCATCCATATTTCCATTAAGATCATTAATAAGTAACTTATCAAATCTGTTAGAGATTGATACATTGTACATAATGGCATCATCAACATCATCATTATTATTATTATTATTATTATTATTATTATTATTATTATTTAGAGTCTTACCCAAATTTGCGTTGCGTCCAGTGTGATCATCGCCTCTTTCCCGATAATCCGTAGCTAGCGTTGGCGCTTCTTCTTGGCCGGACCCCTATGCTCTTGGGCACCGATTTGCTTTATGACCATGGGCGTTACACACTCGGCATCGGACCGGTTGACCGTGTCGGCACGATGAAAGTCTATGGTTGGGTTCACCGCAGTACTGACATGCAGGCCTTACAATGATCGACACATAGTCGTTTATGCATTGTACCAAGAGACTGGAGCCAGTCCTGTTTATGTGCAGTTTATCCGCGAAGTAAAGTTCATTGTTAATTCTAGCTGGTGCGTTGTTGGCGTAGAATAGCTCTGACGACTCGATAACGGTGAAATTTAAGAATTGTGCCCGCACTTCCAGATGGCGATTAAAGTTCCGAACGAATTCCTGCCGACGTGGGTTGTCTGCCCGTGGGCACAGTTCACAGACGTACAATTTGCTTTGCGGGGCTAACACATGAAGATCACACACCAGCCCCTCCAATGCTTTGAGAGCGTCACGTATGTCACCGTCGGAATTGTTTGTTCCAGCCATTACAATAATGTTTTTGTAGTGTTGCAGATCCATCGAATATAATACCTCCAATATACGTTCAATCTTTGCCCCTCTACAGCAGATAACATTAACTGACTGGCTAAGGCCACGTTCATTTATTCCTTTAATAATGGATGAACCTATGATGAGTGTTTGTTTTGTAGGATCTGATAAGCGCCCTTTCGATCTACTAGCACTCGTAATGACGGGAATCTGGTTTTGATCTGTAGATAGTGTGTCATGCTTCAAATGATGGTCGGAATTTGTAGAAATTGCGTCTATATTCTGAGTCTGCTTCTGGCGGATGGATGTAGAGCTCGTGTCCTTCTGTTCTTGTTGTTGATGCAAGTGTTTTGATGTACCCCTATGCTCACGTTGTGTTTCATTGATCTGGCGGCTTTCGTGTTTCTGAAGGTGGAGAGGCTCGCCCCCTTCTCGGACATTGACGCGAGGTTTACACATGTCATCACAATTTAACGATTTACGATTCCTGAGTAAAGTGACACTATCGCTAGGCTCAGAGATATTTTCAGGGAGCTCATCTGTACCGACACCTATCTCTGCTGTTTCTGTTTTTCTGTTCATGACGGCAGCTAATCTAACGTTTAGCTCATTGTTTTCGTCTCTAAGAATGGTTATTTCATCATCCCTCTGAAGTAGAAATTTGTTTAGTTCTTTAATTTGTAACAGTAACTCATTTTCAGATGCTATTTTCGCCTTGTTTATGACAATACTAACGGGTGTACTAGTAATTACAGGATTGAAATTGAGCTCCTTAGGTGTTGTCTCTGGACTAGCCACTTCATTGCGTGCGGTATGCGTAAAGTTTCCTGAAGATATGTCCATCGCGTACGGTTTTGGCTCAGTACTGCTGTCCAAGCTCCGATCTGAATCGCTGCTGCTATCATAGATATGGCTCGCCAAATACAATAAGTCTGTAGCTATCCAATAACGGGAATTGGCACCTTGTACGTGGATGACGGATGTGCTGGGGTACACAGTGACAATAGCGCTACGTTGATTTCTATCTGCCGCAAAACGATTCACACGGAAAATTATTCCATTGTCCCCCTTGAGAGTGCCTACACCGTAATACGCTTCACATTGTTTTAACCATTTCGAAATATTACTGGAATCTTTGACTTTAACAGTTACGGAGAAAGTGTTATATTTAATTTTGAAATTTACATTGTCATCACATCTAACATCTTCTAAATCTTCTATACTTGCATTGATATCGCTATTTAACAAATCAGCATTTATAGTTAATAGACTTTCACATAATAGACCGGATGTCGCCATTGTAAACACATGTACGATTCAGGTCGACCAGGCACGGTATAGAAATTTAACTGTCCTTTGTTAAGGGATTAACTTCCGCCATTACGCCTCGAGAACAACATTGATTTGACCAACGTCAATAGCACATTGCGCAAATTATATGCAATTTGAACAATTCTTATAAATATAAATAGAAAAAATCACTTATAACTCGATATATTCCACATATTTTTTAAAAACTATGTACACATTCCTAAGCACGCCATTCTTAGCTACACAATGATGTAACTATTATAATACTAATCACGCGAGAAACATTTTAAATTTCGAGATATTACGGAGCAACTTTTAAGCGTGTTCACTATCACGGAGACTCCTAATGCACCAAAAAATTATTCGTGTGGAAGCTCACCTTTTAATTAGCATGAAGCGGTTTTTCAGATTCGATGCTTATAAACTTGCCTGTTTTAATTTCAGGCTGGAGCGCCCGATGGGGTGTGGGAGAGCGTGATGACGTCGGCAGCAATTGTCCCGACTCACCCCTTCTGCTTCTTCCATCACGCTGTGGTAGATGCACGTTTTGGGCTGCTCTTGTGTTTAAAGACTTTGCTCCAATTTACTGGAAATAGAAGTGAAAGTCACGTGGTGTCTTATTGTGAAAGCAAGTGGTTGATCGGAAACTTAGGCAATATTTACATAATGGCAGAGTACTGATGCTGCTGATTATTTTTTTGTTGATGCAAAAGACGGAAATATATGTTTTAAAATATGTTCCTCGAAACAGCGTCCCTGTATGCGCGTGATCTTATACATGCGTCTGTGGTTTGTCTGTAATAAGTGTATTCCAGCCTGTGTTGATCTTGTGCGGGAATATGTAGGTAAGAGAATATTTGAAATTCTCCCTGATATTATACTGTCGAAGTTTTGATGCCGCTTCATCAGCCCGTGAGTGAATGATCTGTCTACACGTAGAACTTGATCAAAATTAGAACAATATAGCTGTCCATAATTATTGTCTGGTTTAAACAGCTCCATGACTTGCGGAAATTAAGTATACTAATTCCGCCAAGCTGGACTGTGTTTTACGGGTGGGCGGACTGCCAAGCATCCTCCTCTGTTGGTAGGACTAGTCCCATCCCTACCTAGACCAAACATTATTTATTATAATACAGCTCGGAAAATGCGTGCCTCAGTTTACAATTACAATACCGTCGTATGGAGATTGTGAATACAGTCAACCTGAATGTCCATGTTTCTGTTGTAGTGATTCATTGATACACGTGGCTGTTTATCTGCGGATGATGCTTGTGCTGTTGTGAAGTGTAACATTTTCATTACCCCGGGGTGGGGCAGGTAATTGAAGTGTGGTATCAACTCTATTGGACATGATGTATTTCTCTCTGTAATGGCTGAGCCCATAGGCAGGACAGAGTTACTTTAGAGCATGGATGACGAGGAAGGGAGCTGTCGTAACTTGAATCAATCCATTATTGAATTCAACTTTTCGGTAAAAAGATCCTACTCGTGACGGACGACAGACTGCGGACATCCTGCTCTCTTAATAGTATTAACAGCTATTACGTGTGATTGAGGTATAATATTTTAGCTATTTCCGTATGATGGTTCCGGAGGGTGGGGGGAATGAGGGATCCCCGGTAGGGCGCACTGTAGATGGCTGTGGTGTTGCTCCTTTTCGTATGATCAGTTTTCCGTAAACCGGATAAGGTGATTGCAGAAAATGTTGACTGGTGTTGATGGCGGCAGTGTACTGTTGTAGGGAAGTCTGGGCTGCTTTGTGGTGCTGGTGTGCTGCAGATTAGGCATATCTAGGTTTCCACGCTGGTGAATGCTGAGTCTGTTGCGGTTGCGGAAAAGTCGGGATCGCGGAAAGTGATGCACTTCCCCGCATCTGTGCGGGAGGGAATGTTGCGGAAAAATATGTCTAACCTTTTCGATTTTTCAAACATTAGGTGATTGCTATTCGTTGCTGTCGCTGATGTTGAATGTCTCCATTATATCTTCCTTATAACCGGATGTGTATGTGATGTTCGCACAATGGTGAATTGCCGTATCCAGCCTTGTGGGAAAGTGTGTTCTGTGTGCTCCTGGATTTCCATGTCCGGTGTGATGTTCTGACTGTTCAGGGGGGGGGGGGGCGGCGGCGTGTGTGGTTAGGGTTGCCCGCTGGAATGGAGAATTGGTCATCTCCCATTACATCATTATATGATGATTGGTACACTGTCGTAGTTTTTAAGTACCGTGAAAATTCGAGCTGAGAGTCTGCTGAACGAGCTGCTTCCCTGCCTACCACCCGTGTGTGTATGTGTGTGTGTGGGGGGTGGGGTGGCTGCTGCAATGTGGGATGCCACCTCTGTAAGAGTGGACTCTCTCATATCTGAAGATTGACAGTCTACCGACGACGAGTGGAGGGTGAAGTGGACAGGCCGAATGATGTCCGAACTTGGTGCCTAGAAGAGCGATGTGCATTGTAGATGGGGCAGTGGTGGTATGGTCAGATGGGGAGCGCCATGGGTAGGGAGTAGTCGCATGATTTGGGGGCATGGACGGGTACACCGAGTTGTGCAGTTCTGATGTTCCTCAAAACGAGCCAAGGCCTCATCCGGCCTCTTCCCTTCCATGCTATTCACTACATGTTCCACCCCACAAGAAGCATGGCCCATGGCGGCCTCAGCTTCTGCTCGTAGTAACTCTATGCGGGGGGGGGGGTATAACATGGAGTTGGTGAGAGTGAAGTCTTCAGATACGACTTCCCAGATCTAGTAGACCTGCACTGAGGAGGGAGAGGGCGAGTACATATCTCGTCATCGTCCCCAGCATTAGTCGATCTTTCACCGGACTCCTGGCTTGGTAGGAGGGAGGTCGAACTGGCACCGCAGTCCTCTGGACTAATGTCGGGAACACTTGTTTCCGCAGAGACATTTATCTGGGTACCGGTGTCACATGGAAAGCCCAGTCCGAGCTCTGGCACTGGGTCGTCACTGACACAAGGTTTAAGTCGATTGAAGTGGATGACTGAGGTCAGGCCATCCGAAGCGCGGGTCTGGTAGGTCACATCCGATGTCTTACCGACTACCACATAGGGGCCTTTCCAATGGTAATTCAGTTTCCTCGACACGGTTGCAGAACGTCACGAATCGTGTACCCAGACAATCTTTCCTGCTTCTTATGGGTCTCCATGCACCCACCGGTCGTGCCATGTTTTCTGACGCCGGTGTGCAGTGGATAAAGTTGCTCTCACTAGCTCATGGGTCTGTTCTATCCGCTGCTGCATGAACTCTATGTAGAGAGATGGTGAATTTTTCTCCTCCGGAATCCTGGGCATGGCCAGATCCAGTGACAAGGCTAATTCACGACCTAACATTAACCACGCAGGGGTATAACCCATGCTGGAATGTACTGAAGTGTGGTATGCCATGAGCACATATGGGAGTTGTAGATCCCAATCTCTACAATCAAGGCACGTTTTCTTCATCAACATCTCCGCAAGTGTCCGGTTGAACCTCTCTACCATACTGTCGCTGCGGGGATAGTATGGAGTCGTCCTTGTTTTGACGATATGAAACAATTTGCAGAGCTCAGAGATCAGCCGGTTCTCAGAATTACTTCCTTGATCAGAGTGCAGCTCATAGGGTATTCCAAATCGGTAGAACACATTGCCTGCCACGACCTCCACTATTGTGGATGCATCTTGGTCCGGCAAAGCAAATACTTCCACCCACTTTGTAAAATAATCTTGTAATACGAGGATGTACTTATTTTCTTCATCCGTTGTATTCAAGGGTCCGAGCACATCAACAGCCACTCGCTCCCACAGTGCACCAACAATTTGTACTTGTAGAGGTGCGGAATGGTGCTGGCCACACATTTGGCGACCCATGCCTTCACACTATCACGAATTCAGATCCAGTGGAATTTCTGTTTTATCCGGGTTAATGTCCGCTCAGCAGCTAGATGACCCACGTTATCGTGTAGTTGTTGCATAATTGTATTTCGATAACATTCCAAAATTACTATGCGTTTGTTGATGTAGAGAACGCCATCAAGCATGTGACATTCTTGAAACAGCTGGTAGTAGTATTTTGCTGTTGCGGATAATGGTGTAACAGATTCCCGAGGTTTCTGAGCCAGCATACTGAGGCGTGATCCATACGGAGGGTAAATGGGTGACCGTACAGAAAGTGTTTATAAAACTTGACAAAGTAGACCGCAGCCAGTAGTTCTTGCTTAGTGGTCGCATAACATTTCTCTGTCTTATTCAGAGTATGTGAACCATAACCCAATACCTGCTCTGTCCCATCACCCATGACCTGAGATAGAACTGCGCCAATAACGTAAGCTAATGCATCAGTGTCCAGGATGAAATCAGACTTAGGTTTAGGATGAGCGAGAATTGGAGCGGTCATCAAGAGCTCCTTCAATGACCTGAAGGAACTTTCACACCCGCTCGTCCACTCGAAAGATCCCTCCTTTTCGGTGATCTTGAAGAGGGGTGATGCAATCTCGCTGAAATGATGGATGTATCAGCGATAGTACTGACAAAGAAGCTCCGAGTTTCCGTTACAGACACAGGGGTCTGCCACTCTGCCATGGCTTTTGTTTTTGATGGTTGGGTGGCCACTCCATCACCGGAGATGACATGTCCCAGGAACTCAATGCTATGTCTGAAGAGATGACATTTCTTGGGTTTGAGATTTAAGTTAGCTGTGCAGAATCTAGATAGCACGGTATCTAAATAGGATAATGTTTGCTCAAACCAGGGACAAAATACAATTACATCGTCAATGTAACACAGACAGATTTCCCATTGCAGGGTAGTTAATACCTGCTCAATGAGATGCTCGAAAGTTCCAGGAGCGTTGCACAGGCCATAGGGCATCTTGCGGAACTGAAAAAGATCATCTCTGCAAACGAATGCGGTCATGGATGTGATGGTGGTTTGGTATCATTCTGTATATAGTCGGCTTGTTTGTGGAGAACTTCCATGAGTGCTATTGGTGGCTGAGTGTGGAAAGGACCAACTCGTCATCGCTGCTGCTGTGATTGCTTAGATGATGATGGAGTCAGGGTAGCAATGGTGGTGGCGTTGGTGCAGATTCTGTGTACGCTGTGTTGGTGTATACTGCAGTGTGGATAGGACTCTCGTGTTCGCGAGTGAGGGCTACCTGTGCAAGCCACCTTTTACAAAGCATCATGGGATGTTTAGTTGATGCGCAGAAGAAACACCACCAGCGTGCCACTGTCACTTTCTTTGTACGATGTTTCTTCTTGCGGATCCATGGTGCCAAATGAATGCTTCCTTCGAGATCACCGCCAGTGCTGGAGGTTGTTGGTGAAGCTATAAGAGGTTGTGAATTGCATACTACCAAAGGACACCAGGTGTTAAGTGTTAAGGTGGGACGTGGTGCTGGCAAAAACGTTGTTTCAGTGGAGGTGCTACAACCTACCACTGCCATTTTACATAGGAAAGAAGGTTGAGTAGAGACGGAAAGTGCAGGGTCACTTTTTCTGAAGAGGGGAGATGACAGTGCTGCGGATGCAGTGTGCATCGTAGGCACTGTCATAGAAGCCGGGTGCGGGTGAGTGCATGGCGTAATAGGAATGTGTTGCCGAGTATAAATGGCCGCCTGACGTTGGGGTTCAGGGCCGCAGTTAAGCCAGGTTGTGGAAATGGGCACCGAAGCGACTCTGTAATCAGTGCCTGTGCTAGTTTGACGGATTCTCAGGCTGCGGGGTACATCGGTCAGCGGTTGGAGTTGTAGATGGAGGTTGGTTTGGACATCGATCCTTCCAGTGGCCCGGCTGAGCATATTCAAAGCACATGTTTGGTGGTGGTACTGAAGCTGTGGTGAGTTGCGGTCTAGTGGTGGACTGTGTTGCTATGGTTGTGCTGAATGTTGTTACGACATTAATGAGCGCGGAGATCTGCTTAGTGATCTCTTCTAGTCTTTCATGCATGTTTTGCCTATTGTTGTTGTTGTGCTGGTTCCCATGTCCTTGGGCATTGTTGTGGCCCCATAAATGGGATTGGCCATGCCCTCTTCCTCTAGATGCGTGATTCTTACTGTTTTGTTCTTGCTGCGCATGCTGTTTGTTTGCTGATGTGGTGGTGGTGGTGGTGGTGGTGGTGGCGGTTGATTCGGTGGTAGTGGCGACTTTTACATCATTGATTGAGTGTAGTTGGCGGCGATTATTTTTCTCCCGTTCCAAGAAATCCTAACTGTGGTGGCCCTGGGTTGTTGTATGCCGCCGTCCTCCGTGAGAAATAGTTTTTCTTTTAAGGCGGGTTTCTCCACTCAATGCGTCGATGAAGGCGTCTAAATGTAAGTGTGTTATGCCCTCGAGATTTGTGCTGGGGTACGCATGGGTAATTAACCGACAGATGCGGCTTGCCAACTCCGGTAGTGTTTCCTCCAAGCGTCGACGTAGGTTTTTGAGTTGGAGTCGACTGATTTCTCCAAAAGTGACCCTGCTGTACCCTGCTGTGTTGCCGAATCTTTCTGACAATGCGTTCTCCAGTTCGGTGTACGATGGAGTGTAGTCTGTTCCTAAGTCTGCCAGAACTTGCAGAGCTTTTCCAGACAGCTTTGCGGCTAAGTACTCGCACATCTGACAATTGCTCCACCGGTTTGTCCTACTTAGTATTTCAAATTGAACCTTATACTTGGCCTAATCAGTCTCCCCACTAAATTCGGGGTGGGGGGGGTGTGAGAATGATCCGGCCAATTCCTCATGGAGAAGTGATGGGCGCGAAACCCCGTGGTGGTGCTGGGGAAACTGATGAGAATGCGGATGTTGGTCAGCATGTAGGTGGTGGTGGTGGTGGTGGTGGTGGTGGTGGTGGTGGTGGTGGTGGTGGTGGTGGTGGTGGTGTTTCCCGTCGCGTTATTGTCTGTGAAGGTGATTCCCGTCGATTATGTATTGGTACATTGGTTCTGCCGAATATCGCTCTGATGCAGGTCCATAGAGAGGTGTAGGTATATAGACAGGTGGAGGCGTGAGACGATGTGGACGTTCCTGATGCTGGAATATATATTCCTCGTATGGAGGCAGAGCAGGTGGCTGATGCGATATCTGTTGCTGTATAGTATTTCCTAGTGTACTGCGGTCCAAAGCTTTCTAATTAAACAAAACACACTAGATGGCTATCTGCCATATACAACCATCCATTGCAATAAATAGAGTATAATTATATGAGGTAACTAAGTATCATATATCGATCAATTTAGATGGTGCGGCCTGTTGAAAGCACCTACAGTAAACAAGGGTACTATTCACAATAAAACAGAAATTATAAAGTGCCGTCTTAAGACCGGTAAGATACCTATTAGTCATCAGTACCATATACAGAAATGATAATTAAAAATACACTAGTATAGCCACTTGAGTACCTAATAGTCATTGGGACGGAACAGGCTACTATGTTATTGAAATTCAGGCGCTAACATATTCAAAGTGCGAGTCAACACGTTCTCTGAAGCTGGAGAGATTTCCGCAGGCGATTTCCGCAGCTGATCTCTGCAGGCTGGTCTCCACAAGCTGACTCCCCCAGACAGGGTAGACACGGTACATACTCAGGACAGTGCAACAAGCAGTGAAGAAATGTCTATTAGATAGTCTTGGTAACTAGTATACAATTTATACGGAAGTGAGAATGTTACCCGTCCGGCGATGGAAGTAGCAAAGTTGAAGGTTGCCAATTAACAGAGAGAGCTGTAATTAATATTAGGCAGTTACATAACTTGGCACACGGTGTGGGATGCGTCACATAGCTCCTGCAGCGCACCCAGCAAAGTTCCCCCAGACTGTGGTCAAAATGTTAATTAAACACACATGACATGCAGTGCAGAGATTGAAGTCCACTTTTCAGCGTGATTGACAGATCCAGCGAGTCATTCACCAAGAATCACCATGCTCTACATTCCATAGAATCACATCCCGGGCCCGCACGGCCCGCTCTCGGAAAAGCTCCCTTAGGAAAGTCCGGACGCGGAAGGTATAACTTTAAATTTGGATTATTACCCCCGGATGGCCGTCCAGGGGTGTCCAAAAACTGGTGGAAGCTGAGGACGTCCTACTACCGCGGATGTGCTTGGATCCATAAGACACTGGTTGATGTGAGAATCACTTGTAGGTCAGCAGTTACATCCGTCCTCCTGATGGTCCAGAGGTCCTGTGCGGGCTGGCTTCCACACCGACAATGCGCCTGATTCTCGATTTGTCACCCCTTTTACACTACTCGTGACGTCAGAGGCGGATGCCTCAGCCAATCAGCGGCCGTGCAGTAGTCAATCAGCGTGCAGCTAGATCAGTGACGTATGTACCACGTTCTAGAACATTCTAGATCTATTTATGCATACACGTGATTACGACTTCAAAAGCAATATTTTGAAGATAATTTAAGGTGATTTTCGCGGATAACGGATTTTAAAATGGTTAACAGTTCTAGAAAGCTCGTTTTATTCTGGTCCTGATCGATACCAAGAACAACGAGAACGGAATAATTAAAGGTTTTTACAGATGCAGGCTGGCATCATAATAAATTACGTCGTGAATGACGCGATTTAGTCCGTCATAAAGGCTTGATAATTGTATGGCTTTACTATTTAACAAACAAGCTTATTGAATATTTTGAAACTAAACACCCAGTCAAATTAGTTTCAAAGTATTCGAACAGTTACCTGTATAGTTTTCTGGAAATTGAGATTCAGGGAGTGCAGGGATCGATTGATCTAAACACGGGCAAAGCGTGAGTGGAGCTTACCTTCAGATTTGCGGGGCATGGCTAAAACTGGATTACTCTACTGTTCGTGTTTGGTAATATTGCTATTAACAATATGTTCATAAGCCAGCTGTCTGTATATTAATTATTTATGTATTTATTTTATCTATTTATCAAAACAATTTAAGCCCTAGAGCAATATCTGTACTGACTAGTCATATGTTGACTCTGAATAGGAGTATGCATCAGCTTGAATCGTAAGTTACGTTTTCAAAGCAATTCATGAATTTATTTTCTCACTCAATCACGTCAAAATCAACTACCCGACGCATATGCTGACGCCATAATCACGACGCAATGAATGATTCGATTAAGCCCGTCTTAATAGTTCGACACGTTGTACGCATTGTATGGTTTTGCTATTTAAGAAACATGCTGTTGAATATTTTAAAACTAATTTGATTCGGCGCTGTTGCTACCATAGGCAGTAACAGCACTCAATCACATTGATTTTTTAAAATATTCAACAGCTTACCTGTATAGTTTTCTGGAAATTGATAGTGGTGGAGCTCAGGGTCGATCGATCCCGACGCGACGCGGCGAGGTGTGGGTGGAGCTTAGATAGAGATGGGCGGGGCATAGCTAAAACTGGAAAGGTCAATTATTACAGGTAATGAAATTTAATAGGCGGATTTATTTCTAACTATGTCCAGCACATTTCTGCCAATCCCCGCCCCCACCCCGCCAAATTTTACATGTGTTAGGCTTGCTTTCAATACTTTGAACACGACATTCTCAGAATCCTAATTTCAAGGTGACAATACAGATAAGCTGTTGGGTATTTTGAAACTCAACCTATGTCAGCAACAGTCCTCAGTCAAATTTGTTTCAAAATATTCAAGAGCCAGTGTATTAAGTTGTAAATTCATCAAAGACTGAAGGAAATGTCAATTTCCCTTTCTCCAAGATCTAACATTACTCTCCATTCTATTACTTCTGATACAAGCCAGCCTGGATAGCTGGGCCCTAGGACTATAGACTTAGTAAGCTTTACCGACTCCTGGAACCGGGTACTCGGCTCCCACCTACCGAGTACCCATTTGCCATGAAGCACATATTGTTTGCATAGCCACCAAACAAGAGATACCCATGGCTTGCATCCGTGGGGCTGGGAGGCTGGGTCCGTAATAGAATGGTGAGTATTGGTAGATCTCGGTGAAAGGCAAATTGAAATTTCCTTCATTCTCCTTCGATCAATACTCACCATTCTATTACTTCTGATATACACCAGATTTAGACAGCAACCTGGTGGGAAGGGGCAAGCCATCAATTGCTACTTTTGCCCCTTGGAGAAAGAGCTAGACTTAAACTTGATTAATGGAGACATAAAAGGACCATCAAGTTAACGGAACCGAATCACATTCACATCTCTGCCCACCACCCACCCACCCATTTTTCTCCTAAGAAAAGGGAGAGAACTCACGAACATGCATCTCGCCTGAAACACCAATATTCCAAGAGGGTTAACTGCTCTTTGCATATATTAGCCTGGGAATGAGCATCACTATATAAGATGAATGAACATGATATATAGACATAATACAAACAACTCTCAATCTTGAATTACCTCATGATATTTGGATTTCAGACGTGGAGCCTCCAACCATTCACTTGTCCGGCCATCAGTGACACAATCTGGTTGACATCCTCTCGCTCGACCATGTCTGCTTCTTAATTCTTTCTTTAACATGCCAAAAAGGGGAGAAGAGCAGTGTGGTCGTATAGCTATCGTTTCAAAACAGCTAAAGCGAGAGTATTGGCGGAGTCTGACACATCCCTCATATAGTAATCCGTGAAAGAGGACTCACAGTGACATTGTGCAACAGCCATGATGTCCTCTAATGGAAAACCATTGTAAAGGGCGGTCGGGGCGGCAATTCTTCTAACATCGTGTGCCCTTGCGCATTGCACCTGGTGCCCAGTCGCAAGTTCATGGGTAGTCTGAATGCATTCGACTACCCAACAAGAGATATCATCCATGGATGCGGCGCCATATGGCTTCTTATGGCAGATCCACAGATGTCTATCCTTTGACCGTAACGAGTCTGTCTGTTTTTTGTACTTAGTCAAAGCACAGACTGGGAACCAGACACTGGCATCACGATCAAACCTAGTTAGGTTTGGTATAATGATCGGTTTGCCGGAATATCTCAAAGATTGATTCTTTGACATAAACTATGCTCTTGGCAGTAGACGCACTTGTTACATGATGGTGGGGCTGGCTTGGCCTATAAATAAGCACACACCTACACTGAGCAAGGGGAACGAAACAGGAATGAGAGGCAGACAATTAATTTTCTAATATTTTGATGATAAATTAACTGTTAACCATCCCGCACCCCACCCCGCAACATTACAGCAAAGATTGCATTGATTATGATGACAAGAACGAAGCGGGCAATAATACATCCATACACTGATCCTCAAGGATGGATAATGGAACCAGGAAACATATCGCATAGCATTCCGCGTATATTTACTAATCAATATAAATTATACTCCTAACGAAGGCCAAAACGATATGTGAAGAAACAACAAAATGTAAACAAACTGCTGTAGCACACGGTAAAACCGCAGACCACACATCTAACTCAAGAATTTTGAAACCACTGATCATTGCAAACAGATCGTGATAACACGCAAAACTTGAAAATTCCAAAGTTTTTCTGATACCAATAAAGTACGCAGCACCCAGAATCAGATGCGCGAGTTAATGAAACATTTTCTTCACATAAAAATCCGAGACAACATGGGTGTGACGTCACCCGCTCGGATCTTACGGAGAACGACGTCATTCGATTTTCGTGTTAAAACACTGTAAAGCCAACACCTTATTTCATATCTGCCGATCGCCTGTTGGGGTTAAAGGAAGGCGATCAATCTGGCATATTTCGTTGTTAACACACGTCCCAGATTCTTTGGGGTCAGAAATTGGAACATGCGACACAGACGAAATTTTGAAGACCTAAGTCTTTTAACTATGGAATAACATGGAATTATACAACCTGGTTATCATCGGCTCCATCCATGGTAATCCAATATAATCCTTGGAGAGCGCACAAAGCTATCACAATTACACAGAAAAAGACTTAGATTAACTCAAGAGCCCAACCGCACAAAAAAGCATGTAGCTCTTGTTGCTATGCAAACAAGAATGAGCTTCATGACCAACGGGTACTCGGCAGTTGGGATTCGAGTACCCGGTTCCAGGACTCGGTAAAGCTTACTAAGTCTATAGTCCTAGGGCCCAGCTATCCAGGCTAGCTTGTATCAGATATAATAGAATGGTGAGTATTGATCGAAGGAGAAATACAATTCGTACACTTGACGGACTTGTCGAGCCTCATGGCCGATTTATAATACGCCATAATGATTGTGACGTCGGCCCTACACGTGTCTTAATTAATTATGACGTCATATATCTAAGCGACAGATCGGATCATAGCTTAAAATATGCAGTTTTATTACGAGCGTGGGTGTGTCTCGTCCTCAATACGAATGATGTGCAAATAGATTTAGGGAAAGCTTACTCTGAGTCTCTTCAATCCCTCTAGTGTCAACGTAACCCTTTAACGGTCAAACTGAGCAAGACTACGTCGCACTGGTCTACATACGTGGCTAGTTGAAAGCCCTAGTGACGAGTATTTTGAATATTTACCACTAGAATGACTGGCTCGGTAATTCTCTCGGCCTGCAAATAGACACTGGCTAAGTAAAAACTTTAATTTTCTTTACCATACCGCTTTAATGGTCAAGCTGGCGAAAGAATTCATTGGTAAATTTATTAAAACAGACATCTGAAATTAAAATATCTTGAAGGATATTAACCATCAAATTGAAATATCATAGTATTTTGAGCGATTTGAGGCGCTGTTGACACAAGAGGGGCTAAGAACTCGCCTGTATTCTCTGCCTGTATTCTCTGACACTCCCCATTATCCTTTCTCTGGACATGAAAAGACCATCTTTCACATTCTTTAAGCATGTACCTGCTGTCAAGCAATGCGATTTGAACGTCCACCCCACCCCGTTCATTGCCCATCAGATCGGTGTACTCGGATGTACGCAAACATGCATCGTTTTAAGGCATATATAAGCTTCAACTAAAACAATATTTCATACAAAATTTGCATAGACGCCTAAGTACATATAGCATATTTTACTGTTCATATTAATTATATACATGACCTGCTTCACCGCGATTGACGTCATTTCCTTGCGACGTCAGGTGAAGCGATGTCAGATAGAAAATGTTTCAAGGTATGACATATAATGCTTAGTATGGTTGATACCATATTTACAATGAGACGCGTTCTGCGCTGGTACTTACGTCCGCCTATACGAGCAAGCAACTTTGTGATCGTGTCGCCAATGATGATATTATAACCAACCATAGCTGTGCAAAGACAGAAATAGAGCGCAGTGGACAACAGCTCAAAGGACAATTAAATAAAATCCACCTAAAAAATGACTGGCTCGGTAACCATTCCAGTGGTAAACGTTAACTCTTACCACTCTGATGTCAATATTCTATTTTTACTGTGTCAATATCAAAGAAACCAGTGCTGATTAAAAAAAATTTCAACAATTTTGGTGGATGATGTTGCTGTCTACGACTTCTTCTGTTTTCTTCTTTTAATTTTTAATTTGAAAATTAAAAATGTTCCAGAACACATTATTACATGTGTATACAGTAATGGACCGTTCCAGAGTATCCATACATCATCTGACCTCGTATGACGTCATAATCAGCTAAGCGCGTGTATGATGACGTCAAAATCATCACGCCACAAAGGGTTCCATATAAACCGTCATCAAATCTCAAAACAGTCCAACACGTTGTATGAATTGTATGTCTTTGTAATTCTGTGCTATTTAATAAACGCGCGGTTGAATTCAACAGCGTGTCTGTGTGTTTTTTTGGAAATTGATAGTCAGGATGCTCAGAGATTGATCGATCCCTACCCGAGCGAGGTGTGGGTTGAGCTTAGCTAGAGATGGGCGGGGCATGGCTAAAACCGGAAAGGCCGATTATCTCATGAACTTAATGTAGTTTGCGTGAAATTGTGCAAGGATTGAAGGAAACAAGAACTGAATGAAGTACGAGGATAATGACACAGAAACTGTACACGCTATTAGCTCCTTAGGCGCAAAATTATTAAACTGCTAACATCTTGTTTTCCTCATTCCATTTAAATATCCATCTTTCAACTTTAAAATGCTTGCATCTAAATTCGATGTCATATAATTAGATGACGGTACGTGTTAATGGAAACAAGAGACTGACCACAGAAATGTGAATTTTAGAGTAATATAACGAATGTAGATACGCGAACGACACACATTTATAGTAGGATAACGAATGGAGATACACGAATGCCGAGGCCATATGAATAGGGATACGGGCCAACCACACCTTTTAGTAGGATATGGAATGGGGTCAACCACACTTCTAGAGTAACATAATGAATGGGGGATACGGAGTAACCACACTTTTAGAGTAGCATAATGAATGGGGATACGGGGGCAAGCACACACTTAGAGCAGCATAACGAATGGGGATACGGGGGTAAGCACACGCTTAGAGTAGCAAAATGAATGGGGATGCGGGTGCAAGCACACACTTACAGTAGCATAATGAATGGGGATACGGGGCCAAGCACACACTTAGAGTAGCAAAATGAATGAGGATACGGGGGGGGGGGCAAGCACACACTTAGAGAGTAGCATAATGAGTGGCGATGTAGGGTCACGACTCATTTAAGGTGGTACAAGGGTGGGGATATGTGGCCACACTATTCGGTATTAACAAAATTTAGTGAGATAGCAATTCAGAAAAAATAATAAATTATTAAAATAACTTTGTGACTAAGACACGATGTGTGATATCAATGTGTACATGTGTATATGAATGTGAAATATTTCAAATTGTGCATGTCAGTAATGTATGCATGAGATGCATGTTAACAGTCACATGTCTTGAGATGGCATACTCACAGATAAATGGGTAAATGAACTGCAGAAAACTTAATAGACAGAAACCAGTAAATCCAAATGCTTTCTGCACCAATTCCTTTGAGAAAATAAAGCACAGTGATATATATATATATATATATATATATATATATATATATATATATATATATATATATATATTATATGTATACATTAAAAAGACAGACAGACCGACAGGCAGACAGCATGACAGACAGACAGACAGACAGACACAACAAGAATTATGTAAGTATTGCTTTGCAATACATGTCCCCTACCTGGTGATATAAATCTTTAGAGATTGACAGTTAACACCTACATTAAAAATTGACAGAAGCAGCTGAAACTCGAACTTGATCTGTAACTTCTCATAGCATAGCAATAAACCAAGTTTCAGTTATATATGGTGAAGGAGAAGGAAAAAGTCTTGAAAGCTGATATGTTTGTATTTCATGAGTCGAAATGGGACATAACTCCATAAAAAAAATGATGCAAACGCCTGAAACTCGAACTTGGTCTGTAATTTCACATAATAAAGTAATGGACTAATCCTCAGTTGAATATCATGAAGGACTGCGAGAAAAGGGACGGAAAACTAATATTTTTCGCATTTCATAAGTCGAAAGGGGCATAACTCTGTGAAAAACTTACGAAAATGTCTTAAACTCGAACTTACTATGTAACTCCTTATACTAAAGCGATGTACCAATTTTCCCTTAAATACCTTGAAGGATTGCGAAAAAAGTGCGGAAGGCTGATATTTTTCATCGAAAGCGGGCATAACTCCATCAAAAATGTACGCATACGCCTGAAACTCGAACTTGGTCTGTAACTTCTCATAGTAAAGCAATGTAGCAGTTCTCAGTATAATATCTTGAAAGACTACAAAAAAAAAGTGTGGAAAACTAATATTTTTCGTATTTCATGTCGAAAGGGGGCATAACTCCATGAAAGATTGACGAAAATGTCTGAAACTCTAACTTACTCTGTAACTCCTGATACTAAAGTATTGCACCGATTTTGCTTAAATATCTTGAAGGAGTGCGAAAAAAAGTGAGGAAAGCTGATATTTTTCGTATTTCTTAAATCGAAAGGGGGCATAACTCCATCAAAAATTGACGCATACGCCTGAAACTGGAACTTGGTCTGTAACCTCTCATAACAAAGCAATATACCAATTCTCCGTTGAATACCTTGAAGGACTGCGAAAAAACTGCGGAAAACCAACTGCGACAGACAGACGGACAGACTGACGGACGGACAGACGGAGTGCAAACCCATAAACTAATAAACATAACAAAAATACAAGCAAACAAACAAGCAAACTAATAGACAAACAAACAATCACCTGATATGTATTTGTACCGGAAATGTGACCTCCATGAATCAATAGTAAGACAGAGTAATCTGAAAAACAGAGGATGTGACTCATAGAACGGAGCAATACATGTAGCAAATAGCGTGTATTGTGCATGTATGCCTGGATATTCGCGTGCGTGAGATGTGATAGCAATATGTATTCCATAAACAAGGAGTAAGTTTGACGATACACACTGTCAGCAATGCGTCCAAGTCCAAGTTTAATTCCAATAAAATAACTCAATCTAAATGTAAGGCCAGACCAATTTAATGTTTTGTTTTGCGAAGATTCCCACCCTAAACACACGATCGTAGATGGGAAAAACCCTAAAATAATGAACAATTTCAAGCTCTGCTAAGCTGTTACAGCATTAATCATTTCATCATGTTAATTGTCACGATTGATCAAGAAAATCCAAAAACGTTTTCTCAGTGAGTGTCCATTTGCAGGCCAAGAGAAGACTATTTTTCAAAATTTCCCACAGAAAAGGCTGGCTCGTTGACGGAGCTACAGAGAACAAAAAGAGTTACAGAAAATTATAAGGAATTCCGAGTTTTAAGTTGAAAATGTCTTACAATTCCAGTATTATTTATCTCTAGACAAAGTTAGGAGGGTTTGAAAAACAAAGTAATAAATTGATATGACTTAAACGGAGAAAATTTGCTACGGGCAAAAACATGGAATTGTGTTTGGTACCAAGGTCACGGCGAGTTTGACGTTTTACATAATGACCTCAGTATCACCCTGCAGATTACTATAATCATAGCCACGAATACATCAACGGTTCCTTCTAATATATTCAAACGAATCTGAAAATATAATCAGAGAAGCTTTGCTAAATGCAAAAACTTAACATTGAAAGCAATGTTCACAGAATGTTAGTAGCTACAGGTTATGATTTTTACAGACTTTTCAGATTTTTATCACGCGTATGGTCACGCCCTTGGCTGTGTTACATTTTGAGCCAAATCGAACAAGCAGTTTCCGAGATAATCGGAATTTGATTCGCTCCAGACCGGGTACTTTATCCGGATCACGACTAACGTCTAACAATCCTTGTGTATGGCAACTTCCTTCGGTGTGTTAACATTTTCGGCAAATCAGATCAGTAGCTGTTTTAGATACAGCCGGGAATCAGCTTTATGTAACTGACTAACTGAGATACATATCTGTTTACTCAGCTGGTACCCGCAGCAACAATAGAGGTGTGTACCTAAGTTATGTTAAGTGAACTTGACATTTAACCTTGTGACATCAATGCCATCACACCGATTCCCAACATCATCGCTAATCAGGTATCAAGGTTTAGTCAATCGTGGAAGTAAAGAGGAGAAGCCTTGCTAAGGGCAAAATCTTTATGTTGAAAAAATTAGTTTTGCCCAAATGTCAGAGTGACCTTGCTATATAAAATGCAGATTCGTAATAGTATAAGTAGCCATGTATCCAAGTTTACTTCCGTTAGGCTTAACCAAATCGGAAATAGAAGACAAAGCGATGTGGCAAGCTCACAATTTAACGTTGCCGCCGCTATCGTCATCGTAGTCATCATTGTCATTGTCGTGATCGCCAATGAAGTCACTGGTCACGAAAGTGATACCTATGTTTCACTCCAGCTTTGCACGCGAGACAAAACAGTTTGTGCCACTGCCACAGTGAGCTTGACACTCCATCAATGGAACTTTTCCATTTTTAGCTATGCCCCGCCCATCACTAGCTAAGCTCCACCCACACCTGCCCGTGTTTGGATTGATCGATCCCCGAATGCCCTAGCTATCAATTTCCTGAAAACTACACAGGGAAGCTGTTGAATGTTTTGTAACTAATTAGACTGGGTGCTGTTGCATAGGCAGCAACAGCGCCCAGTCAAATTAGTTTCAAAATATTCAACAGAATATGTATTAAATAGTAAAAGCAAACAATTTGTACAACAACGCATAGACCGTCATCAAATATGCGTTCGTGACGTACTTATCGACGTCATTCATGATGTCATTCATTATGATGGCATTGCACACACCACGCAGTTCATTATGACGTCATATGATGGGTGGGTACTCTGGAAAGGTGAATTGACCTCAAGGTCAGTGTTTAGTTCCAATAGAGGAATTCAGGTTTAGACATGTTTAGTTCATCTCTAGCCAAGCTTCACCCGCGCTGTACTCGTGCTTGGATCGATCGATTCCCGCACTCTGAATCTCAAATTCCAGAAAAAACTATAATAGGTACGCCAAGTCAAATTAGTCAAACAATATTCAACAGCATGTTTAGTAAATAATAAGGACATACAAGTTGTACAACTTGACGAACTATTAAGTGCTTTTGACGGACTAAATCGCGTCATTCATCACGTAATTGATTATGACGCCAGCCTACATATGACGTAGTTGATCATGACGCCATGCGATGATAGATAAACTGGATTCCTCAATTGGGTTAGCCAATTCTGACACAAAATAGTCATAAGATATCATTTTGCACCTTGGTCACAGTGAACTTTGACCTTATCATATCCCCATCATGATATTACCTTCTACTGACATAGCCAAAGAAGCGTCCAGATGTGCTTCCTCTGGGTCAAGTAAACATGAAACAGAATGCCAAAACCAGAAAGTATGAAGGAAATTTCAATTTCCCTTTCTCCGAGATCTAACAATACTCACCATTCTATTACTTCTAATACAAGCTATCCTGGATAGCTGGCCCTAGGACTATAGACTTAGTAAGCTTTACCGACTCCTGGAACCGGGTACTCGGTTCCCAACTGCCGAGTACCCGTTTGCCATGAAGCTCATATTGTTTGCATAGCCACCAAACAAGAGATACCCATGGCTTGCATCCGTGGGGCTGGGAGGCTGGGTCCGTAATAGAATGGTGAGTATTGTTAGATCTCGGAGAAAGGGAAATTTAAAATTCCTTCATTCTCCTTCGATCAATACTCACCATTCTATTACTTCTGATATACACCAGATTTAGACAGTAACCTGGTGGGAAGGGGCAAGCCATCAATTGCTACTTTTGCCCCTTGGAGAAAGAGCTAGACTTAAACTTGATTAATGGAGACATAAAAGGACCATCGAGTTAATGGAACCGAATCACATTCGCATCACTGCCCACCCACCCCACCCCTTTTTTTCTCCTAAGAAAAGGGAGAGAACTCACGAACATGCATCTCGCCTGAAATACAAATATGCCAAGAGGGTTAACTGCTCTTTGCATATATTAGCCTGGGAATGAGCATGAATATATAAGATGAATGAACATGATATATAGACATAATACAAAAAACTCTCAATCTTGAATTACCTCATGATATTTGGATTTCAGACGTGGAGCCTCCAACCATTCACTTGTCCGGCCATCAGTGACACAATCTGGTTGACATCCTCTCGCTTGACCATGTCTGCTTCTTAATTCTTTCTTACAAATGCCAAAACAGGGAGAAGAGCAGTGTGGTTGTATAACTATCGTTTCAAAACAGCTAAAGCGTGTGGTTGGCGGAGTCTGACACATCCCTCATATAGTAATTGGTGAAAGAGGACTCACAGTGCCATTGTGAAACAGCCATGATGTCCTCTAACGGAACACCATCGTGTGCCCTTGTGCATTGCACCTGGTGCCCAGTCGCAATCTCATGAGTAGTCTGAATGCATTCGACTACCCAACGAGAGATAGAATCCATGGATGCGGCGCCATATGGCTTCTTATGGCAGATCCACAGATGTCTATCATTCGACCGTAACGAGTCTGTCCGTTTTCTGTACTTAGTCAAAGCTCGGACTGGGCACCAGACACTGGCATCACGATCAAACCTAGTTAGTTTCGGTATAATGATCGGTTTGCCAGGATATCTCAAAGATTGATTCTTTGACATAAACTCTGCTCTTGGCAGTAGACGCAGACCCTCTCCAGAGACAATAAATCGGTCCCTCTCTGCTGAAAGTGCATGGATCTCACTGTGCCTTCTAGCTGAGGAAGCTGGCAATAGAAAAACTGCCTTTTGAGTCAAATGCTTTAGACTAGCCGAACGCAATGGTTCGAAAGGGTGCTTGGCGAGTACATTAAGCACGAAAGATAGACTCCAGGCTGGAATGACTACCGGTTGTCTCGGTCGGAGATTGCTCATTCCCTTCACCATCACATTCAAATGGGCCACCTCTGGACTATCCCTGTTGGCTAGACAAGGTATAACTGATGCCAAAGCTGACTTGTATCCAGCAATTGTGACAGGAGCTAGTCCTGAAAAGAACAGCTCACAGAGAAAGTCTGCTATTTGCTGAATAGTGTATTGAAAAGTATCAATACCATTTCCTTCACACCAGTCTGCAAATCTGTTAACCTTGTTGTTATACGACTTGAAGGTTGACCTCCTTCTCGAAGCTGCAATGAAATTCGCAGTATGTCGAGAAAAGCCTTCCAACGTGGAACGTTGTTTGATAACATCCACGCAGTCAATTTGAACATTTCAGGACGCTCGGGTAGGAAGCATCCCTTGGCCTAGGAGATTATGTTCGGAATCTCGGGTAACTGCCCTGGATTGTCTACCAGCAGATCCGGAAGATCCGTGAACCACGCCCTGCTGGGCCAAAATGACGCTATTAGCAGGACCAGGCACGGTTCCTCCATGATCTTCACCAATATCTTCGGTAGAAGAATGGTGGGTGGGTACGCGTAAGCGTACACCCCTCTCCAGCTTATCGCCAGAGCATCTGTATCGACGGCATTTGGATCTGGAATCGGCAAGACATAAGTCATGATTTGAGCATTTTCCTTTGTGGCGAACAAGTCCACGTTTGGTTTGACCCAATGCTCGTGGATGCTGTGAAGAACTGGAGGGTTGAGAGACCATTCTGTTGGCAGAATTCTCTGTCTCCACGACAAAGCATCCAGCAGAATGTTCAATCGCCCAGGAATGTGAGCTGCTTTCAAAACAACCGAGTAATTCCTGCACCATTGAATCAAGTGCGACACTTTTATACATAGTGTGGGTGACTTGGTTCCGCCTTGGCGATTTATGTATGATACTACTATCGAGTTGTCCGACCGTATCAATATCACCTTGCCACTGATCATCGGAAGGAACTCTTCCAACGCCAGTTCCACTGCCATCATGTCCAACAGATTGATATGCAGCTGGCCCTCTTGGAGAGTCCATGTGCCCGAGACCTGGTGTTTTCCCAGACAGGCCCCCCATCCCTCCAGCGATGCATCCGTGTACATGGACAGCTGGGGTGGGGTAGGTGCAGCGAAACCCCTACTAGGAGATTCTGACGCTTTTTCTACCATACAGATGCGAGATTATTGGCTCCAAAACTGGCACCAGCTTTGACAGGGGTTCTGTTCTCTGTTTCCACAGAGACATCAATTACAACTGGATAGGTCTTCGCATCAGAGCAGCGTACGGGGTTACCTGCTCAATGGAGACCATCATGCCCAGCATCAGAAGAAACCGCCTCGCCTGAATGTGGTTTCCCAATCGAAAACGCTTGAGGATGGCCAACAGAGACACCACTCTGGGCTCTGACGGGTAAACCCTGCCCTCCTCGAGATCGAATCGCATCCCTAAATAAACGAACTGTTGAGTTGGTGTCAACTCGGCTTTCTCCTTGGTGACTAACCAGCCTAGATCTGAAAGTAACTTCAGAGTCAGAGCAGTATCCACCTCTAACCTGGCTGATGTGTCTGCTTTGATCGGCCCTGTAGGTGGGGCTTAGAATACACCTTCCGTATCCTCTGCGTGTCGTAAGAGGCGACTAAAGGAGGTAAGGGTGAGGCAACCCTGACAGAAACCTCGAGTGCTGAAGACGGAGGTTCCAGGCCGCAAGGCGCACTCTAATAAACCATGGATCCACGCACTTAACGCTTATGATCATATCGATAGTCACTTTAGGACTGGCGGTATGATCAGCGAACGAAAAGAAGAAGAAGAAGAAGAATCAGCCAGTCGTCTATGTAAGTGTGAAGCGCCACGTTCTCTTTTCTGAGAAACGCCATCACCGCAAGGACCACTCTGGTGAAAACCCATGAAGCTGTCGACAGGCCAAATGGGAGGACTACAAACTCCCACACTTGATTCTGAAACGCAAATCTCAGAAACCTGTGACAACTCCTGTTCATTGGGATGTGGAAATATGCATCTTTCAGATCGATTGATACACACCACATTCCCTTCCTCAGTCCTGCCATTACCGACCTCGGAATTTCTATCTGAAACCGAGGCGTATGGATAAACCAATTTAATGGCCTGAGATTGAGTACGGGTCTCCATCCCCCTATGCTCTTGGGGACAAGGAAGATGTTTGAATAGAAGCCTGGAGTGTTCCGGTTTGCTGATTTTATTGCTCCCTTCAGAAGCAAACCTGACACTTCGTTTTGAATGGCTTCTAACTTGTCTGGTTCCCTTGGTACTGGTGTCCAGACAGGTGCCAAAGACAGATTCTGTGGTGGAAAATCCCACCACTCCGGCATGTACCCCTGTGATAACCATCACAGGACCAGACTGTCTGACGTCACACCTCGCCAAGTCTCGACGAAACGCATGAGCCTTCCACTCACTATAGACGCATCGACGCCTAATGCGGGGATCTGGCTCGCGATCCGCTCTCCCCCCTCTCTTGACGAGAGAGAGTGAGAACCATTTTGGTCTTGGCTTGGCCGGTCTAACTGGCACCGCTGTTCCTGTCGCACAGGTGCGGTCCAGGCAGATACGAAGGGAGCCCTCGTATCCTCAGGTACGATCCGCTCCCTTCGTTCCGCCCTTAGAGGACTTACCCTTCCCCTTCCCCTTCCCCTTGCCCTTCCCGCCTCTCGGGCGACCAGGAGCAACATTGGGGAGGGTATGGGCCTCCACAACCTTCCTGGCCTTCTTCGCCAGAGGCGGCTGAGAAGACCCAGTAGAGGCAGAAGCAGCACTAGGCTTAGCTTTCGCTTTGCTTTTGTGCTTCTTCTGCTTCTTAGAAGGTTGCCCGGTTAGCGGCTTGATTACAGCCCCTAGTGCGTGCGCCTGACGCACTAGCTCCAGCTGAAGATTAACCGCCAACCGATTCTGCGCAATGTTGGCAGTGTCTTCTAAGATGGCCCATGCTTGGCCACCAAAGATGCTAGGGCCAGCAAGGGGCGTCCAAAGAAGACGCTCCCTAACGGCAGTAGCTGGACGCATATGGTCAAGGACCATCTGCCTCCTAGACTTCGTCACTCGCGCTTGCACCCATGCCAATGTGTCCATAGACAGCACCAGGCCGTCATTGACACATGAAAGCGCCACAGGTGGCACAGGGTGGCCTGCCCCCACTTCAGCCCACACTGACTGACGAAGGCGATAAGAATGATTGACAGCACTCATTGCTGCCCTCACCCCCTCATCGGATAGGGACAGGACTTCGTCATGGTTTACCTGAGACTTGTCCACCAGCGCCGGGGCGGGGCCACTCGCTCCAGCTCTCTGGACACCCAGCACCCAGCAGTCATCTTCGCTGACCGTTGGGACAACACCATATCTGTCATATTCCCCCCGTGGGATACGATACCTCGCCCGACACCTCCGTGGAGGCCGCAGGAAGCTGGCCCTTGGTCAGGAGTTGTTTGCTATAAATAGCATCCAATAACTCCAATAGACTGGATCCGGGTTGCGGGCAAGATCCCCATCCTAATCGATGCCACCGATGGACGGGGTACATCCTCCTCGACCGTGGTCGAAACCACAGACGGGTCCACCCTGGCTAGCCAAGCCAGAGCCTCTGACCAGTCTGTCTCTGAGGAGGACACTCCCATGAACACGTCACCCATTGACATGTTCACGGCCCTACCAGCAACAGCCCCCCGGCTAGGAGCCATTGCTGATAAGCCAGGAACTCCGGTACCGTACGGTTCCGCCACCACCCCATGATAAACACCAGTCCATGGAGTAGGCCCACACGGAACGGTTGAAGAACTGTGGCCAAACAGGGGCGCCAAACGGCACCCCATGCCTGACCGCCGGACTAGGCGAGATAGGTGAGTACCACGCCTGGCCAGCCACACCCGTCACCATGTCGGTTGGTGGCAAATCAGCCATCATGGGACCGGTGCCCGGTAGCGGAGTAGTCTCAACCATGGGCAGAGCCGCTGCCCTGGCTTGCGCCAAGCCAGACAGGAGGCCGGTTCCGTCCAGGACGGAATCGACCTCCATGCTCCCCACCCGCAGCATCTCAGGCCGCAGCAATCTCCCCTCCTCGGCCTCCTTATCTTCAGACCCTGAAGAGTCATCACTAGACAAGGAAACCGTGGAGCCATCCTGGCAGACGGCTCCCATGCCTGACGGACCGGCCACCACTACTGGACCACCCGGAGGTGGCCGCAGAGGGACAGAACCCATCAGGCCGGAGCCCGACGGGACTGCCAGGGAGCCGTACAAGATGGCTCCCTCGACAGCTCCCTCGGCGGCCAGTCCAGAACTCTGTCCAAGGACATGGTCCGAACCAAGCACGGGAAGAGATTGCCCTACAACTTTTGGAAGCAGGGACGACACCAGCGTAGGCAGAACGCTATGCAAGAAGCCTTACATAGCAGGACCAAACCACACCGGCGGTACCGTCTCCGCAATCACTGGTTGCAGACGTGGAACGCCATCAAGGGCCGAAACGGATGCTCCACGATTTGCTTTCGGACCGCCTGACCCCGTGTCAGACCCTGCCACGTCCTTCTGGGCAAGGAACTTGACCATCATGTCGGACGACCACACTGCATAAACGTTACACCTACTGTCACGATTACATTTGGTACAACGGAAACAGACATGGTCCTTGAATAGAACCCTCACGAATTTATGGCACTCGTCACATGATGGCGGGCTGGCTTGGCCTATAAATAAGCATAAACCTACACTAAGCAAGCGGAACGAAACAGGAATGGAAGGCAGACAATTAATTTCCAAATATTTTGATCGTAAATTAACTGATAACCTTCCCGCAACCCACCCCGCAACGTTATAGCAAAGATCGCATTGATTATGACGGCAAGAACGAAGCGGCCAATAATACACCCATACACTGATCCTCAAGGATGCATAACGGAACCAGGAATCATATCGCATAGCATTCGGGGTATATTTACTAATCAATATAAATTATACTCCTAACGAAGGCCAAAACGATATGTGAAGAAACAACAAAATGTAAACAAACTGCTGTAGCACACGGTAAAACCGCAGACCACACATCTAAATCAAGAATTTTGAAACCACTGATCATTGCAAACAGATCGTGATAACACGCAAAACTTGGAAATTCCAAAGTTTTTCTTGTACCAATAAAGTACGCAGCACCCATAATCAGATGCGCGAATTAATGAAACATTTTCTTCACATAAAAATCCGAGACAACACGGGTGTGACGTCACCTGCTCGGATTTTATGTAGAACGATGTCAGCCGATTTTCGTGTTAAACCACCGTAAAGCCAAGAACTTATTTCATATCTGCCGATCGCCTGTTGGGGTTAAAGGAAGGCGATCAATCTGGCATATTTCGTTGTTAACACACGTCCCAGATTCGGGGCAGAAATTGGAACATGCGTCACAGACGAAATTTTGAAGACCTAAGTCTTTTAACTATGGAATAACATGGAATTATACAACCTGGATATCATCGGCTCCATCCATGGTAATCAAATATAATCCTTAGAGAGCGCACAAAGCCATCACAATTACACAGAAAAAGACTTGGAAACTTAAGACTCCAACTGCACAAAAAAGGCATGTAGCTCTTGTTGCTATGCAAACAAGAATGAGTTTCATGGCAAACGGGTACTTGGCAGTTGGGAGCCTAGTACCCGGTTCCAGGAGTCGGTAAAGCTTACTAAATCTATAGTCATAGCTTGTATCAGAAGTAATAGAATGGTGAGTATTGATCGAAGGAGAACGAGAAAACTGATCACTAAAAGGAGCCGTGCTCAAAAGTGTAAATGACCTTGAACTTTAACTTATTATCATCCCTGGCAGTACACTGCTTCCTCGCGGGATGCACAATCACGTGCCATTGCCTGATTTGGTTGCAAATGGATCGAGAAATATAGGGTCAAATTAAAATTTAATGGAAAAGTTAACACTAATTACTGGAATGGAGTTTAATACTCGAAATTGCATTAGGAATTGGCGGAATTATATTCCTGTCAGAAAGCCTGGAATAGGCTAGCATTATCCTCAGATTCGTCCGACTAAGGCCGTGTACACGTCAGAGCGTTAATCCGGAGTGCTCCGGCTTAACATTCTAGTATGAACGCGAGCTCAGTGTATACAAATAGGAACAACTTGACATGAAGCAAACACATGATAAACAATGGCGTGAGATCAATAGCGAAATCCAGTTTTAGCTATGCACCGCCCATCTCTAGCTAAGCACCACCAACGCTGTTCCAGTGGTGGGATCAATCGATCCTTGCACTCTCTGTATCTCAATGACAGAAAACTCTACGAGTAAGCTGTTGAATATTTTGAAGCTAATTTAACTAGGTGCTGTTGCTGCCTATGGCAGCAACAACGCCCAGTCAAATTAATTTCAAAATATTCAAACATAGTGCTTATTAACTACTAAAGACACATAATGTCGTACACCTTGTCGGACTATTATGCGTCATCCACGGCGTAATTGATTATTGCGTCAGCCTACGCGTGGTGTAGTTGATTATGACGCCATATGAGTGACTGAGAAACCTGGTTCCTCAATTGGAGCAATCTTGAAATATAAAGAGCTAAATGCCGACTTGACAAAAATCTTAACACGAAACGAGCAGCGTTGAAATGTCAAAATTGACATCGTGAAGTCCCTGTTAGAAAATTCTATTGGTATTCATTTTGTTCATATATAGGGTCCCATTCTAGATAGAACCGCCCATTTCTAGTGAAGAACGGCGCATGCATTGCGCCTGTCGAGGATCGATTTATATACATTGAACCCTGAATTCCCATAATCCCAATTTCAACGTAGCTATACAGGTAAGCAGCTAATTCGTACACTCGGTGGACTAGACAATGTTCATGACGGACCTAGATACGCCATTCATATCTCATCTTGATTGTGACGTCAGCCTACATGTGACGTAATTGATTATGCCATCATATACTTGAATGATAGATCGGATCTGTCAGTTGAATCATGCAATTCTGGAATTTATGTCAATAAGCACAAATTTTCACATTCTAGGACTTCTTGCGAAGAGCGATGCGAAGAGCGATGCCTATATATCTCCCATCTTAGAGAATTAATTAATTTGGTATATACATGATGCTAATGAGTACGACAACAGTGCGATGTGATATTGCTTCCGTTTACCTGTAATTGATCCAGACACAATCAGCAATATGATTCCCATGCCAAATCCTGCTTGATGTAGCGCAAACGGCATACCTAGTATCACATGGCAAAAACGTGAAAGCTGCACAAAACTTGAACATGTTTATGTAACAAATGTTAAAAACTTGACGGACCGACCGACAGACAGACCGATACACCGACAGACGGATTTATACTAGTTGCGAGTCACAAATAAAAAAGGAGAACTGCTTCCTTATATTAGCTACATCTTAGGGCATCGCAGAGCTGTCTCTCCCGCCACCCACCCCCAGCAACAACCCCCCCCCCCACCCACACACACACACACCCCTCACCACACACGCACACCCAACCCCACCACCACCCCCACACCCACACACACACACCAACCTCACCACCACCACACCCCGCAACCCCTACCCCGACACCCACTCCCAGCATAGACTCTCACTCTCATATTCCGAGCTTTTTCGTGACCATCTACATTCTCTCGCTTCAATACCTATTACGCTCTATGCTGACCTTGATGCTACAGCTACTTCCGCCACTACTCTCACTGCCGACGCCCAAAATGATACTTTCAGCAGCACCATTACGGATGCTGCTGATGCTGTCCGTGTCAATGCCACTGCTAGTGTCGCTGCTGCTGCCACTGATTCTATCGCTACTACTACCTCTACTACTACTACTACTACTACTACTACTACTACTACTACTACTACTACTACTACTACTACTACTACTACTACTACTACTACTACTATAGCTACTTCTATCGCTGCTACTACCGCTACTTCTATTGATACTACTACCGCTACTACTACCTCTACTACTACCGCTACTGCTGCCACTACTACTACTACTACTACTACTACTACTATCGCTACCCCTACTGCTGTGGCTGCTACTGCGACGAAGGCGACGAAGGCTGAGTCGGCAGCGGCGCTGACGACAACGAAGAGTCGTAGGAAATAATTGATCTGCCTTCATATATAACTCACCAATAATCCCTGATCCGATGATAGAGTTGATGAAGTTAAAACTGGCCATCGGTATATTATTCCGCAGAGAAGGATCTTCTTCAATCAGCACCAGTTGCTTGGTGTCATTGGTATCAGTCACGTGATCTATAGCACCCGTATCCTCTAAGGAGGCCTGTAATTGTATAGTATAGCATCTACATAAACACCTACATCCCGCATTCGTATCTCTCGCGATCTCCTTCGATACGAGATCGAGAAAAGTATCTCGTATGTATTGAGTAGCCATTGGCGTAGTGATTTTCACCAGAATATGGTGGTAGAGAATTGAAACTTAAAAGGACACGAGAGCTACTCACTTCATCAGTGCTGAAGTGCCCACTAGGCATGTGCCTCGGGCCCCAGAGGTCCGGCCCCCCACCCCTCTCCCGACTTGCTAAAAATAAAATAGTGACAAATTCTACGTTTATTAATTACTATAAAAACATGCATCAAAGTTTCAAAGTTTTCTGCTCCAAATCTCCAACAGTTGTTTACGTTTAAAGACAATTGAATGAGGGCATGCCGTCATGGGCTTGCCAAATGACAAGGCTACTAGATAGTCTAGACTAACGGGTCTGTGCTTAACCGCACAGTAACGACGCCCTATATATATATATATACAGTATGACATCGTGATCAAGTGGCCTATGATTATAAGTCGCCTTAGTCGGGTTACGAGAATATAAGATCAAACTTGAGCATATTGTTTGATGCCTTAATAGGTAAAATTGACGGTAGTAAGTAAGGGTTTGCTTCGCGTATTAACAAACGGTTCTCATTTTTATCAGCTAATTAATTGCAGATGCTTTCGTTTTGACGTTCTGTCAGTTAAGTTTTATTTTGCAATACATATTTTATACATTTCGTGAATTCCATTTCCCTCATAACTTCACCGAATGCATAATGTTATGTCCACTCTCCCTTTAATGCCTCTATCCATTCAATCTCATGTTATACGGCCTCAAGCAATGCTGCAATTGTGAATCTTGACATTGCTGTATTCATGATACAATTACAACTGTACAAATGCATAAAATTGTATAATTGTCTCAAATAATGATGGCCATTTGACCTTGCCAAATTATAGGTGGAACCCTGGAAAAGGAAGGGCGTGTGATTAAATTGCTTTTATGCATATGTGTTTTTACTCTCGCACCAGAAGGGGAAGAGGGTATTGTAATCGGGTCTGTCTGCCTGTCTGTCTGATTGCAATACCCTCTTCCAATGCGTGCATGCATGCGTGCGTGCGTGTGTGTGTGTGCTTGTGTGTGTGTGCGTGCGTGTGTCTGTGCGTGCGTGTGTGTGCGTGGGCGTGGGCCTGTGTGTCGTGTACGTAAGCGTGTGGCTGTCTATCTGTTTGTCCGCACCGCACAGATATCTCAGAGACTACTGATCCGATTCGGCTAAAATTGTTATTATTAATACATTTCTCCAAGAATTCCTTTATGCAGTCGTGTTCCTTGTTCCAAATAGGCAGCTCTTCAGTTAATGCTTAGTTTTCGTTAAAGGCACACACTCACGCAGTTTCGGAGAAAATACGATTTAAAACGTTATTGTAAAGGTCCTACATTTAGAGGCTGATATTGTACCATTTAATACACTAACCCACTATACATGTTAACATATGAAGAGTTAATTCCTTTTGAATTAATAAACGTTTAGTAACGTTTTAGTTGTGAATTTGAATTCGGGATAAGTATCTCTAATTCAAATTTACATCAACAAAAACTTTATTAATTTACACGGAATTAACATTTATAGTGAGTCGGTACATCAAGTTACGCATTATAAGCCTGTAAAAGTATACAATAATTTTTTTTATATTCTTATTTTCTGCCAACCTGCGTGAGCGTGTGCCTTAACTGCCTTTAATCTTTATTGTGCTGGGTTTCTTTTCAGATCTGATTTATTCAAATAGTCAAAATAAAACGAACCTATCTGAGTGTTGCGGATAAGCGGACAATCCAAGCAAAGAAAGCAAAAGCGTCTACCACAGGAGTGAAGCCGTTGACAAGTTTAAGGTTTGAACACGTTCCATCATTATCATGTAAGCAATCTTCAGCAACATGCACAGCAACTGCACAGTCTGCTCCAGCAGAAACAGTGAATAGTGAACATGATGTACAACATGCACATGTCACAGCTAGTGAGGCGGAAAGTGATGGTAGGGTTATTCAAGAAAATCTAGATACAAAATATCAAGCTGGTAGTGAAATATTTAGTGATGATCTAGCTGAGTGGACAGTAGGCGTGGAGCTGGTAGAACATTTCATCCAAAAAGGCCATATTTCCCAAAACAATGATTTTGATTGTGCAGGTTTTACAAGATCGACTTCTCAGTGTTCTGGGTCCAAACAACGGTTCATTTCTAGATCAATGTTCAAACGGACAATGGTAAATGAGCGTCATTGGCTCGTGTTTTCACCAAAAACCAAAGTGGTATAATGTGCAGTCTGTAAGTTATTCTCTGGATCGGCAACCTCATCGCCCTCATGCTCAGCTCGGTTTACTATATTGGTTAAGGACTGGGGAAATGCGTCCCCTAGAATATCCGCTCATGAAAATAGCCTTTGCCACACCACATCATGTCACGCCAGGTCAATTCGCTCGAAGAAGAAGTGCTTAGAAAGCGCATTCACCAGGAGTTATGAACAGGAATGTCAATACTGGCAGAATTTACTTGAACACGTTATTGATGTCATTCTCGTCCTGGGCCAACACTACGAGTGAACAATCAAATGATCGGCTCCGTGGAAAATGGGAATTACCTTGGTATATTAGAGTTGTTACCGACGTATGGCCCATTCCTAGCCAGACACATTCAGACATATTCAAATTGTGGACGCAGCCGTGTGTCTTATCTATCCTCAACCATTTGTGAAGAATTTGTTTGTTTAATAGGAGATTACATACTGGAGCTAATTTTGGACGAGGTAAAGAAAGCTAAATACTTTGGTATTGTAGTTGACTCCACTCCTGATTTACAACATGTCGACCAACTGACTTTTATTCTGAGGTATGTTTATCCAGATATTTAGATGCAGTGGAGCGGTTCCTCAAATTAATACCCATATACTGTCATAAAGGCAAAGAATTGTCCAGTGTTATAATTGAATATTTATCTGGCTGTGGCCTTGATATTGGATATTGTCGCTGTCAGAGCTATGGTAACGCGGCTAATATGTCAGGGAAATATCAAGGTGTGAAAAGTAGAATTAGAGAGTACAATGCTCTAGCTGAATATATATCCTGCAGCGCTCATTGACTCAATCTTGTTGGACAAACAGCAGCCAGTGTTTGTGTGGCGGCTGTTTCATTCTTTGGAATACTTAAAAAAGTGTATGCATTTCTGTCAAGCTCTACATATCGATGGAAACTCTTGACAGATACATTAAAAGACAAATCACAATCGTTTGTTCTGATAGTAGTAAAGTGGTTCTTGTTAAGCCACTATCCGACACAAGATGGTCTGCAAAGCACGACGCGGTGAAGGCACCATAGGCAGCAACAGCGCCCAGTCAAATTAGTTTCAAAACATTCAACAGAATATTTATTAAATAGTGAAAGCAAACAATTTGTACAACAGCCCATAGACCGTCATCAAATATGCGTTCGTGACGTACTTATCGACGTCATTCATGACGTCATTCATTATGATGTCATTGTACACACCACGCAGTTTATTATGACGTCATATGATGGGTGGGTACTCTGGAAAGGTGAATTATGACGAATTGTGTATAATGTTATTTGATAATTGTCAGTTATTCCATTACTTCCTAGCATTAGTTTCATTATCTTGGATTTCAGTTTTAAATTTGAAATACGTTTACACTTTAACACTCATATCAACCCATTTGAACATAAAACCGCCTCTCTGTAGACA
Source organism: Chaetoderma sp. LZ-2023a (assembly GCA_034401795.1). NCBI lineage: Eukaryota > Metazoa > Mollusca > Caudofoveata > Chaetodermatida > Chaetodermatidae > Chaetoderma > Chaetoderma sp. LZ-2023a. The sequence goes on from CM067375.1 coordinate 91,726,667, forward strand.
TAGTGGTCTTGAGAACTTGCAGACTATACTATATTTGAAAATTTACCACTAGAATGGCTGGCTCGATGACTGAACCAGTCATTCCAGTGGTAATTTTTCAAGAAACAACTTTTTTTGGTCTGCGAATGCACATTTTCTTAGAGAAAAGTGGACTGCTCTAGAAAGAGTTTAAGTGTTGAAAGGTAATAGAAAGCTCAGCTCATTTTAATTTTCTACTGTATATATATACACGATGCATTGTCTTTGATTGTAGTTATTTCTGATTTCTGATGAGTTCTTCATTGCACGAAGACTTACTTGTTTTCCCACCAATAGGAATGTGATAACACCTATGCAGCACTGTGAAATAGGAATCTTAAAGATGTTGAATAGTTTGAAACTAATTGGCCGAAAGCTAATTTGAATGAAACCTGTTAGCCTACAGACATGGGGAGAAAACACGTTTTAAGGGTGATGCTATACATTTATCTTTAGATTCTAACCAGTAACAAATAGGGCCCCCAACCCCCACACAATTTTCAGTGCCTAGGTGCCCCGGATGGTCTTAATGCGGCACTGCTCTTCATACCAGACACTATTAGTTCACGTAAAACGAGATGATATAAAGCCTATTGTAGTCTGTATGATAAATCGTTAACAAAAATTAGTCCTGAATTCCTCGTAAAATTCAAATACGTCGCACACAAAATGAGGTCAAGAATATGCTTACATTGCGTGGATGCTGATATCGCACGAACCGCTGGATGGATCGAGTTGATTTAATGTCTGTATCAAGCTAGTGATACAAAGGTACAAATGATACTAAATTCATTACAATCCACAGTGTTGCTTTTACTGTCCGCTAGATAGACCCCGATCTGTCTGGTCTCCGAAGTGGAGTATAACGGTCTAGTCATCGTGATGACGTAATAAGATGGCCGGTCATTACATTAGAGGTGTATTCTTGAAGAAGCCACGCCTCTATTTTTAGATTGCTACATCCCGTTGTTTGATACGCATGCTGGTGCGGCATATCGGTAGCTGTAGATCGTTAATTGCACGCTTCTATTTATTGCTGGCTAGAGTTGCCTATAGGCGCGGTCATTTCGCGCAGTGGATTGTGGGGCTGTGTCTCGCGAGATCTCCATCCATACGAGATCTAATAATTCTCGGCGCGAAGACACGGCTTTATTTTTAGATTGCTGGATATCTCATAATTATTATCTTCATGCACGTGATTCATGGCGCGTTCTCTTATTTGTTCTGGTCCGACTGTAATAAAGTTTGCGCGGCGATGACCGATTAATTATTTTAACAAACAGCCAACGGAACCTATATTTCCACTTTAGCACTCTATCAAACTGACCACAAATGGCTTCTTGAGGTGATCGTGAGAAATGGCCATTTGCATTAGCTACTCACCGGAGAACTTGTTTTGAAAGTGTACCACTGGAATAACCTTGGTTGGATAACCGATTTCAGTAATAAATTGCAAAAGAAAAACCACAATGGTCTCTTGGACGGCAATTAGACATAGGACATTTTCTATGATAATGAATTTGTCTGTATATGACGTCATAATTATTTATGTCAGATGTAGCTGGACGTCACAATCAACATGTGTAATGAATGACGTATCTAGCTCCACCAGGAACATTGAATAGCCAGTCAAGTATGCGAATTGCACGTCTTTACTATTTATTCAACATGCTGTTGAATATTTTGAAACTAATTTGACTAGACGCTGTTCGAATTGTATGTCTTTGCTATTTATTCAACAGTCATTTTCTATGATAATGGCTGGGTTCGATCTGTAACTGAAGGATATGATGTCATAATCAATTACTTCATATACAGGCTGACGTCACAATCCAAAATGTGTAAATGAATGGCGTATCGAGCTCAGTCATGAACATTGAATAGTCCGGCAAGTGTACGAATTGTATGTCTTTACTGTTTAATCAACATCGTGTTGAATATTTTGAAACTAATTTGACCTGGCGTTGTATAGTCATCAACTTACCTGTATAGTTACCTTGAAATTGGAAGTCTGGGAATTCATTATTCATATATATACATCGATTCCAACACGCAAAAAGGGGTGGAGCTTAGCTAGAAATAGGCGTGGCATACCTAGAAATGGATCTCTCTATTGAAATTGTCATGAGAAAATTGAGCATTACATGGCTAATACCACTTGGTAATGCGTGGCCCACACAATATGGACCACTTGTATTAAGAGACCACCCATATTTATAGCTCACATATTTTAATTTTTTTAACCTCAATCCATTAATTCACTAGCGTATTGATCTATCTAACTATATGCTTGAAATTATGTGGCCGAATACCACTTGTTAATGCGTGGTCCACACAATATGGACCACTTGTATTAAGAGAACACCCGTATTTATAGGTCACATTTTAACAAGGCCAATCATAGATTGTAGACCCTTGCCACCCCGAACGCACATAGACCCGAATACAATACACTCGTCCTCTGACGGAGCGAGGGTAATTAATACCACTTGCTAATGAGCCTTTTCATGTTGTCTATCCATCATATTACGTCATATGACGTCGTAATTAATTAAGTGACTCATAGGATAAAGTCATAATAATGACGTCATGACTGACTCGATTTAGTTCATCTTAAATGCTTAATAATCTGACACTTTGTACGAATTGTATGTTTTTGTTATTTAATAAAAATGCTGTTGAATATTTTGAAAATAATTTGACTGGCCGTATGCAGCAACAGGACCCAGTCAATTTAGTGTCAAAATATTCCACGGCTTATCTGTATAGTGTTCTTGAAATGTATCGTCTAGTAGTTCAGAAATCCATCGATCCCAACTCGAGACTGGTATGGGTGGAGCTTAGCTAGAGATGGGCTAAACCGGAAAGGTTCATTGTATTAAGAAACCACCACAGTTTTCAGTGCCCTATTGTCTGTAGTATGTTCAGCCCCATAATTTACTCCACATAGACTTGAGCTTTAATAAACTAGTTATAATCCGAATCTAACAAATTCTAGATGAAGTAATTTTAATACGCAAAATTTAACTTAAATGATGGTGTATTCGTGGTTTTCGGTGCCCTACTTTCCGTAATATGGTCGATTCCAGAACTTCGCTCACATATACGTATAGGAGTTTGAATATGCTAGTTACATTGGGAATTTAAAAGAATTCGAACGGGAAGTATTTTCGTAGTATGCGATTGCATCGCATACATTTGGTCCAATGTTGGCAGATCTGTGGTTTTCAATACCCTACCGTCAGCAATATGTGTGGCTACATAATTTCACCCATATGGTTAAATAGGGATATGAATGCGCTAATGAATCTTGAGATTTCTACCACGTAGTAATTTTGTAATATTCAATTTAGTGGTCACGGACAGTTGTCAAATCCCAACAATTTACTATATTCAGTATTAGAATCTCAGTTTGTAATCAATTTTTTTACATATAGCTGTGCTTTTGCACGATTCTACCATCAAGTAATTTGGTAATATGTTGTTACATATTCGCCATATGGCCCCATTGTAATATGGTTGGTTCACATTCACCACATTCAGATAGGTGTCGGTATGTCCTGACATATCGCTCATAATGGGTTCGGCCCAGAATATCACCCATATTGAAGATTTTCGGTACTCCTTTCCTATATTAACTCACAACTACAACCGCAAGAAGACTTATGCTGTGAATGATTGCTGCGACAATCAATCTTCTCGTAGATGCAGTTGGATAGTTACAGCTCGCCTCTTCAAAGATGGACTGAAGATATTTTATGTAACTGGGCCTGATCTGACGTACTGAAGATTCGTGGTAAGGTACGGTGTTTATCCGTACTACTTTAGGAGTTTTCTAATAACGACCAAACCAGTGCCTTGTATTTACAAGGTGATAGTTTTATTCTTAATTCTAACTTTACAATGACTTATATATCAATGTGACTTATACTGTCACTGAAATAGATTTATACTTTATAACGATAAGGCTAATATAATATTGGTATCAAACACTGTTAGGAAACTCTAACTTTGACTACTTTACTGCTACTGATTACTCTCAACACGACGGTTGATATGACATCTAGCTAGCCTAACAATTCTCTCTTACTCCAATATATTCGGAGAGAATGCGGTACACGACACGATACGTTTAGGGCACAGCACCTGATTAAATTCTCAATGGACAAAGTGCCTATTATATATCTTTTGCAGTTTCCTAACCTGCATATCTATTATGATATATATATATCTATATATATTATAATACATAGATTTATGTTCTCATTATACTTCTAGGCACGCTATAGTCATAGTTTGATTGGCCAGGACAATCTTCCCTCCAATCAACCTCTGCCTATCTCTTCCTAGAAGTTTCACCTAATCCTCTTGGTCCTTCTGACCAATCCCGCTTATTCCTTTTGTTTCTCTGCCACAGAGTTTGACTAGATGCTCATTGATTATGACGTCATCTCGGCCAATCAAACTCTGGGCTTCTCTTCTAGGGATTCATTACTAAACATGGTAGATCTACTATTCAACTCGGCAAAGCGGTGTCGGCTGGTTCTGCTTTGATGCGCTCTGTCAGCTAACTAACAACATTACTGAATGTGTTGTTGTAGCATGCCTTTCTTTGATTGACATATAGTTGATATACAAATTTCGACTGTGTTATTAATTCCTACAGGACGCTACAATGCCTCTGTCCTGTCCATTGCCTATTGTGAATAAGCATGTAGGAAACGAACGTTAATAAGCACATGAGCTGTATGATCTCATTGCCAGCTGGTGTTGTTGTACTTGCTTAAGGGAGTCGGAATGCTGACCGTCAACAACTAATGTCAGTCTGTCACCTATAATTTCCTATAATCTCTCTCGATTCCTATCGATTCTTTTCCCTCGAATATTTACTAAACTACTGGCCGAAACGACTGCTGAATATTATAAAAGTGTGTGCCGATCCCACAGCAACAACTTTCATCTTCAACTATTGACAGATTTCACCAATTGAGAACCGTCGATTCTATTTCAATCTATTCCAATTCCTAACTTATTGAATGAATATAATGGTTACAGTTTCGGTACAGTTTCGATTCGTTTTCTGCAAAACTGTATATCATCAGCACTGGTCAAAGTCAACCAGTGCAACATTCTACTCTGTACCTAATTACTACGATGCTGATTCAGTCCTTAGCTCACCTGGTATTTTCAAACATAAATTTCACTGAGGTCTCACTCGTAAATATAAGACGTCTAGCGGGGTCATGACTTCCCATAAGACAATCCGATATCTACAATATGTTTAGATAGGTATAGGCACAAGCTTACGATGCAGTAAGATTGAAAAATTTCATAACGTGAATAAGCTCAAACTTAGGATAATTCATGGTTTTCATTGCAATACGTTCACCCCCAGAATTTCACACACAAATACTTATAGGAAATATGCTAGTTGTATTGTGAATTTAAAAAACTTCTACAGGAACGTAATTTAATAGTACACAATTCAATACCGAAAATTGGCGCAAATTCTGTCAGATCAACGATTTTCTGTACCACACTGTTTGCAATAGGTTCGACCCCAGAAGTTCACCCATATGGTTAGATACGTATATGAATACGCTAATAAAGTATCAAAGGTTTAAAAAATGTTTACTATACAGTAATTTCGTCATATGCAATTTAGTAGTGGCACACCATTGTCAAACTCCAATAATGTACTGTATTCGGTACCAGAATATCTCTACATGCCTTGTAGCCAGTTTTCGAGCATAAGGCCATGTAGATTTCACTATGTTCTCGTGCTGTGCGAAATATTGTAATAATTCTACAACTAAATATTTATTATAGTAATGTGAAAATATTTCTATATATCCCATATTATTAGCCACGTGTACCGGTAGAACCTGACTTATCAGGCTAATACTCTAACATTTGCACATATGGTCAACAAGATCGTCATCATTACAATGGTTGAGGCCAATTTTCGCCTTTTTGTCTAGCAAACTATTTGATTTAATAGTTTGTCACTGTTTCCAGTAAAGATATCGTTTAATAGGTGACATAGATATGGTAGCTAAATGAAACAGATCACGATGTTTCCCACTGGATCTTCAGTCAGAATGTTTTCTACTATATCATTTTCGTTGGAGAAAACTAGGTTCACGGTATTGGTTCTATCCTGGCCACTTAACGTTGTTGAAAAGGTTATCTGTCGGTACAGATCGGGGTCCTGTATTGCATCAAAAATATACTTGCTTTGTGCATTTCACTAGCATTGCAGTGTATATTTCACCAACATATTTCCGGGTAATAAGCTCTTCACATCTGTTTAAGAAGGTATCCAGATTTAGGTTTAAAATATTCTTTACAGTTTTTCTTTAATATGTTTGAATGGGTGTCAGGATCTGTACTGCTTCTTGTGCTGATTTTATACTGACTGGGTTGCCAGCCCTGTTGATTTCTTTATCTTTACAAGTTGTTGATACCTAATGACCCACATTTGATCTGTTACACTCTGTTGATGCAGTAGTGCAATTTTCTCATCACTGGCTGCTCTTAATTTTGTCTGTTCCTCTCTCTGTTAAGGAGTTTGGCCTGGAGAAAAAGGATGGATGGAAAAACTGTTGGACTGACCAAAAATATAAGCTGCTTTTCCTAGCCCATAGATAATACTGCCGATATTTTTTTTGCAAGAAATATTCCTTCTTTTGTGTTTATTGTATGCCTTTATATAACTTCATTTTTTCATGAAACAGTTGAGTTTGTTCTCAGAATTATAATAACCTCCGGGCACGCTATTTACCATTGATGCCTTGCATAAATATGTGTACGTGTTCGTTATTTTATTTGTTAGTTACTTTGTTAGTGCATTCATTCATCGTTCATTCCTTCATTCGTTCGTACGTTCAATCGATCACGCATTCGTTCGTTCATCCATTCGCTCATCCGTACACTCATTCGTTCGTTCTTTTGTTCGTTCGTTCGTTCATTCGTTCGTTCATTCACTCATTTTCATTTCCTAGTCACTACTTTACATACATTACATACTGTGTATGCACCTACCGGCCTATGGTATGCTACATGCGAGGATTCTCTCAGTGGTGTGTTCTCGTTAGAATTCATGTTTCTGTTCGGTCTGCGTAGTTAGTTACCTAAATCCGCTAATATGGAAAAAATATCCGCGACTTTAATATGATGTGGATATAGCAACTGTGACGAATATCAGTACCTTGTCTCTCATGACATTTGTAACACAATATATTATTAATATTCTAGTACCATCTGTTGAGGCATGCGATTAATCCTGACACCGGGTAAATAGGCTAATGCCGTGCTGTATCATTTCCACTGCCGGTGAAAATATATCCATCCTGCAAAGAAGAAATACGGAATGTTTGAGAAGGAGATATATATGGGCTTGTTGTAAGAGTGAAAGGCGCCGAGTGGGTGAGTGAGTGAGTGAGTGAGTTGATGGGTGTGTGGGTGGGTGGGCGAGCGAACAAGCGAGCGTGTGCCTGTCTGCCTGTCTACCTGTCGGCGTGCCTGGCGGTCTGTTTTACTGTGTGCGTTTGTGCGTGTGGGCGTTTGTGTTACGGATGAGTGAGTGAGTGAGTGAGTGAGTGAGTGAGTGAGTGAGTGAGTGAGTGAGTGAGTGAGTGAGTGAGTGAGTGAGTGAGTGAGTGAGTGAGTGAGTGAGTGAGTGAGTGAGTGAGTGAGTGAGTGAGTGAGTGAGTGAGTGAGTGAGTGAGTGAGTGAGTGAGTGAGTGAGTGAGTGAGTGAGTGAGTGAGTGAGTGAGTGAGTGAGTGAGTGAGTGAGTGAGTGAGTGAGTGAGTGAGTGAGTGAGTGAGTGAGTGAGTGAGTGAGTGAGTGAGTGAGTGAGTGAGTGAGTGAGTGAGTGAGTGAGTGAGGGAGGGAGGGAGGGAGGGAGGGAGAGCGGGAGGGGGAAGTGAGTGAGTGGGTGAGTGGGTGGGTGGGTGGATGGGTGGGTGGGTGGGTGGGCGGGCGGGCGGGCGGGCGGGCGGGCGGGCGGGCTGGCGGGCGGGTGGGCGGGCGGGCGGGTGGGCGGGCGGGTGGGTGGGCGCGTGGGCGGGGGAGTGAGTGAGCGACTGAGTGAGCTAGTACGCGAGTAAGTGAGTGGCCGAGCAAGTAAGCGAGCGAGCAAGTAAGCGAGCGAGCTAGGGAATGCGTAAGTGAGTGAGTGAGTGAGTTCCTGCGAGTGAGTTCCTGCGAGTGAGTGCCTGCGAGTGAGGGATGGAGGGATTGAGTGTGTGCAAGTGAGTGCATGTGAGTGAGTGAGTGAGTGCCTGGGTGAGAGAGGTAATGAGGGGGATGGATGGATGGAGGGAGGGCGGGAGGGAGGGAGGGAGGGAGAGGGAGGGAGGGAGGGAGCGAGCGAGTGACTGTCTTTCTGGCTGCATGTCTGCCTGCCTGCCTGCCTGTCTGCCCCTTTGCATGTCGGTCTTCATGTCTGCCTGCCTGCCTGCCTACCTGCCTGCCCGCCGTATGTATACCTGCCTGGCTTCCTGCGTGTCTGTCAGTCTATTATGGGGATTTAACGCATCCTGAGCAAGCTTCAAATGGGTATCATTGTGGTCCGGAAAGAAGTGCGTTACTTTTGGTGTCAAAAGGTCAAGAAGACACAGCTCATACTCATCACAAAGGGCATGGCGAGAAACCTCAAATTCCAAGACTACACGAGTCTTCGTCAAACGTCGGTAGAAATTTAAAACATTAAAATGGATAGCGGCTTACCTTTCCTACGGGCCATATTCCAGGTAGACCATGACTGTATTCCCCTCGACACCGACTTTCGCACTGTTCTGGACTCATTACATTTCACCGCCACGCTCTCTGTATTGATCGCGTTGAGCTGAAGGCTTTCATTCCCACATCCCAGAAGCGGCAAATTGTAGAATGTAAGGAATATTCAGTAAATATTTCGAAAGTAATTGGACTGTGCATGGTAGCAGCAGCGTCTAGTTGAATTAGTTTCAAAATATTCAACAGATATCCTGTTTAATTGTCTTTAAATTGAGATACTTGTATTTCACGGGTATACGGGTTAACTAACTAGCTAGGCATTAATATGTCAAGGCTAGAATCAGCCAGTTCGCGGGAACTGTATGGGCATACACAGTCTATAATCGCGACTACACCGCAATCTAAACATAGAGCCGTAGCTTCGTGCTATGCCGAGAACACACCTCTTTAGAAGATAATTACCGGCCATTTTGTTGCGTCATCCCAATGACGGAACAATTTTTTCCAAAATGGGCGCGCTCATATACGGCAAAACGTGTGCTACACTATAAGATGTATTTTAGGCTGTTCTTGCCCCTATTTCAGTATTTGTTGAACATAGCGCATACACTCGAATGGAGAATAACTTGTTAAATAGGAAACCGATTATTAATTTATAATACACGGGTGCTCTGAAATAGTGTTTTATGACACACGAATACTGGTGCCGACTGGTACACCTTACGTATGGGGCTGCTCCTTCCACATTTCGTGCTACATGTATAAAACAACGCTGTAGCCATACTCGCGAATATATTGGTGCAAATCCATTGCTGGGTGGGTTTGTCCTGGATTTAATGAATTTTAGTGGCTGGAGTTGCCAGCAAGACTGAAACATAGAGGGTGGTGGGGTGGGTTGGGGGAGGGGGCGGGCTACGTGGCCCCTAGCTAAGTGCCTGGGCTACATTGAGCGCGGGTGGCATGCATTATTTTCCACGTTAATTAAAAAGCCGCAAGTCTCACTCCCTGGGTTGAGATGAAATTAATACCCTATGAGGCGGAGCTTCTATGATGACGCTTTTGGCGCATGCGTGATAAGTAGCAACATAGCCTACCATATGACAGCTCAGCACCTGGCGCTGTACACAGCCTTATTCTATATACCTAGATGACTGGTTTACTATAGAGTAGGACAGTCCACCCTATGCATAGTAGCACTATACACTTGTGTACTACCAGTATTTTCACATACGCCTTCAAAAAGATGTATTTAATTAATTTATCATTAACTGTCTGACTGCTGCAAGCCATGAGACAATAATTTCAATTGACAATAGCTCTGGAACTGCTGAATATTTTGAAAACAATTTGACTGCAAGTTGTTGGTGGCTATGTTAGTCAAATTGTTTCCAAAAAATTTAGCAAGAATTCATAATTAAACCCCATGGAAAATGTAGGCTGCAGATATTCAGCAGTCAAACAGTATTGTAGCATTAACAAGTTTTATTAGATAGAGATGCATGTAGTATTTTTAATGTGGTCATTTTGAAAATGGTAATGAGGACATCTGTTACTGTCAAATGCAGCAACAGTTTTCTGCAACACTTGACACACTGATATTACAAGATTAATTGTTACAAAGCGTGTATTAGAAAGGTTAGCACACAGTTTACAAACACTGTTGCTGAAGGCTGTTGCTCCCTAACAGCTTACACCACCCTTATTTCAAGTTATAGGTGGCAATTAGACCCATTTCTTATCAAGGTAATGCGTTTATTTCTTTATTACTGCATGTTCTCTCTCCACATATGACATGGGATACTACACGTGGCTGCTATCAGCTGTTTACACTCATAAATCATTTAGGGCACATTTTCCCGCAATATGATGTCACAGCTTTAGCTCCGCCCATTAAATTCAAATTTCTTTCAGCAGTAATATTTATTTTAGCTAATTCTCATTTAAATCAATATTTTCCAACAATTTATTCGAGATGACAGTACCAGTGCTGTACCAAGAGTGTACTGTGCAAATATCTAAGACATATGTAAGGGTTTTATTTATACCTTATTTTTAGAAATATGCTACCTAGATGTGAAAGGTGTTTAGATTTTGATAGATGTGACACCAGCGCCATCTGGTGCCTTTTATAGTCAATGTGTGCCTTTAAGCGACCTTGGATAACTTTGTATGTTTGATATTTAACGATTCTTAAATGTGGCAGAATGAATTATTTACACTTGATACAATGCATATATAATCACTACAGTCCACAAGATTAGTGCAGGAGTGTAACTTAACACTATTCACACCTGGAATCCACCTAATTATTTCCATTTTTGCCTAATCTTTTGTTGTATGTGAAAGCCCCATCATTCGACCAATCAAAATCATTTCAAAATTAAAACATTTCGAAACATTATAGTATTTGTTCTGCATTTTGAAAGGTTTAATTAAAATCACATTCTACATTAGGGTTGACCCTTTCATCCTTATAGACCGTAAAATACAAATTACTTTTGCTTTAAGGAATATTTTGTTGAATATATTGAAACTAATTTGACTGGGAGTTACAACAACTCACAGTCAAATTATTTTCAAAATATTCAACAGCTAATTAGATCTATAGTTGTCTTGTAATTGATACACTGGAAACGCAGGAGGACCAAAATGGTTATCATAATCTCTATAATCATTTTCAGATGTGTTTTCACCTGAGAACGGTGCTGAACAAACAGCCTTTGAATCGTGTACCTACAATGTGTGATCAAGAAGTTTTGTCTGTTTAAGAGGACGACTAAATGCTGTTAAATGGCATGTTAATCGTGCCTCGCAGGACAGTTTGTTAATCTGTCTGTCAAATGTTTTACAGCTGCCTATGTTGCAATTATAGTGTGGGCACTTGTGTATATTGTCAACTGAAATCCTGGCCTGTGCTAAAGCTGCTCAGGCTCCTAGCCAGCATAGCTATTGTAACAAGTAAATTCTGCCACCCTGACAATTATAAACTAGACATTAGTTTGCAGATTCACTACGTGTTTTTAGCAATTACATCAGAGAGATGTTACCATTCAATTTCCTTTTTAATGCTAAGTTGTGTAATTAATTTTAATTGTGCTAAGTACTGCGCACTGTTAATGGCTAAGACAAAGCCAATTCTCAGAGACCGCAAGACTGTGTAACGCGTACCTGAACCATTAGGTTTTGAACCATTTGCATGACATGCTGCATAATTTTACTACAGTAGGATCCTTCCAGTCAAATTTGGATGAAATTCATCAATTGGTTACTTAAGGACGAGATGCATTATGAGAATATCCGGTAAAAGTTAGAATGTTCACCCAAACAATTTACCAAGCATAATTCTGAATAGAAGTCCCGGAGCCCAACATGCTAGAATCCTATAGCTTCCATATGGTAATCTAATTAAATTTGGTTGAAATCCGTCAAGCAGGTAAGGAGATGTGTGTTGACAATTCCTGGTATATATTTCATAAAAATCTAAGATTTTCACCCCAAAAATGATGAAGCAAAATTCTTAATAGAAATCCTGAAACCTGTCACATTATAGTGGTTCTAACCAAACTTAGTTGAAATCGGTCAAGCGGCTAGGGAGGAGATGCATTTTGTCAATTTCCCATAAATCTTTCATAAAATCTAAGATTTTCACCTAAACAATTGACGAATCAAAACTCTGAATAAAGTTTCTAGAGCATACGACAATAGGATGCTTTCAGTCAAGTTTGGTTAAAGTGATTTAGGAGGTTTTAAAACAAAAGTTGACGAACGGACGACGGAATACAGATGGACGGTCAGCATGGCATAACCGTATTTGAGTTCCACAATTGCCAAACAAACAATAATTTAAGGGCTGTCTCAGTGAGATGTGAAGATTGCATGTCTCAGTGAGATGTCTGATTGCACCAGTCTTCCACATGCCATACTATAACTTACTTTGTATGGACAGAACCTGAGAAATGATACAGGAATGACAAGAACTTTGCTCTTTTTCTGAAAAGCATTTCTAATTAAGAATAATACATTCACTATTACTGTGTTCAGAAATCTGCTTAAATCAGAAAAATGGTTTGTCTGGAAGTTGTTAGAAAGACTTTAATAGTAAAATTAACAAGAGCTCCGCAAACGGCGCATAATACACCGCCATGATGGCAAACCAATGAATGAAAGCTATCAGAAAATATTTACATCCCATCAGACCAGTCATCCTTATGAAGTGTCAAGGCGATCTGTTAAACGGTCAAGGAGGTATCGTCTGGAAACCAATTTCCAAGATGGCTGCCGCTGACTGGCACAATATTGGATTTCAGATTATCGTGAATTTTGATAGGTTTCTTCACCAGACATATTTCAACGACCCGGTAATGGAGTTATCATCCGGAAACCAATTTTGAAGATGGCTGCCGCTGACTGGCGACAATATTGGATTTCGGATTATCGTGAATTTTGATAGGTTTCTTCACCAGACATATTTCAACGACCCGGTAATGGAGTTATCATCCGGAAACCAATTTTGAAGATGGCCGCCGGTGGCTGGCGGCTATCTTGGATTTAGGATCATCGTAGATTTCGATAGGTTTCTTTCACAGGTCTAGTCCAACCACCCTATGATATTTCAATGCGATCCGACAAACGGTAATGGAGTTATCATCCGGAAACCAATTTTAAAGATGACTTCCGGTGGCTGGCGGCCATTTTGGATTTCGGATCATCGTCGATTTCGATAGGTTTCTTCCCAAGACCTAGTCCAGCCACTCTATGAAGACCGTTCTGCATGGCGTACATATACCGACTAGTTGTTCAACTAGTCCCCAACCAGTTATATATGAGCGTACATATAATGACTAAACAGCTACATTTCGGCTACCTAATTGGGGTAATTCCACCTGCGGAGGTTACGGATATTTGCCTGAACATTATATATAATAACTTACGCTTTTTGATGAGAATTCACGAAACTATGACGGTAACACAGCGCGCGAGGAAAGCTTTGGCTGTATGGTAAACCATTGCAAAGTGTCCGCCTTTGCCGTGTCCGCCCAGAATGAAAAAATTCGTTGTAAAGTGTCCACCCAAAATTTTAAAAATCGTTGCAAAGTGCCCTCCGGTGAAAAATGTCCGACCAAAATGAAAAGAAACCGTTGCAAAGCGTCCGCCCAAAATTTTAAAAATCGTTGCAAAGTGCCCTCCGGTGAAAATGTCCGCCCAAAATGAAAAGAAACCGTTGCAAAGCGTCCGCCCAAAATTTTTAAAATCGTTGCAAAGTGTCCGGCCCGTTGAAATATGCCTGACCAGTACAGATTTAATGTCAAAATATCCACAGGTGTTAGAATTCCAGCGACATTAAAACGATTTTCCATTACCTTTCCTAAAACGCTCAGTAATGCGATAGGACTGTACGTATTTACGTTTACCCTCAAATGGTAGGTATTTTAGCCGGCTTGTTTATATGTACATATATATGCTTGCCTACCTACCTGCCTACCTGGCTGGCTGGCTGGCTGGCTGGCTGGCCGGACGGCCGGCCTGCCTGTATCTCAGACACAATTGATCCAATTTACGTCGAATTTTAAATCAATAAATGCTGTTATCACAAACCATGATTTCTAATCGTTGGTTGTAATCCGGATTTAACTTTCTGGAACCTAATCTAGTTCTGGAATTGTGGATTTCGTGGATACTATTGATCCGATTTGCCTCTCTTATTGTTTCCTATCGTCATAAAGGGCTGGATCCCGACATTTTAGTTAGGTTTTGGTGGGTGGCGTAAATACGGCGAGTCTGAGAGGGGCTGTATACTTTCATTAGCAGGGTGGGTGAGTTGGTGGGTGGTCTGGGGGCCAAGCGCCCATCCCCACTGAAACTTGTGAAAATTAGATGCTCTAAGAAGCCGTCTACAGCATTCTACGTGACAAATATTGTTTAATTTTCTTTCAAATATGCATTACTATTATGGACGAATCCAGAAAATCTTGAAGGCGTGTTCCTAAGAGTGGGTCTAGGTGTCATCTCTTCAAACATTTTGAAATCCGGATGCTCTCAGAGCTACATTTGCTATATTTCTGTGAGTAAAAATAGAAAAATCATTTTCGTGACATTATTATCTGTGGGAAAATGCATACGTGTAGGTCTATATGTGCACATAATGTAAAAACTGTGGTCTTCACCAGGCCCTCCGACACCAAATATCTTAATAATAATAATCTTAAATTATAATTCTTTGAACGTGTCAAAGGTGTCTACATAAAATAGGAGTGGTCGAAAACAGATCACAGACCTGTAGTTTCCTGGTATTCGTCTCACAGCATCGGGTAACGGATACAATACAACATAGAAATCATGATCACTCAGAACATTCAAGCATGTGAAATGTGTTTTCCATCGGCACGAAGTGGAGATTGAAAACAATGTTTTGCAGGTGTGTCTTAGATAATAACAGTTAGATTGACAGGTTGGGGATATATATATATATATATATATATATATATATATATATATATATAGAGAGAGAGAGAGAGAGAGAGAGAGAGAGAGAGAGAGAGAGAGAGAGAGAGAGAGAGAGAGAGAGAGAGCAGCTGCCTCAGCATGGTGCTGTACTGTATGCCATTCTACAGCTTGTTACTTGACGAACGCATTCTGGTTTTTTAATGCCATTAATTAAACAAATTAACAAAGAAACATAAATTTGAAATAATGGATACAGCCATGAATTAGAGCAAAACATTAGAAATCAGAATATGTGCATGTAATCAATTGTCAGACCAATTGTGTAATTAGCTATATATAACTTGAAAATCAATGTCTTCTTGTAATAGAGCATAAATAACTACCTGGTGTAGCTTTAATCTCTCAAGCCAAGCTTGTACAGCAATATAGTTGCGTTTCTCTATCGATGGGAGAACACGGTTCCCAAAGTGTTTTTTGGCCCTCATAAAGATGGGTTTTTATCTTTGTGGGTTTTCGTGTCGCGCTACAAGTTGTTCACCAGGAAGTTCTCACAGACTTTTCAGCTCTCATTGTTAGTTAATATTGTTAACTCATCACCATTATCATCTATATGCAGGTTTCTGTTCGTCAATTAAATGGGTGCCCACGCCTACTCCTATATATATGCAGGTTTCTGTTCGTCAATTAAATGGCTGCCCACGCCTACTTCCCGAATAAATGTTGCGCTTGTTATGCATAGGTGAGAAGTAAAACCTTCATTTATTCATGTTTCTGCTAGTCACATTCTTTTCTCGGAGAAATATCAATGTCATAAGTCTGGACAATTTTGAGAACACACTGAGATGGAGTTAAGCAAAATTAAGCATTAGCCCACACAAGGATTAAATAATGTGGTTACAAGAAACACATATCTTCATAGGCGAAATATTGTTTGGTCGATTTTGTCACGATTGGCAGAAAGCTTTATCGGAAAAGGCACCCAAAAAGTAATGCTTGTAAGTGGAAAGGCAGCATAATGTACGGATGTTCTGATTGGCTGAGTGATGACGTCATCTATATTTGAATTGGACCACGCTCACTTTTCTCCCGCCCAAATAGTTGAATCTGATTGGTCGAGAGTCAAACAATAGACCTGGCTCTCGACCAATCAGATTCAAGTATTTTGGCGGGAGAAAAGTGAGCGTGGTCGCCACTGTTCGAGATCTATTAATAGATGTAACCAGGTTTGAAATTACTATGGTGGAATGGGTCCAATACGAGGTCATGTAGCACCTCAGGGCCCATCTGAAAAGCTGCTTAAACAACCGGTACTGCGCAAGATGTTGAATAAATTCTACAGAGTTATAACATGTTTGGCCATGTTCTGTCATTCTAGGTCAGTTGACATCTACCAGCCAATCCGAACAGCCACTTATACAGTCTCCACTGAGATAGGCTGTTAATAAATGTCACATGCTATCTCCCAGCCAATCAGAACAGTGGCTTATAGTCACCATTTTGCCAGATGGGTTGCAATCGAGGTCATGCGACATCTTCCAGCCAATCAGAACAGCCACTTAAACAATCACAACTGTTTGAGATTCGCTGGCAATCTATAACACCAAGACACGAATATTCTCATCATAAAATGATGGTAGGACGGATAGCTAACTAAGATTTGGCCACGTTGATGTTGTAACACAGAACGATGTTGTGAATTCCGCTGTACTAAGAACCAATTTCTGCCATACTGAGTGGTAAAAAATCATACTTAGTTTGTTTCCAAATTGAATGTTAGTGTTGCGTTTAAGCGAGGTGGGTATTTTCAATGAATTATGAAACTTAGTGTGTGCGTGTGTGTGTGACATATGTCAGCAACACCCCCCCCCAACACCCCCACCCCACCCTTTGAATCTGCCACAGATAGATCATATTTAAACATCTTACAGTTTTTAGAGAAACATGAATTGCTGGTTTCAGTGTCGATATGCAAAGTATATTGTTTAGGCATTCATGGTTTTCGCTATAGGTATATTTTATCCCCATTACCTTCACCTCATAAAGGGAAGAGCGTACCAAATAAAGTTTAATGAAAAAGCCGTGAT
The DNA here is from genome assembly GCA_034401795.1 of Chaetoderma sp. LZ-2023a. Lineage (NCBI taxonomy): Eukaryota > Metazoa > Mollusca > Caudofoveata > Chaetodermatida > Chaetodermatidae > Chaetoderma > Chaetoderma sp. LZ-2023a. The sequence continues at coordinate 91,743,956 of CM067375.1, forward strand.
TTTCTGGTACATATAGCAAAGGTCAATCTCCCGGTCAGTTAATTATGGTTATAAAACCTATGAACAGCAAATCAGATTCTAAGAGTATTTAGCAATCCTAGCTGTTCTTAGTGTTCCAAATAAGGTTTTAGATTTTCGAGAAAAACGCAAACTATACCACGTTCATGCTACTCCAATTATGAAAATTTAGTTTCTGATCAATTATTTAAAGTTACATATTCACAGCAAAATGCTTGAAAATAAAATTGTTGAAATTATATACGTGTAGATGCTTAAATTATGTACCTCAGTGTAATGAAACGAAAAACATCTTAACATATGATGATTTCATTCCATATAAATACATTTCGTATTTTTAGTTGTGAATTTGAATTAGGGACTCGTGCCTCGAATTCAATATGACAACTTAAAAAATGATATTAATTTATATGTAATGAAATCATCATATGCTAAAATTAATTCCGTTTCATTACATTTTGGCACACAATTTAAGCCTCTAAATGTAATTTTATTTTTAACCATTCTGCTGTGAATATGTAACTTTAAGCTTTACAGTATCAGTTTCAACTTTATGTATTTCACTCAGCACATTGTTGAAATGGCATATTACGTCGCCATGTAATTTATACAATTTGGTAAGTAAGCAGAGAGATGATGTAGCAATAGTAGGATCAGTAGCAGCAGTAGTTGTAATAGCAGTAGCAGCATTATTAATGGAAGCAGTAGTAGCAGTAGCAATGGCATTAAAAGTAGCAGCAGTAGTAGTAGTAGTAGTAGTAGTAGTAGTAGTAGTAGTAGTAGTAGTAGTAGTAGTAGTAGTAGCAGCAGCAGCAGCAGCAGTAGTAGTAGTAGTAGAAGTAGCAGCAGCATCAGCAGCAGTAGTAGTAGTAGTAGTAGTAGTAGTAGTAGTAGTAGTAGTAGTAGTAGTAGCAGCAGCAGCAGCAGCAGCAGTAGTAGTAGTAGTAGTAGTAGTAGTAGTAGTAGTAGTAGTAGTAGTAGTAGTAGTAGTAGAGTAGTAGTAGTAGTAGTAGTAGTAGTAGTAGTAGTAGTAGTAGTAGTAGTAGTAGTAGTAGTAGTAGTAGTAGCGGCGGCGGCGGTAGTAGTAGTAGTAGTAGTAGTAGTAGTAGTAGTAGTAGTAGTAGTAGTAGTAGTAGTAGTAGTAGTAGTAGTAGTAGTAGACTGTTTCTTGGACTGTTGTAAACATTTACAGAGTGTTTGTAAGTATCGGTTTAATGGGCATTGACAATAGTCTACATTACTTTGGTTTAAATAATATAGTTGTATGAACCTCTTTTTCTATATTATATATTTCACATTTACAGAGAAAATGTCGTTGATCTTCAATTACATTACATTTGTGGAAAATATGGTCATTTCGCTCTATTCCAGTCCATTTTTGTGTTTCTGTTACACGTCTGTGGTCAAATATGCTGAAATGAAGAAGAATTGGTGCACCATAATGGGGAAGTGATTTTAAACAGCTTTCGAAATGAAATCTTATTATTATTTTGCCGAATATTGGCCATGTTGATTGGCCTACTTCTCGACTCTGCATATCTGAATAGTTCTGTGCTAGTCCACACTTTGTTAGGTTGACTAGTTCTTTACCATTTATATTCTCTTCTGTAAATAGATTTGGTTTCCTAATGCTTTCTACAATTGATTTGCATATTCTGTTTTGTTATAAAGTCTTCTCAAAGGAAATAGAGCATAGATAATAACTAACCCATACCAATCATTTATTAAAACCAACGAACATCATATCATGTTACATTTTATTGTGATGTTTAAAGTGAATTTTCCTAGCTCTCAATATACCATAACATTTGGTGTATTTTTCTTCTCATGTAGTGTATGGTCAAAGAACTTTAGTTGACAAGTTTATACTTGTATGCTGTTCTCAAATCCCCAAATTTCTGATCCGTATAGTAATATAGGCATAATCATGACGTCGAAGCGCATTGTTTATGCAGTCAATAGGTAAATCACGCTGGTTTATTTGATCTAACAACGAGTACATAGCGTGTGTTCTTTGTTAACAATTTCTTGGTTTGCAGTTCATGAATGTGCGATTCAATATTTACCAATACCCTGAACTAAGGTAGCCTCCATAACTGCGAAGAGTGTTCCCATAGGTGGATTTTGCCACCAAATTAGGTTGAAAACATACATATGACAACCATGGCCAGCAGTTGTTCTTAGCATGGCTACTACAATACTTCACAATCATATTACAAAATCTGAAATGACAGACAATAAATCCTATAATTAACACTATAATCTTAGCAGTAATAAGATACACATTTCTCGACCACTTCATTGATATCTAGCTCGGTCAACTGAGCTAAGAGACCATATTTGACCGTTTACAAATGAGACCACGATTATGTCCTTAAGTATATCTTTTTTTCCGGAATTTCATCAAGAAACGTTGCCATTTTAAGTTGGAATAATTGTGATATAAACAAATGCAGTTGCAGTGCCATGAGCATCCCACATTTGCAATGTTCCTTCTGTTAAATTGCTTTCCCGGTGAGCATGTTCCCAAAGCACAGTTAATTTGGGTCCCATGCTCCGAACAGTACATGCTGCGAACAGTACATGCGCTAATTCTGGGTAGTGTCTTAATAATAATAATAATAATAATAATAATAATAATAATAATAATAATAATACAGCATTTGTATAGCGCCATTTATCAATTTGACTAATTTTCAAAGGCGCTTCAGTACATATGTGTTTTTAGTCTTTCTTTAAATTTCTCCCTAGAGCTTATCGTTTTAATTTTCAGTGGTAGGGTATTCCAAAGTTTGGCCCGGCGATGCTGAAAGCTCTGTCTCCACATGATTTCAGATTGGATCGTGGAATGTTTAGCAGGTGTTGATCTGTAGAGCGAAGAGCACGGGGCGGATGGCGGGGCATAATGATGACTTTGAGCATATCATTCTGCCATCATTCTACAATATGGCTTTAGACACTGCCCTGGTAATAGTCCCATGTACTTGCAAGAATATAAATAATAAAATAGCACTACCTGTCATTGCATCACCATTCAATCTCACACATCCTATAAACACAATCGAGGTTGGGTAACATTTCAGTGTGTAAAACAACCAATTCGTTTCTTATATAATCGGACCCTAATCATTCTACTGCCATCTGAATGTATACCAATTTATTTCATGCCATAGCGCTCCAAATGTGGTAAGAACTCACTATGGCCTGACAGTACAGTAAGTACTCTTGCTAGAATCCAAGCTGACTGATCGGGGGCCCAATTGGTAGCAACACCCCCTCTGTGATCATGCTCAGAGGGAAATGGTGATGTGATCTCAACCCATCTGTGACCATATGCCCATGTCATGTCCGTGGTTTATTCCTGACTTTGAGATTCAGATTTCAATCCACATAATATCCTAGTAAATGTTGACGCCCACCATACATTGTTGTAACTTACTGTTGCTTGACAGCTCAATGACCTTAACATTGTGGGACTAGACGATAGCAGGGCGCTACTTTAATTCAGACTTCATAAGACAGTAGGACTTTCAGGTTTCCACTTCGCCCTAGCACCATAGCAAGTCTGTAGCGTGCCTCTGGACTCTTGCCAGCCCACTGTCAGTCTTTTGTTGGCAAATCCTTGAGTAGTTCATCTCACTCGGCATAGTGGCTAACTTGCTTTGCTACGAATGTCTAACATCAAGATTTAGAACTGTGTCCTATGCTAAGAGTGCATAGAGTACATGTGTATATCGTCTTCATTTTCTTCCTCTCCACCTCTTCCTCTTTTTTCTTCTTTGTCTTTGCCCTCCTCCTCATCATCTTCTTTTTCCTCTTCTTCCTCCTTTTCGTTTTCGTCTTTCGATTCTTATTCTTCCAATACAAAGAGAAGAGATGCTAAATTCCTTATCTGTGTATGTGCAGACAGTCGGTGGCTGCTACAAGTTACATCTACGTACAGTGCTCCACAATTTCTTTATTCGATGCTCAGCTGGTAATCTGTCCAGCATGATCTGAAAGCTCACAAGTCTGTCAACTATTGCTGCTTCCATTCTCAGCTAATCTCAGAAAACGAACTTGTAGCAGTCGTTGGTTGTATGGATCTGCCTTCGCTTGTGGACTTCTCTGGTACACCTGCTACCAGCATGCACATCTTGGGCAGCTTCTTTATCAATCAAGATATTGATTGTTTTTTACATTATTTTAATGTCATTCTTTCTGCTGCAATGTTCTAGAGACCACATAGTTCATGTCGGTAATCACTTTGGTGATGCTGCTTGGTGGTGTGAAGTCATAGTAGGTGTTATTGTCAAATTTGGCTGCTCTCTGTTGAACACGTACACTTGATGTGATAGTTCTTGTTGTGGGTGCCCCATACATTGAGGTGATGGTCTGACAGTGGCTTGGTAGACTGTTATTCTGCTGTTACGCTTAGTACAACACAGATTCTGCTTGATAAATTCAAGGGATCCACTAACTTTTCTGGTGATGATATTTATGTGGTTGTTCCATCAGTCCGTGTAGTCAGTGGTCTTGCTATGGCAATTAGGTATGTACAGGATATTAATCTGCAGAATTAAATGACGTTTACCAATCTGGTTCCCACCGTTCCAGAACTGAATTGTCTTGCTGTAGTGTGGTGATGGTCCAAAAAAGTAATGACGTATTTGTGAATAACCACAGTCGGAACTGTTTTAATTTAGGTATGCCAATTTAGAATGCCAGGGATAGGAACGGATTAAGTACTGTTGCCTCAGGAATGCCTGAGATGGCATTGGCAGTACGCGATTGCTTATTGTGCAGAATGCCACTACATCTTGGTGAGCTGGAGACGGAGAGAGGTCGATGAACAGTGCACTGGAAATTCTGCCAGGGCCTCAATGAAGACAGCACAGCCCCGATCATGGCAAAGATCCAGCAGACCGTACAGAATGGCTTCTACCTATCGTATCCACCACATCGAGAATGGTAGGGTGATGCCATTTCACAAGAATTCTCCAAGGAGTCACTAACTGAAGATGATAGGAGCAATCCAAACCAGCTGACTGCCAGAGAGGAAGCATGCCGTGACCCAGACAATATCGATCGATCCATAATCAAGTGGGCTTTCGTCTGAAAGGCCACCCACTCCCCTCATGGAATGATTACGATGGAGGAAGGGAATGGGCGCTTGACACCTACAAGGACAATATGTAGATGCATCTTTGGGGATGTCTAGCAGTGTATCAGGGAGCGTGTCTTGATAGAAGTACATATCTGGCACGAGAGCTCACCAAACAGTTCTGCAGCAAGACGAGGTAGAGCTCTTACCGAAGATGGGAATTCGTGTTTCTGAAATCACGAAAGAGGGCAACCGGCACACTATCCGAACATCGTGAATATCGGAGTGTATAGCCACCGTGCATTCTACATCAAAGACATATCCAAGCTGGCTCACACTTTCACATGTGGGTACTGCCAGCAGCAATTCACGCAGGCATGCCACCACCATCGTCATGCTGATCACCGTATTGGCCTACTTCTCGACTCTGCATATCTGAATAGTTCTGTGCTAGTCCACACTTTGTTAGGTTGACTAGTTCTTTACCATTTATATTCTCTTCTGTAAATAGATTTGGTTTCCTAATGCTTTCTACAATTGATTTGCATATTCTGTTTTGTTATAAAGTCTTCTCAAAGGAAATAGAGCATAGATAATAACTAACCCATACCAATCATTTATTAAAACCAACGAACATCATATCATGTTACATTTTATTGTGATGTTTAAAGTGAATTTTCCTAGCTCTCAATATACCATAACATTTGGTGTATTTTTCTTCTCATGATTACGATGGAGGAAGGGAATGGGCGCTTGACACCTACAAGGACAACATGTACATGCATCTTTGGGGATGTCTAGCAGTGTATCAGGGAGCGTGTCTTGATAGAAGTACATATCTGGCACGAGAGCTCACCAAACAGTTCTGCAGCAAGACGAGGTAGAGCTCTTACCGAAGATGGGAATTCGTGTTTCTGAAATCACGAAAGAGGGCAACCGGCACACTATCCGAACATCGTGAATATCGGAGTGTATAGCCACCGTGCACTCTACATCAAAGACATATCCAAGCTGGCTCACACTTTCACATGTGGGTACTGCCAGCAGCAATTCACGCAGGCATGCCACCACCATCGTCATGCTGATCACCGTACAGGTGAAAAAAGCAAATGCTTAAGGTTGTATATGTCTGACTCTGTAAAGAATAGAAAACTAGATTAGTAAGTACATTTAAGATTTAATATACACATTTCAAGGCCTAGTATAATCGCAAGAGTAAGTCATCACACAATCCCGTGAATGATGTGTTTAGGTTTTGCTGTTGCAGATGTTGTTGGCTTTGAACCAGCCTTGTGAGGTATATTCCCAAGGCGCAATGTCACACAGTGACTTAGTCCTCGGCAGCCAGGGATCACAATGTTGGGGCAGCGGAACTTCTTGGAACAGAAAAAGTCTGGGCGGGTCCTCGCGAGAAAGTAGAAGAGTCCTTCAGGAGGAGGAGATATGGAGTGCACACATCAGACCTCGGTCAGAGACTGGAACCGAACGTTGAGTTTCAAAGGTCTTCCCCAGTAGGCGGATGCCAGCAGGTGGTGATTTCAACAGTCGCAAATAAACGGCAGTGTACACAGGTTCAACCACGGCAGTAGCAGGTTATGTTCTTCCATATCAGAGGAAGGCACAGAGTTTCCCTACACAGATCTCTTTGACCGACCTGCTAAAGGAGTGATGGAAAGTCTTCAGGAGGGTGAAACAATTTAGGCTGGTAGTTTGACCAATTTCATTAGCGGGCATTCAGAAAGGAGGTCGAGCATTGGCGGCTTTGTGATTGTCACCTCACACTAAACGGTCAAATTGCATAGCGTTCTGTGGTGAAATCCCCAAGTTGAGCACGTGAAGTGGGCACGGGAGCCATTGTTGAACCATCAGCACTAGACCTGTCAGTGAAGCGGTCTCAGTTAATGCAGAACCGCCTGCATTTATACTAGTCAGCTTTGCATCTCATTATCCTGTGGCGAGTGGCCAGCGTATTAGGTGCCCTTATTCAATTCGAGGTCGCAAACATAAGTGTGCGAGCATCAGGAGCATCCGAGCAGGAGTCAGCCGATCAATGGCATGGCTAAGACTTTGGCTCTTTTAGCCATGGTGGTTACCGTTCAACATTGGTTCTATGGTTGCTTCTGTCTTAAATATTCTCGAGGTTGTCGCCTTTAGGAATCAAGATTTTCTAGCATTTTAACGGTAGCAGACGCGGCCGGGACCATTGTGATCATAGTCCATTATTCCGAGAAAGAAGCTGTGCAAAGACAATATATGTACATCGTCAAATTCTCCAGCCAACCAGTGGCATCATGCGTACATGGTCATGCACTGCCCTAGGAGAAACCCTCTATTACAGGAATATTCCTAATGGCCCGGTGCACGAGCAAATCGTGTCCTAGACATTCTTGCCATGTCTGTACATTAGGGTATTGCCATCCATCGGGATGGCTGTAGCTAGTCAGGGGCTGCATTTACTGGTTCCGGGGTTGGCTAGTCATTCCCATTATCCGGCCACACCCTGTGTCACCAGATGAGACTAAAGTATCATTAGCGAATTTGAATGGATGTATTCTGTTGAAAACAGCTATTGGAGATATATCGGAAAATCATAATCCTTCCACTGTGGGAACAGAGAACATTTATTAACCAGAACACTGTAAACTCACAGAGGTTTACGCCAATCAGATTAGAGATCATTCACCTGTCAATATTCAGTGAAAAGACGGGTATACATGTTTTACATATTGGTCAAGCTACTCTTCATACACATGATAATCCATGTGCCATTATTATACATGCATTGGTTGTGCCTGGTATTTCCACTCAGATGAGGAACTACCTTATGAAATCTGTGATCGACCTGCCGCATATTTGGGGGCTTCGACTGGCTCATCCATACAGATGGCCATATATGGACGGCATTTCTGTGTCAATCGATGTCGACTATTACTGCTCAGTTATTGGAAATCATATTATTTGTGGACCAGGAGGTACTGTGATGTCTTCCAAACATGGTTACATCGTCTATGGGCCTACTTCAGTATTTCCAGGCAATAGACACAATATAACCACATCCATACATCGCCTCAACATCGGCATTCGTTCACATAAACTTGAGGACGCATATCTCCAACACTTCTGAGATTTAGAAACTATTAGAGTTAACGGTTTAGGGCTCAATACTAAGATTCTAACTCGCAATCAGTTGCCTTGGAAACATGAATCCACCAATAGGGGTGCATGAGAAAAAAGCATATGTGCGATGGTACAACGTCTTTGGTCTGTGCTTCGAGATGTGTACGACAAAGTCATTTATGAACAACTGTTTAATGTTTTCATCACACTACGAGCGAACACTACCTACCACATCGTGGTATGATCAATGAATCATCATCAACACTATTATGTATCATCTATGCCTGTTCGTGTACATTGAATGACAAATCTAATCTTAGTGAATGTTTACACATGGGACCATCGCTTCTTAATGTCCTTATATCGATTCTCTTACATTTCTGGCACTATTTAGTTGCGAACACAGTGGATGTTCAGAAAGTATTCATCCAGATCGGGTTGGACCAAGATCATCGTAAATACACCAAATTCTTCTGGTCTTCTCAAGATCTACAAAACACTTTGATACATACCAATTCAAAATGATACTATTCAGTGCCATTTGTTCACCATTCATTCTCAACACAACAGTACATGGTCACTTGGAACAGTAACTTTCGACTATTACTCGTGATCACTAAGGGAACAGTTATGTTGACAACATCATTTCAGGGTGTGACACTACATGGGGCATTAGAAATACGATGATGAATGCAGTGAACCAATGGCTTCTGGCGGCTTTCTTCTACGTTCTAAGCCGACCAACTGGGAGGATCTCCTGGATAGCATTCAGCAAGATGAACTCTATACTTATGAACAGTCGGTCAACCTGCCTGGAATTAAGTGGGACACACAGGTTGATTAATTCTCATATTGGGATTATGTTACTTCTACTGACGAACACTTAGTCTTCCCAAATCATAAATCATGCAGACAGTTGTGGGATTCTTAAAAATTCTGGGATACCTGTCGACGGCACAGATACACGCAAAAATCTTTATCAACAGTTGTGTAATTCCTGTTATAATTGGGACTGCTCACTGCCCAATGACCTGTCTATCTAGCAGGACATCATTCATGACTTAGATGATGGGACAACAATGGTACTTGATCGCACTTTCTTTCCAAAGGGCATCGGACTTGCATCTATGTATGAACTGCATGCAGATGCAAGTAAGTCAGTACGGTTGTGCAATTTACCTTCGAGATCTAACGACTCAACAGACTGCACTCGTGATCGCAAACTCACCATATACCAGAATCTGAATTATTTTCTGTCGTTATCGCTTCGGGACTCGTACAATCCGTGCACAATCCATTCGGGACCCACATGACACTCACTACGAAAATATTATGAATTGACAGCCAGATCATGCTGGATTCGAAGTGAAAGGTGACTGATTAACCGTATTTGTGTCAATTCGGATAAAGGTCATCAAGTCAAGAGATGTCCGTAACATAAGATACTGTCCAACTGCAGACAACACACCTAATTTGCTTTCATGGGGCAATATAGTGACAATATAGCCACATCAGAACTTTGGTGGAGTGAACCGTCCAGGCTAAAATTTGTGATTGGCCCATTTTTCAGGTTTTCATCAGTGCTATGGTTGTCATGACAATGGGTTCGAAGTGCAATTCAGCTTCGACACCATCCACGATTAAAGCATCAACAGCTTCGGCTTTCATCAAACCAATGGATTATGCTTCACTAAGAAAACTTATCCAAACAAACTTTTGTGCTGCGATTCAGGAAGTGCCTGCCTGCACAACAGCTCCACCAAACTTATTGTGTCACACGAACACGTCAAACAGTCAAATCTGTATTTCTGTTTTGTATGTATGGTCAAATTCTCCTTCTATCCAAAAGGAAAATAAGGCTTCCATATATATATTTACTGAGCCAAAAAGGCCTAGCATCAGTGAAGTTTGGTTTGTTGTATTAAAACTATGCGTCCATTTATAACCAAATGTGTAGGCATGTTTCGTCAATGTAATATCTCGCTGATCATGAAGAAATGCAAATCATTTCTTGCATTTCTCGGCCGCACGCTTACTGCATGTGAAAATGCATTTTTCATGCACTGGCCCACATTGGCGGGTAGCGAAAGCAAAATTCACCATTTTGCTAAAGCAGATAACGAACGTTAACAGAAAACGCTTAAAAGTTTACCCTACCGAACATGGGCCGCCGCCCAGGGCTACCCGAAAGTCAGCGCCATGAAGCAATGGGAGGACGTGCTGCTGGGCAGAGCGTTCGCGCTGTTGCTCGACATTTTAATGTTCATGCCTCAACCATTTCCCGTCTCCGCCAACGTGAGCAGGAAACTGGACATGTTAATGACAGACCACGATCTGGCAGACCAAAAGAAACAACACCACGAGAAGACCGCTAATTAGTGACGTCATCACGACGTCACAGGTTTGAGACTGCGCCGCGGCTGTCCCGTAATTTGCACACCGCTACCGGCACTACAGTGCATGCACAAACTGTGCGAAACGGACTCCATGATGCTGGACTGCATGCCGGTCGTCCACTTGTTGCTGTTCCGCTTACAGAGCGTCACATCGAGAACCGGTTTGCATGGGCAAGAACTCATCAGCGATGGCGTGCTCAACAATGGAGCCACGTTTTGTTCAGTAATGAGTCGAGGTTTTGTGTGGATGTGGCGGATGGTAGGCAATGGGTTTGGCGACGTTTAAGAGAACGGTATGATGCAGCCAACATCATTCAGCACGACAGATTCGGTGGCGGCAGTGTCATGGTGTGGGCTGGACTCCATGAAAATGGCAAAACAGATCTTATTGTGATTCGCGGAAAGTTAACGGCTCAACGTTACTGTGAAGAAATTGTCGCCCCTGTTGTCATTCCTTTTATGTAGCATCATGCAGACTTTATGTTCCACCAAGACAACACCCGTCCTCATTCAGCTAGGGTCACCAGTGATTTCCTTGAAGCTAACAACGTTCCGGTGTTGGACTGGTCAGCGCGATCACCGGACCTGTCTCCTATCGAACACGTGTGAGACAATCTTGGTCGTATGGTGCATGAGAACCATCCATATCTTCACAACGTGCGGGAGCTGGAAGCTGCACTGCTCCAGGAATGGGATGCGATTCCTCTTCGTGATATCAGGTGCTTAATTCGAGGCATGAAAAAGTGATGTACGGCGGTGGTTAATGCGCACAGAGGTCACAACCGGTATTGACAGCTCAATGTCATTTTTTAAATTGCACCCTTCCGTTGAATGATGCCATGTTAAAGGCGCGATGCTAGCATCACAGTAACTCGAGACTGTTGTTCAAATTGGAAAATAACCTATCAATTAAATAATATATTTGAATCAATTTATTGTTTTTGTTAAATAACATTTATACAGTAATATTCTCAGTGTTGCTAAACTTTTTTGGTTCAGTATATATGTATACATATGTATATATAATATTTTATTGAACCCGGGACAGCATAGCCTAACACGCATAAATCATCATCATCAACATCACCATCACCATCATCATCATCATCAGAAGCAGCAGCAACAGCAACAGCAACAGCAGCAGAAGCCTCGTCGCCGATCACTATTAATAAATAGCCTGGTATTCTTCTAAATTGTAACATTTACAATTGCAATAAGGCGCAAAATTCCTTCTCCGTGTTATCTTACATGTTGCTTGATCAAATTGTCCCACTACAATGACAGTCACAGAAATCAAGCAATTTAAAAAAGCCGAGACTGAAACCACATAGTCAGAGATGTAAATTATGCATAAAGAGTGTCATCTTGACGGTCAGGCGGATCCTGAGCATACAATCACATGGACAATGTCTAGTTGCACTGGAAATGGTCCTACTAGCATGAGTCTGCAAGATTGATCCCAAACCCCACTCTACTCGAAAAACACTAGAAATCAAGATGCAATACTGGAGGTATCCTGTTAGAAAGGAAATAATGCCATCTGAGAACCCTTTGGTTTCAATATTCATGTACCTTTCCGAAGGGGCATTTACACAATTATATGTTCTTAAAAGACATCGCCTACATTTCTGGAATGTACCTGTACATTGGATAATACGTCCCTTTATGATAAAGTGGCATGGACACATATAATTTGCTGAGGGATAGAAATAACTTACTTGTAATGTAGTCCAGGCTTGTTGCCTCAGTCCACAGGTGTTGTTTTCCTAATTATCAGGTATTCCGTTGAGTCTGCATGTAAATACTGTTCTATGAATATTCTGCAATGGGCAACCACTTTGCAATGATTTTTTTCATCTTGGGCGGACGTTTTGCAATGGTGGACACTTTGCAATGATTTTTCACATTTTGGGCGGACACTTAGCTACAATTTTCTTCATTTGGGGGGACATTTTGCAATGGGCGGACACTTTGCTACGATTTAAACAATTTTGGGCGAACACTTTGCAATGGGCGGACATTTTTTAACGATTTCTTTCCATTTTGGGCGGACATTTGGCAACGTCTGACACTTTGCAATGGGCGGACACTTTGCAACGTCTCATATTGGTCCAGCTCGCGCAGTTCTACTTCAACAGGCAGCGTATCGATAGAGAAAGAACAGTTTGCAGGCTATAAAGACAACATTGATTAATGGTCCGCCTTGTAATATTTTAAAACTACCTGGACTAATAATTAATAAATATAAACTGAATAGTCTGTTAACATAAAGAATGGTGACTGTATTGTATGCTTGAAGATTACTGAATGAAAACTGAGACCAATCCCCGGATTATGTAAACACAGAGAGAACCCATTATTATATAATGAGTAATCATTAATTGCACGGAGCAGTGCAAGGGCTTTACATCCCTCGGTTTGTTTAGTAATTAAACTTGCAATACCAAATCACTGGGTTTGATTTGCGAAGGTTTGGCACTCTACTGGTTGTCCGCGTATGATTTTATTCGGATCTTTGCTGCGGGATCATTCAACTGAGCTTTTGAATGGAAATCAGTAACTAGTTCGGATACAGGTTCTGGCAGCTTTGTTTTGATTGTCCGTTTAAAGATAACTGTCGCTAGATGAATGCCAGGTGTAGAGTGAGTGTTGCTCTGTAGTTAAGCAGAAACTGTTTTAGTCCTTCTTCCACACGTTCACTTCTGCAAAAGTACTACGTAGAGTTATTTCGATTGTCTGCATGAAGGGCTCTGCTTCAACATTAACTATATGCCACAACGGTGTAACCTTTCGACGTTTGAAACCTGTTATCGCTGCGTAAGGTGCAAAGTCTTGTCCATTAAATGGAGGGTCATTGTCAGATTTGAGTTCATCGACTATGCCATGTGTGGCAAACATAGTATCTAGTGTTTAAATAACATGACTAGCTGACGTGAATTTGACTACCTCCACAACTGGGTATCTTGATTTGTCGTCAATAACAACTAGAAGGTAATCACCGGAATGATATAAATGACAAAAATCCATACTGACATGATTCCATGGAATGCTTGGCTTGGTTGTCATGTTAAGGGGTTCTGGTGTTGCTGCTGGAGCATTTGCCTGGCATGGTAAGCATTGGTTAATGTAGGTCTCTACATCTTGATAAATTTTGGGATGCCAGACCCTATCACGTAGAAGTCATTTAGATTTTTACCACTCCCTGGTGACCTTGCATGCTAATTGGATGACATGTTGTTGTAAAGATGGAGGAACAACCATTCTTGTACCACGCAAATGATTTCTGATGAACCAACATTAAGTTCATAACGAATATTTTAATAGGGATTTGAGTGAATGTCATATTTGTTCTAACCATTAGAGTTAACAGCTTTAGTTAGTTTAGTCATTTCTACATCATCCTTGTAAGATTTTTGTATTTCACTGATTGAAACTGATTTTTTAATCGAATGGCCTGACAAAATGTTCACATATTCATCGGCTATGTCATGATCAGATGACGGCTGATGTTGCTGTGGATGACGTGGAAGAAAATCAGTTGTGTGTACACCATGTTTAATTCATATGGTTGAAGCCATATTTGCCAACGTGCGATGCATGTTGGGGGTTGAGATTGATGTCTGCTGAACATTGCCTCGAGTGGCTTATGGTCTGATACAACACTAAATGGATGCCCGAAAACATACAGATGTAACCTTTCACAACCCAAACAATGACAAGTGCTTCTCTTTCTGTTTGAGAGTATCGCCGCTCTGTGTCTGATAATGTCCTACTAGCGTAGGACACATTGTGTTTTTGATCATCTGGACCCGTCTGCATGAAAATTAGCACTGATCCCGCAACCACCCCACCCCAACCCAATCCACCACACGCAGCCCCCACCCACCAACACCACCAACCCCCCCCCCCCCCCCGCCCCCACACCACCAAAACATCACTTCAGGCTAGCATCTACATAGATTCATGTCTCCAGTTTGGGATCAATGTAACTAACGACAGAGTCAGCGGAAAGTTCATCTTTGAGTTTTTGAAACGCATTTTGTTGTGTCTCAGTCCAGGACCATTCTATATGCTGCCGTATTAGTCCTCGTAGAGGCTTGGTAATTGTTGTGTAATTTGGAATGAAACGGGATACGTGGTTTGTCATCCCGAGAACACTTTTCACTGAAGCTGGTGTGCCTTGAGTGGGAGAATGATGCATGGCGATGCCCTTTTGGGGGTCATGAAAAACAGCATCTTTGGAAAAGTTGAAACCGTAGAATGCAAGGCTTGACTTACTGAATACACACTTATCTAAGATCAGGGTAATGTGATTTTCATGAAGACATTGCAGAGCATGGTGATTTGTTATGAGTGTTCCTTTTTCACCAAAAATAAACACATCATCTGATAGGTTTCTCACGCCAGGTATAGCGCACATGGCTTGTTGAATTGCCTCTTGAAAAATCACAGGAGCTGAGGATAACCCAAATAATCGTCTCTTAAAATCGAGTCTTGTGGGTTGAAAGACAAGTTAGACACCGTGATTCTGGATTTAACTCGATTTGGTGATATCCCTGTTTAGGATACAATTTTGAGAAGACTAAAGCACCGTTTAAATCATTAACTGGTTGATATATTGCAGGCATATGATGTCTTCCACGCTGAACTGCTGTATTGGAGCGCTCATATCTACACATATTCTGACACTCGATTTGTCCTTTTTTTGGTACAACCAGCATAGGTGAGATCCATGCTGTGGGCCCTTCAACTCGCTCAATGATGTCAGCTTGTTCCAGCGACTTGAGTTCCTTCTGGACCAGCTTACGTAAATGAAACGGAATTCGCCGTAGGCTTTGCGCAACTGGTTTGATGTTCTGATCGATGCGAATTTTGAATTGGTAGTTTTTGAGTTTGCCAACTCATTGAAATACATCTACGAATTAATATATACGTTTGTCAGGCTGTGTCTAGCTATTTTAAAAGTATTGTGTAATTATGTTTATAATTTCAATCAGAATATTCAATAAACCAAGTTATGGAGCAGTATCATAGCGAACTGTAGTGATCCGCATTTTTGAACAGCCACATAGAACACTGCACAACTAAGATTTTTGTTTCGTTTCTACTGTGGCATCAAAAGTTCCTAACATGCGCAGTGCGTTGAACCACACACACACACGCACGCACGCACGCACGCACGCACGCACCCACGCACGCACGCACGCACGCACGCACGCACGCACGCACGCACGCACACACGCACACGCACACGCACACACACATACACACACACACATACACACACATACACACGCACGCACGCACGCACGCACACGCACACACACACACACACACACACATACACACACACACACACACACACACACACACACACACACACACACATACACACACACATACGCACGCACGCACGCACGCACGCACGCACGCACGCACGCACGCACGCACGCACGCACGCACGCACGCACGCACGCACGCACGCACGCACGCACGCACGCAAGCACGCACGCACGCACGCACGCAAATCTTTGACTTTGGTGATTTTAGTTTTATTGAGTTTTTGCACGTAACCGCTAATGGACGTAGACGCGTGACGAATTGTGAAGTGGACTGGCCCACTTGCTGATTTGCCAGTTTAAATACAGAGTTTGTTAGGAATATTTTTACGAGGGAGAAAATACTCGTCGAATATATCTGCCACTGCTTTGAAACTCTCACGAAATACGTCCCAAGGCCGGGTTAAAGACATACTCAAAATAAGTTTGGCGCTATTCCTGATTAACTCTCGAGTGAGAACACGGCCTAATAATGAATCACCAGCTAAATGTGACAACAAGACTCTCTTGTGATTGTCATTTGTACGCAGGTAGCTCTTAAGTAAATGCCAATCTGTTCTCGCCATTGTGTGCATCGCGCATATAATTACGTCTGATCACCGTCCACGACGTGGTAAAGTCCGTACATTTAGCACGGATGCCATTTGGCTGCTGCCCATTCATACCGATAATTGCCGTATCGAGCGACTTCGTCACCACTGTAGTATTTTGAAACTGCACGGGCTGATGATTAATAAATACAAACTGAGTAATCATTACTTGTACGGAGAAATACAAGTATATTAGACACCTTGCTTATATGACTACTTCACATGCAATTACATCTATCAACACTTGTCTGTTTTGATACAGGAGTCTCATTATAGATATTTGACTTGGCACGCCGCACAGTTTAAAAAGTATATGTGTATGGGTGATGTTGCTATTACCCAGGGCCGGCTCAAGGCCTAGGCGAACTAGGCACTGCATAGGGCGTCACATTTAGAGGGGCGCCAAAAATAAAGAGTGGGGGGCGCCTCTCACCACCCAAATTACATATACTGAAAGCAAATAAGATTTCTAAAAAAGCACACACGCATGCAAGATGTATATACAGCATATATTATACAGCATATACTAATATTAACCTAAGTATTGTATATTTTAAAATGTCTAACATAGGTCTATTGTTTTTGCTTTATTAAACAGTGAATATGAATGTCTACAAACATACCTATATAGCAAGCTAACATACAATATTATGTCGTTTAATGTAAATGATGTGTGACGCCTAACAAGTTTCATATAAGGCTTATGTATAAGGTGTGCTGTAACGTGTACAGCAATGCCAAGTCAGTGGAGAAATGGCACACAAAGTAAATTTTAGTTTGAGCAGTACGGTAATGTTATGGTCTTGTTTACAAGAAATACGCCCCTTGCCGCATTATGTCATGTGATGTCTAGGATTGTAACTTGTGTGCGGTCAAATGAAGGTTATTACATTTGCATTATCAATATCTTATAAGTTCAGTTGAATATTAATATGTCTAAAAGCTGTCAGGTGCCCAGCATATGACAAGACAAGATCAAGAAAAACTAGTCGAAAGTCAGAAAGGTGCACTCTTTCATATATCAAAGGTGAACGATTATACAGTGGCAATGTTACTGCAGGCTGCTCTAGAAAATGTGATAGGACTAATTCGTGTGCTAGTGACGCAAAACATTGCCCTTCGATGAGACCATGAGAAACTCTACCAGCAGTGGAATGGGAATTTCCTAAAGCTCATGGAATACTTGCCAATGTGTGTCCCTGTCATAAAGGAAAATGTACGCAGAATTACTAGTGAACAAATCTACCAGCATTACCTACGTAAGAATATTCAAAATTAACTCATTGAGCTACTAGCAGCAAATATACAAAATACCATTTTAGCATCTTCGCGGCCTGCAAAATATTATGCCATCATATTTAACTTCACTCTGGGCATGAGCCATACAGAACAAATGACTGTAATAACACGTTTTGTGGATATGTCAGACTCAGATTATATTCAAATACGTGAACATTTTGTTGGATTTCTCCCAGTTTCTGATAGTACTGGTTAAGGTTCAGCTGATGTTCTTTTGATGAAGCTTGAGCAAATGCCACTTCCTCTCCAGAATCTACGCGATCAGAGATATGGCAATAGTGCAAACATGCGGCGGGAGCATAAAGGAGTTTAGAAAGGAATTCGTGACATTAAACCCCGTACATACTTTATTCCATGTAAAGCGCATACTTTGAATCTGGTGGTCAATGACACAGCACACCTTAAACCCCGTGCAGGTATAGCATGTATCGACCGGATGGGTACGGACCATGCAAGCCAGGCTTGACGTCACGAGTAGTATAAAAGGAGCCAGAAATCGAGAATCGAGAGTACTTCGACGTGGAAGCCGACACAGTCAGTAAGACTGCTGGACCAGCGCTGTGCAAGACGTGGGAGAACTGATAACTGATTGTGGTACATACATCACAGCAGTGCCATTCGGAATTGAGATCTCCCACACCGGTGAGCAGTCTTAGACAACCGCAATCACTAACTTTGGAAGCTCTCGGATGGCCATTTAAGGGCAAATTAATTTAATATAAGAACTCCCTTTTCATGGAACACAGAGGAGCTTCTTGAGGATGGGCCTTGCGGGCCCGTTGTAATTCTAGAGAACATAGAGCCAAGGTAATTCTTGGTGGATAACTCGCCAGATCTTCCGGACCATGCTGAAAAGTGGTATCAAACCACAGTCTGGTGGGACTTTGTCCAGTGCGTCGCAAGGACTATGCGACATATCCCGCACCGTGTACCCAGTTTAACGTACATGCATATTTATTTGCCACTGTAGCCCTCCTTGTTAATGGGCAGCTTTCAAACTACCATCGCCGGACGGAATCTTTATAACACACCGTGTAAATTTATGTATCAGTTATTCTGACTATCTAATGGACAACTTTTTATAACTGTTCTTCTTCGCCATCTTGCCACATCAACAGTCTGCTTGCGGAAATCTTCCCTGCATTCGGAATCGTGCCATCTCGCGCTACTCAAGTGTAGCGTATCAATTCCCATGATTTATGAATGCTTACTGTACCAATGACCAATAGGTACTCAAGTAACTATATATACTATTGTACTATTCATTATTTCTGTAATAGGTACTGATGACTAATAGGTACCTACCCGGTCTTAAAGACCGCATTTTTATATTTTCTGTTTCTTACTGTATATATTATATTTATTTTCGTGTGCTCTCAGCTAACAAGCACCGCAAGGTCTTATGACCTGATATACTGTCAGAATTGTATTAGTTGGTTATGTATATGGCAAGTAGCCATCCTAGTTATTCTGTTTTGTTTATATATAAAAACTCTAGGACGCAGTTCGCTAGGCAATACTACAGAGCAACATTATATCCGCATCACTACTATCCCCAGCATCAGTTTTGCACTGAGATCACTGATCAGGATCACCATGCTCGAAGCTGACATGTGACCGACTAAACCTGGCTATTCTAGCTCGATAGGATCGGTTTACAGAAGTTAGGGACAATCTCTCCGTAAGAGACACATTGTGTACGCCTCTTATCCAGCTGTAGTGGATGTAACATTACACACCGGCTAGATTGTATAAAATTGGCCAATTACCTTAGGGCCTCTTATTAATATCGAGTGAGTGTCTCTTTCGGTGCTCCTCCAGCCGCATTGCTTACTAATTGACTGGACTCCCAAACGACATGTTCGCAGGATCCGACACTGGGAAGCTATTGGGTTTTCCGAGCGGGGAAAAACTAGTGTCGATTTACATACACTTCCCCCAGTATCTTCGGATACCAGTTAGTTTAGATACCCCCGCCACTGTAGGAATCACTGCCAAAAGAAATTATATTATGTAAACCGGCCTGCAGTGCATCTCTGGGCATTCTGGAACCTAATCCTAATGACAGGTGAAATGTTAAATCCGTAACACACGGGTGACGGACGAGACGCAGATCTCCCTTCGACTCGGTGTAGTGACTGGGTGAGGTCTTAGAACTTACCACGCCCACACGGGAAGGTCACTGACGATGGATATCTGTCTCTTGCTGTCCACCATAAATGCTATTGTGCCTTCTAAATTGCGTATGTGAACTGTACAGTATCCTAGTGATATTATATGTGGTTGTGGTGCAATGGTGACCGGGTTGTTATATGATTCTTGAGCTGTCGCTCCATAACATGTACGCACGCTGTCTTCTGAGGAAGATGCTATGCGCAGCGAACTTCGGGAAGCTGGGCATCTTCGCCAGTGAGATGTATGTGTCTAAACGTAGATAGGAATCTCTGCCACTTGCGGCCAAAGCTTGGGAACGTATCTAACAACTAACTGGTGGGTTAGACTTTAGCAGAAGACCCACATAAATAAAGTGGCAACTACCAATTCAGTATCTTTGTACCTAGATAAGATGGTGACCTGTGAATTCTTCGGAAATTATCTGACCGGTCTTCACGTAAACCAGCGTGCATCACATTAATTATAGCTTCACTAGGATTGACCTCTACACGTAGCTTTTTGTTTGAACAAAAGAGTGACCCTTTTTGCAAGCTCTTTTCCTCCGCTTCAGCGTTGAACACATTTTCCTGTAACAGAGGCCCGCGCGTGGCACTTTCCCCTTGCAATAATAATATTTTGTATGCGTTAGGGATGTAATTGGTTTATATTAAACTATTCAAGTAGCCTCGTTGCGATGCCCCCCTGCGGGGATACCTCTGCGGATTTACGAATCTGTGTGGTACCTTCGGCGAGCCCATGTAGAAAGAAAACCAGGGGGTTATATGTACTGTATTATTTTTGCTCATTCACTATCAAACGCATAACATTGTTTGTATAGGTTATTTAGTTTTAATTATATCATCATGTCCAGACTTTTAAACTGGTTAATGGACCGACATACAGGTGACACAACCAGTTGGGATGAGACCGTGAGGTTCAATCTCGGCAGCAATGGTCGCACGGCCCACTGGAACGTGGTCGTTCCACCGGCTCTAGAAGCCAGTCTTTATACCTTCCGGAGAGTTGCAAAACAGAATTTGTAACCCCGAGAACCGTAGCTGACTAGCCCTCTCGCGCATCCTATACATGCGGTGCAATGGAGTTGAGCAATATGATGGACCAGCGAGTACACCGGCGAGCTACACATACTTTATTCCATGCCATGCGCATACTTTTAATCTGGTGGTCAATGACGCTGCACACCTTAACCCTCGTGCATTCTTTATTTCATGCAATGTGCATACTTTGGATCTGTTGGTCAATGACGCAGCACACCTTAACCAGCGTGCATTCTATATTCCATGGAGTGTGCATACTTTGAATCTGCTGGTCAATGACGCAGCACATTACTGTCTTGATGATGCTAGGTTTTTCGATAGAGTATAGACCATTTACACGTTTTCTCTCCCTCAACACACCGCTGGGAGGTTCTCAAATGTCACGTTTCTAATCTAACAGTGAAGCCTTTGAGTGACATATATTGGTCAAGTAGAATTGATGCACTTATTGCCTTATGTTACCAGCTTGGTGAGGTCTATGATGCCTTAGTTACAATTGAAGAAGACACTACATTAATTGGCGTATGCAGAACAAAATCTTGCGCTGACGCTAAAGGAATTGCATCACAGATTTCTATCTTCAAATTTTGTGTAAGCCTTGTGAGTTGGTATAATATACTCTTTGAAGTCAATAACACCATCTTAAAACTGCAGGCCAAGAAGTTGAATATATCAGGTACTATCAAACGCATCCTACACACGACTGATTACCTCAAAGGTTTACGGTCTGATGAAGGGTTTTAAACCATACTAGCGGAGGTTCAGAAGCTTGCCAGTGATCTTAATGTTGAGACAGATAAACTAGTGAGATGACTTCACCAGATCATGTCAAAATGACTTAAAACGCGGACGCAGCTGCGCAGACATTGTATGGGCTCAACGCATGCTTGTGTCGGTAGTCAAGTCCAAACACTGGGACTTCCACAAAATCGGCATTGACATGTCACGAGCCTTCGACACAATTAAATGCTCAAAGATACTAAATATGCTACGCCAGGCCAGTTGCAATGAAGATGAGCTACTACTAGTGCGACTACTGCTTTCAGACACCAATCTGAGAGTACGAGTCAAGTCATTGAAGTCTGTAGAATTTGAGACATCAATCGGCTTCGCACAGGCAGATAGTCTATCTCCGGTGCTTTTCACCCGTTACCATGCTTCCGCATTGAAAGCTGTGCAGGAAAGTTCCACAAGACCAAAACTCCCAGTGTCAATATTGGGTGTGTCGCTAGAGATGTAATATGCCAACGATGTGGATTTCATAGACGATGAAAAGAAAACCCTTGACGAACTCAACGAATCCAAAGCAGAGTTCACCCACATGCATCTATCAACAAAGCATGACACTAATGAAAATGGAGGAAAAGTAAAATCCTGGGCTCACTGCTTGACAGTACTGCTGACATTGCTGCACGCTGCGTCATGGGGAGCATAGCTTTCCAGTCCTTCTGGAAACTATGGATTCGTAGATCAAAGATGTCCTTGATAAAAGGGATACGTTTATACAATGCAACCTGCGTATCCTTCATGCTGTATAACTGTAACAGCTGGGAAGCTCCAAAGGCATCTCTAGACAAACTCGATGACGGCCACCGCAAACACATACGCAGGATCACTAGGCACCGATGACCAGACAGCATAATTGCCAACAATACACTATACAAGATGTGTAATACGTCCCTGCTGTCTGTCAAAATCGCCCAAAAAAGATTGGCCATGTTTGGCCATGTGCTAAGGATGCCAGAAGAGACACCAGCATAGAGATCCTAGAATTCGCCCTACTGGGAGTCAGCAAATACAAAGCCAGGAGACGACGTCGTTGCATAAATCTGCTAAGCTTGCTACGTGGTGACCTCAAGAAAGCAGGACCCGGTCCACTCAAGTCAAGAATGGAGCTGAGGATGCTACAGATTTCGGCTTGGAACAATACACAGTGGGCAAAAGCGAAGAAGGACTGATTACAGCTGTAGGATGTTTCTACTACAGCCGCAGAATTCAGTAAGCATACATACACTAGTGAGATGCATGAAGAAAGAACAATGTTTTCATATGAAGCAGAGGTGAACCTATGCAAGATCTAAAAGAAACCTTCAAAGTTAATCCAATGTTTTGATACGGCTATACAATCTACTGAAGAAAGATTTGGACAGATGGAAGAACTTGATAAAACCTTTGGATTTTTGTTCCACATAGACACGTTAGCCAAACAGGGATGGGAAAACGTCATCAAACAATGTATTGCCTTTGAGCTCGCGCTTGCAGAAGGATTCTCTTCGGATGTTTCTGCTGTTCAGCTTTGTGATGAAGTGATTACAATATCGCCACGACTTGCACAGACCACAGGACCAGCAGAAGCTTTGGATTACATAGTCACCAACAGTTTAATACCGGCATTTCCGAATTTAGCCATTGCCCTGCCAATTTTGCTAACGTTGCCAGTTTCTGTGACTTCTAGAGAACGAAGTTTTTCAAAATTAAAATTAATCAAAACTTATTTATGGTCAACTTTATCACAGCAGCGACTGGTTCGACTTGCAACATTTTCAAGAGAGAATGAACTAGCTCAGAAAATAGCCTTGAACGGTGCAGCTAAAACGTTGCCTCAAAGAAGGCCCGGAAAGTGTTGTTTTGAGCTCTAGATACGACATGCTTTTGAAAAGTGCCCATTGGTGCATACATAAATATACAGTAAACTAGAATTTAGCCCAGACTATTTCTTTGTTTCCATCCTTTCAAATCATTTCCAATCTAAAAAAAAACATAAAATTTTAACCGCCAACAAATAAATTTTGCAACGTAGCAAAGCTCAACACATTTTGAAAGTCTATGATATTTTATGTTTAACATATGAATTTTGAATTCAAACGATAAGCATAACATACCACACCCTTTTAAATATATTTAGTAGAGATCTGTGTTTTTCTATGTTGCAATTAAATTCTTATACATGTCAAATCAAGTGTCATCTACTGATAGATATAATGGTTACAAAATATTCTAACAAAATATGAAAATAAGCTGTTGAATGTCATAACTCATAAGTAAAGGTTCCCTTAAGACAGTTTGTCTTTTAAACCAGTGCGTGTGCACCTAAGTTTATGGAGGGGTTTATTTTAAATACATGACGTGTTACAGTTACACTAGCTTATATTTGAAGCTTGAGGGCACTCAGTAGCTAGTGTCACAGATCATACAGTCTCAATAAGCCCGTTCATAAACTTATATTCACTTGAGTCAGTGGCCAAAGTCACATATAGTGCATATGAAGTGGAGAATATATTTGCCCTGCCCAGTCACGGTAAACTGAGGTTGTATTTTCATGGTCGTTTGTGTGTCTGTGTACAGGGTGCTGAGGAAAATTTACTGACAGGTTTCCCTGAAACTTGGGGAAATGTTACTTATGTTGAGACGAGGAAATATGGTTAACTTTTGTTAGTGATTTGATTGATGCAAACAGCATGGGGATCCAGATCCAAATCCCGCTTTATGACAGATTATTTAAAATTGGGGGTAGATTTAAATCAATCTTATGGAAAATGTTGGATAGGGGAATAGGCCCTACTATGAAGCGCATACATTGTGGTGTTGCTGCACAACGGATCTGGATCCCGATACAGATCACATTTTGTTTGCAAGATTTCTGGGTCATAGTGTGAAAAACATTGCGTGGCAGAAGTAGGCATTTAAAGTTATACTGGTATATAATGTGTCATTTGTCAAAGAGAAAATTTAAAAAATCCACAGTTCGGACAAGATCAATATTATGCAGGAAATGCCCTCTCAGAGCATCTGGATTTCAAAGGTTTCCGGTGGAGGACCCTCGGACCCCCCCCCCCCCCCCTTTGCCTTTGCCCAGGGCGCCAGAAGCCTTAGGGTCGGCCCTGCTATTGCCTATTTGAAAATAATAAAGTTGAAGTTTGCTTGAGCCATGTACCCTGTGAAAGAGAACGACCGAATCGTCTCTCTTGATTGAATAATAAAAATCCCCAACCCTTTGGAACTCAGAACTTACCAACGTACATATAGCCAACTAGTCGACAACGGTAGGCCTAAACATTTCGGCGACTATTTGAGTTCTGATATGTACGCGAGGCATAAGTCAAATTAGTTTTATTTTTATCAACAAATAACTTCTGACATCGTAGGACGATTCAGTAATTTGTTAATTTAGTTTCCAGGCTTGAAATGGTTAGCAAATACATTTAGGAATCAACTTAACCGGCTGTTATAAAAATAATGATTTTTTCTTATTTATTTATTTAGCTTAAGCTCCCACTTTGGTTTGAGTTAACCTAGACCCGCTTCCCGGGGACGGCTAAGTGAGCGCCGTACATGTATACACATGGTACATGACATGGTAATGGACCGTTCCGGTTTAGATATGACCGGCCCACACCTCGCTCGTGTTGGAATCGATCGATCTCTTAACACCCTGACTATCAATTTCCCAAAAAACTACGCAGGTAAGCTGTTGAATATTTGAAACCAATTTGACTGGGTGTTGTTGCTTCCTAAGGCAGCAACAGCGCCAAGTCAAATTAGTTTCAAAATATTCAATAGCATGTTTATTAAATAGCAACAAATTATAAAGACATGCAATTCATACAACGTGTCGGACTATTTAAGACTAATGACGGGCTATATGGAACCCTTTGTGACGTAATGGTTGTGACGTCATCATACACGCGCTGAGTTGATTATGACGCCATACGAGGTCAGATGAGTAATGGATACTCTGAAAAGGTGAAGTAACGCTCTCATCTTCCATTGACAAAAGAGCAATTTACCCAGCATCCTCAGTTCGGCCACCACATTCATTTCAAACACCAGACGCCATATTATGAGAGTCTATTGTCTATAATAATTGGAAATTTTCGAAGTAAAATGGGTCACAATGGATGAATCCAGTTTGAGCTATGCCCCGCCCATTCCTAGCAAACCTCCGCCCAGAAGTTGTCCGTGTTGGGATCGATCGGACATTCAACTCCCTGAATCTTAATTTCTAGAAAACTAAGCAGGCAAGCTGTTTAATATTTTGAAACTAATTTGACTGGGTTCAGCGCCTAGTCAAATTAGTTTCAAAATATATTACACATAATTTTTATTAAGTAGTAGCTGCATACAATTCGTACATCTTGACGGAGTATTCAACGTGCATGAAGCACTATAGACATGCCATTTTTTATATTTAGAATGTGACGGACGTCATTTATTATGACGTCATATGTTTGACTAGCAGATTGGATTCCTCCATTCCTGCTAATGATCAGTACGTTGTTCCCCAGGTGTACGATTCCGCAGTCCAAATACATCGACTTCAAGGAAACCATAAAATACTGCTTTTGTATATTTTTAGAATAAGTCGACAGGACGCCGTTGCTGTCATTGATAGCAACATATTTCAGTCAAATTATTGTCAAAATAATCATTAGTCAGTATGAGTGAAACTCGATAAATATTCGCAAATGATTTAACTGAAAATTGTTGCTTCAACGGCTTCCAGTGAAATTATTCTAGAAATAATAAGCAGAACTTGGTTGAGACAAGGGACACTTGTGAAAGATTTGAAGAAGGGGTTGACTATCAGCAACACCGAGCTTTGTCAAATTATTTTCAAAATAATCGGATGGCTTTTAACATTGAAATAATAACTTTACATTTGGGCGTCGAAGACATAGATTGTACCAGCATTACTAAATTTAGTTTCAACATATGCCACGGTGTATTTCTTAGTTCGTAAGGTATATTTTACGTTGCGTAACATGTCTGGAGTGCCTTCTTGAATGAGCTGCGGGCTATGGGAATTACCGCAAGACGAGGAAGGCCAACCGCATTTAAGAATTCAATTAAAGTAAATTTCCACCCGGAAGTTCCGTCTTTCAAGCTGTATAGCGCTATACATACATATATTAAACATACACATAACATGTGGCATATTAAGGAGAAATTAAATATCATATCTAAATATACATGTATATTGATAGCGTCCTATCTATGAAGGCGACGTGTCATTCAGATAATGTTTTATAGATATGCGGATGACAATGACGATAACGAAGGGGTGGGTGTGGTCGGGCGGGGTGTGGTGTCACCGGCGACGATGCTGGTGGCACCTTGTTGTACATGGAATCGCAGGCGCGCGAGTGTATGTACATGGCCTAGATAGCACCCTTACCCCCACCCCACCCCACCCCACCAATAGGGAGCTTTTCCTGTATTCTCTATTTTATCTATTTCCGTTTTACCAGAGCTAGGATGTTAATGAATCAGGATCCTTTAAGAGGCGTCAATTTTAATTAAATAGCAGTGACGTAGATGCACATTACACGGGAGACGTCCATGTTGCTATATATACAAACGCATCTCCCTACATAAACACGATCAATATTCGTTCTAATGCAAAACTACAAAGATTACCTCCTTACTAGGTAAGTTACTGAACATATTTTTGCTTATACTATGTTGGGTTCAAAGTTTTTAAAAGATAACTAACCTCATCTCTTGATAGCTATTCATGTGATCTAATATTTCATTCATAAACTATGCAGGTAATTTTAAGTTTTTTCCTCCCTTTTTTACACTATTTCTACACCATATAATGGCTGTCATCATTTACTTTTCAACCAATCAGAAAAAACCTCGTGGATCTGCTCGGTGTATACGATCAGGCATTGAGGTGACATCTATAGTTTGACAATGTGGTGTAAAAACAACCATGCAGGTAAGCCGTAGGCAGCAACAACTTCCAGTCAAATTAGTTCCAAAATATTCAACAGGTTGCGTGTTACATAGTAAAGAATGAAATGCATTGGCACTTACATGACATCACACACTATCGCTTGAGGAGACAAAATGGCGGCGAACATTTCAGTTTTTAATCGATATTAGAAAGGGGATAATTGTGATACAGATAAGGGAATATGGCACGATACGAATGATATGGAATCTACAAACCATAACCTATCGGTGCAATACAACATTTGAGATGAGATTAGCATCCCTTTAATAAAGATTGTTAAGCTGCTTAGTCTGATAACGCAGCTTTCTGGGCCTATGCCTGGCCGATACCGTGCCGATACTGAACGTACCGGCAAGATATTGGCTCGGCATCGGCCCAGTAAGCTGCGTTGTCTGGGTAGCTTTAGATATTAATACGTTATTAAATAAACATATTTGAATTACTGAGGTGTGTGTAAGTAAGAAGTAGTCTTAATAAGGATGTGTTCTCATGCGTGTCTGCGTTCGATAATATTTCTATTGGAATGTGTTACAAGTGGGATGGAGAGACGAAATCTTCTAATTCATACATAAGAACATATTTTTAGATGCGATTGGCAAATAATAGAAGTTGACCTGTCGATCTGTCTGTTGTTCAATCTATCTGCCTGCCAACTGCTTTGTACATTTCGAACAATGCTTCTAAATCGTAACTACGTGTCAACTCTAGTGCATACGTACTTGTGAGTTGTGACGAAGAGCTGCGTTATTGTAGATCAACACAGGATCGACAATCTTGTTTTCACCACTAAGAAAATATCGTTATTATCCCTTTCACGACGAAGCCGGCCAAACAGGCCTCCGCAGTGGTCTTGGGGAATGTCCATTTGCAGGCCAAGAGGAGACTATTTTTGGAAATTTACCACTAGAATGACTGACTCGATAACAGATCCAGTCATTCCAGTGGTAAATTTTCAAAAATAGTCTTCTCCTGGCCTGCAAATGGGCATTCGATAAGTAAATAATTTTATTCTTTGAACAAATTTTGTCCTTAAAGGGTTGCTATTCCACAGCACGGTTGCAATTGCGTTAGGATTAAATATCCGATTTAATATATTATGTGTTAATGAATTCAGAGAAATCTAGGCTACATTTACATGTAAGATAGACGTACACCGCATTGTACGCGAGCTTAAATCAATCGCAATCCTTTGAGCCCTGAATTCCCATAATCCCATTGAAGATTTTGAAGCTAAGTTGACTGGGACTGTTGGTGCCTATGACGCGCGAATGGAACAACATGGTAGAAAGCAATAATCGTTGAGAAAACATATAATGGAGAAATCCAGTTTTAGCTAAGCCACGCCCATCTTTAGCTAACCTCCGCCACACTTAGGCCGTGTTGGGATCAATCGAGCCCTGAAGTCCCTAACAAGCAATTTCCAGAAAACTATGCAGGTAAGCTGTTGAATATGTTGAAGCTAAGTTGGCTGGGTGCTGTTAATGCCTATGACAGCAAAAGCGCTTAGACAAATTTGTTTTAACATATTCCACAGTATGTTTATTAAAGGCACAATATTCCTACATCGGCACTTAGTCCGGCATTAAGTAAGCGTTCCTAGCTAACTTAGCTACATCATTCATGCCGTACTTGATTATGACGTAATATCATACACGTAAAGTCGTTGATTAGTACGTCATATGATTGTGGATAAATGGGACCACCCCAACCCCCCCCCCCACCCCCATTGAATATATAAAAACCTAGTCACCGATGGAATTCACCTTTTCATTTTTATCTATCCATCATATGACGTCATAATCAACGTGACGTGTAGGATGACGTCATAATCGTGACGTTATGAATGATTCGATATAGTCCGTCTCTAACCATATAGTCAGACACATTGTACGGAGTATATGTCTTTACCCTTTAATAAACATTCTGCAGAATATTTTGAAACTAATTTGACTGGCCGCTGTTGCTGCCATGGGCAGTAAAAGCGCCCAGTCAAATTAGTTTCAAAATATTTAATCGCCTACCTGTATAGTTTTCTGGAAATTTGATAGTCGAGGTATTCAGCGATAGATCGATCCCAACACAAGCGAGGTGTGGGTGGAGCTTAGTCAGAGTTGGGCGGGGCATAGCTAAAACTGGAAAGACCCATTCACTTAGGAAAGAGACAGCACACGTTGTGAATAAACATATTCTTAAGAAAAGCATAGGCGCTGATGAACGTGTCTGTCAACATGATACCATTCTGTTATTATGGCTTTCAAATGTTGACTAAATTGCAAAATCACCGAAGTGGTGCAAATCAAACAGTTACTGTGTGACCTTTGCCCCTGTTGCGTCGGTCCTACGTCATTTGTTTGTGACGTCAGCTGAAAAGTGACGTATATTTATTACGCCGCCGGAGTGGCAGATCGGATCCCTCCATTGCGAAGTTCTCATCATATTAAACCTAGTTGTCTTTGATCTCTCTTGAGTACTAAACTCAAAATTTATATTAGCAATAGTTGTGAAACTGAGAGTGATATTGTGACCACGAAGAGAAACGACCAACTATGTCGACAACAATTTGAAGGGAAGTTTTTACTGCTATAGATAGCAACATTTTTCAGTCAACTTAGTATAAAAAAATAATTATCCGAGCACATATCAAATCTACCAAACGAAATACATAATTAGAATCAAAGCGTGTACTCTTATTACGCGTTATCGAGCTATCCTCAATTTGAAATCCAACAGAACAATTACTATAATTAGCGGTACAGGAATTCACCTTTGCAGAGTATCCATCCATCATCTGGCCTCGTATGACGGCATACACAGCTCAGCGCGTGTATGAGGACGTCACAAGCATTACATCACAAAGGGTTCCATATAGACCGCCATCAAATCTCAAATAGTCCGACACGTTGTATGTATTGAATCTTTGAAATTCTTTGCTATTTAATAAACATGCTGCTGACTATTTTGAATCTAATTTGAGCACCCAGTCAAATTAGTTTCAGAATAGTCAATGGCTTACCCGTGTAGTGGTTTCAATGAAAACTGTCGCCGTTGAGTTTTCCCTAGTCTTATTCTATCAGGACACGGTTACACATAAAACACATTTAGCCCGATTTAGCCCAAACCAGGTAACAAATGACAAGGTAATTGCATAATTACTATTATAGATAGGGCTACAGTCCTCAAATTTTATTAGTTGATACCCAGACCATACACCATTCAGGCTGTGTGGTCTAAATGCCGAAGTATGATCATCATTCATCAATGGGAGGGGCTTTTTGATGCCCCGCCCACTTAGAAGGAATGTCCATAGTTGGGCCTTTAGAACCACGTCTCTTACGGGGGGGGGGGGGGTGGGGGGGGGGGGGCATAGCACTCAAACAATGCAACGTGGGAGCTATCGCCCTATCTATACAGCCAACCTTCCAATTGCTTTGTGATTTGTTATCAGATTTAGGACTAGCCGGGGTTAAACCTCCTTATTGAATTCCAGTCATAATGCGCTTATCATCAGACAATAGGTACGTGTCTCGGAATAATTTGAGGATGATGAATATGCGATCACCACACGAACACGTTATTCCCATCAATTTTAATACGTGTTTGCTTTATAGTCATAATTGTGCAATGATTTGGCTAAAAAATTATTAAAATATTAAACAATATCATATGCAATATGACCAACGACCTATATGGTGCAACTATTATGCAATTGTTTATACTTTGTCATAGAATCGCCATGGCGACGAACCGACGAATATTGATGCTTATGGGCCTAGTATTTGCTGCAGTTGGTGTCCTACATGGTTGCTTGGGACAAATGCGGTCAGCCACAACTAGGAGTCACCGTATAAGCAATACCACAGCATCAATGATGAGGCCAGCGTGTAACGGCACAACATCAACAACGACTCCAGCAAGTAACAGCACAACATCAATGACGAGTCCAACATATAACGGCACAACAGAAATAGCAAGTCCAGCAGGTAACAGCACAACATCAATGGCGAGTCAAGCAAGTAACAGTACAGCACCAAAGACGAATCCAGTAAGCAACACCACAACATCAATGATGAGTCCAGTAAGTAACACCACAACATCAATGACGAGTCCCGCATCTAACCGCACAGCATCAATAACAAGTCCAGCGAGTAACACCACAACGTTACCACTGATGAGTCCAACAGGTAACATCACAACAGCTATTCCGAGTCCAACAATTGACAGCAGAACATCAATCACGAGTCCAGTAAGTAACATCACACCAGATATTCCGAGCTTAGAAAGTAGCATCACAGCAGCTATTCCAGCAAGTAACACCAAAACACCACTTACGAGTCCAGCAAGTAACATCAACTCATCACTGACGAGTCCAGCAAGTAACACCAACTCATCGCTGACGAGTCCAGCAAGCAACACCAACTCATCACTGACGAGTCCAGCAAGTAACAACAACTCATCACTGACGAGTCCAACACGTAACACCAACTCATCACTGGCGGGCCCAATAAATAACATCATAACATTAATGACTAGTCCAACAAGTAAAATCACAACATCAGCAATGGGTTCAGTTAGTAATGCCACAACATCAATGGCGGGTTCAGTAAGTAACGCCACTACAGTTACCCTGAGTCCAGCACATAAAACGACGACAGATATCCCGAGTCGAACAAGTACCACCACAAAAACAATACGAGTCCTGCGAGTAGCATCACAACAAATTTCCGGAGTCCAGTAAGTAACACCACCACAGCTGATCAGAGTCCAGCCGGTAACATCACAACATCAATGGCGAATCCAACAAGTAACAGTACACTAGCTATCGCATGTTCAACAAGCACGACCACGTCAGCCATCCCTAGTCCGGCAAGAAGCACCACACCAGCTATCCCGCCCTCCGAAGGTAATAACTCATGCACGCACGCTCGCACACACGCTTACACAGCTCACTGATACGCACAAGCGCACGCAAATGATCACGTTAGTCAACACATGCAAAGCATAACTGTTTAATTTACAGGTGTCCAATTTGTGTCGCGCTCACAATGGGGTGCTCGAGAATCACACCTGACTAGAATGTCTACCCCCGTCAATTTGACTTTCATCCATCACGCAATGCTCCCAAGATGTACCACGCAGTGTGCATGTGCAGCGAGAGTGCACAATATTCAGACATACCATATGAAAGCACGAGGTAAATCTACTACTTCCAAAATACCCAACACATTTCTTACCTTATAAGTACATTGTTGGCCAGAATGGTCAAGTGAGCTTATGCCATGGTGACCGTCCATACGTCCGGCCGTCCTTCGTCATCCATTGTCCGGCGTCCTATGTCCACCCATCCGTCAACTTTTCCTGTAAACGACTTCTTCTCAAGAACCACATGACCGATGTCAATTATATCTGGCAGGCAGCATCTGTAGGGAACAGAGATCCAAGTTTGATCAGAGAAAGCCAATCCGCATATTTGGCCGACGGCCATCTTGGATTTTGGTCGATTTTTAGAAACGTCTTTAAAAATCTTCTCGTAAACCGCACGGGGTGGTGGTGGTGATGGGGTGTGTGTGTTGGGGATTGGGTAGGGAGGGTGGGGGATGGGAGGGGGGGTCGATTCAAAGCTCATGAAATATCATCTAGGGTAAGAACTAAACCGAGTTTGTTCAAGGGAACTTAATTTGGCCCAATAGTTCGGCGGCTATCTTAGATGGCCTAGTTTTCATGAAAACATTTTGTGCTTCATAATCGCTTAACGGATTTGGCCGACATTTTAGAGAGTTTATTCAATTGAAACGTATAAAAAAAACCCATCGC
This sequence comes from Chaetoderma sp. LZ-2023a, assembly GCA_034401795.1. Taxonomy (NCBI): domain Eukaryota; kingdom Metazoa; phylum Mollusca; class Caudofoveata; order Chaetodermatida; family Chaetodermatidae; genus Chaetoderma; species Chaetoderma sp. LZ-2023a. Next base: position 91,777,560 of record CM067375.1, read on the forward strand.
TACCGTAGACCGATCAAACTGTAGCGTGTTTGGCGACCATATTTTATTTTTTTATTCGATGAGTTTTGAAGTCGATGTTGGTTTTATATAGGATTTTCTGTCTGCTGATTACAAATTTGCCGCTTTAAAAAAAACCCGGTGTGCACGTGTTTTCGGACAAAAAGCCCCATACTAAAGCAATGGGAAATTTACAATGTTTTCCCGAGTTCCACAGGGTAGATCTCAATTATATTAGGCAGGAAGAATCCTTATGGCTTAGGGGTGGTGGAGAGCACAACTGTGTTCAAAGGGACACAATGGCAAATTTGGCTGGCAGACATCTAGGACATATTCCAGGGGAGCGACACAGGCCACTTGGGCCTTTTGTTCTATTTGTGCATTTACATAGCTGTGTGGATGGAATATTTCTGAGTGTGTATGCTTACATGATGTAATGTGGGTGTGTTAAACCATGTTACTGTCGGTCCTGTTTTTTGTAGATAATGCTCCCATCGCCCATGGGTTTTCTAATGGGCAATACGTCATATGGTATTGGAGCACTCTTTATAACACGATCATGCGCAAATTATTGACGTTCAACCTCCACCACTACGCCCTGAATAGGATCCAAAGCATGTTCAAGACTTAGGACCGGTTTCCCGATAAGAGAAAGCTTGGTTATAATCTAAGGAAACAACAGTTCTTGTGTTATGATACAAGGCAAACAGGTCAAGGGATACAGAGAAAAGGTCTCACGTAGGCAAGAAGACATGCAAACAGGCAGGCAGTCAGGCCGTCACTGAGAACCTAACCGACAGACCGACTGGTTGCCCGATGGACCAATCGACTGACCGGCTATCAGACTGACCGACTGACCGACCAACCAACTGACTGACAGATCGTTCGAGCGAACGACAGACTGGATGGATGATCGACCGACAGACTGAATGGCACAGTGATTGTCTGGTGGACTGGACTGGCAGAGTGACCAACCGACCAACCAAATGACTAATCGACAAACAGACCGACATACAGACTGACAAACAGAGCGCAATGGAATAACCTCAGTACCTCATGGCTATGGTAATTAGTTTCATATATTATCATCAAACATTGTTGTTTTTGCTGAAAGAGGTCCACCATACTATGAATTATAATAGCAACATTTTTGAAATTCTATTAATCACATAATTAAATTTATAAGTAAAGTTATTATGAAATATTATATTTAATCTATATAAATGGTGGTTTGACTTTTCAGGCTGGGACGATATTGCATATTCCTTTCTCATAGGCGACGATGGCAGAGTATATGTGGGTCGTGGATGGGACAACATTGGCTCTCATACGCAAGGCTACAACTCCAGAAGCATTGGGATTGCTCTTATTGGGAATTTCCATATAGTATCACCTAATATAAGAATGATGTCGACAGTAGAGAAACTGCTTGCGTATGGTGTGAAGAATGGTCATCTGACATCATCTCACAAAGTGGTAGCACATCAAATTTGCTGACCCCCACAGACACAAATCTTATTTTATAATTAACGGATGGACCTATTGCTCGAGTAATATCGGTCGATCATCCATCCAGTCTGTCGTTCGAACGATCTGTCAGTCAGTTGGTTGGTTGGTCAGTCGGTCGGTCTGATAGCTGGTCAGTCGATTGGTTGATCGGGCAACCAGTCGGTCTGTCGGTTAGGTTCTCAGTGACGGCCTGACTGCCTGCCTGTGTGCATGTCTTCTTGCCTACGTGAGACCTTTTCTCTGTATCCCTTGACCTGTTTGCCTTGTATCATAACACAAGAACTGTTGTTTCCTTAGATTATAATCAAGTTTTCTCTTATCGGGAAACCGGTCCTAAGTCTTGAACATGCTTTGGATCCTATTCAGGGCGTAATGGTGGAGGTTGAACGTCAATAATGTGCGCATGGTCGTGTTATAAAGAGTGCTCCAATACCCTATGACGTATTGCCCATTAGAAAACCCATGGGCGATGGGAGCATTATCTACAAAAAACAGGACCGACAGTAACATGGTTTAACACACCCACATTACATCATGTAAGCATACACAATCAGAAATATTCCATCTACGCAGCTATGTAAACGCACAAATAGAACAAGAGGCCAAAGGGGCCTGTGTCGCTCCCCTGGAACATGTGGAGCATAGGCATTTCAGCTAGGAAGATCATCGCATTTATGCAGAATACAAGGCTTGGCCAGAACCCTAACAAGAACATGGAAGTGTCCTAACAAATTTTCTTAAAATCGGTTAAGATATTTTTTACGAGGCGATATTTTTCAATTTCCCATTGTTTTACTATGGGAGCTTTTGCCTGTAATTAAATCCAAGATGGCCACCAAAGCCGTTATTTCCGACAGTTTCGGAAGTGACAAATTTCAAATCAGCATGTCTAACGACCTTTATGAAACCAATTTCGGTTGCAACATTCATCTGATAAAAAAATTACAACATGACCAATTTTGAATTGAACAAAGCAGGTTCAGCTGTTTCCATAGATAGGATTTCAGGAGTTTTGAATCAATCCCCAAGCGGTTTCTGAGAAGATTTCTAAAGCGGTTTCTAAAAATCGGTCAAAATCCTAGATGTCTGCCAGCCAAATTTGCCATTGGGTTCCTTTGAACACAGTTGTGCCCTCCCACACCCCTAAGCCATAAGGATTCTTACAGCCTAATATAATTGAGATCTACCCTGTGGATCTCGGGAAAACATTGTAAATTTCCCATTGCTTTAGTACGGGGCTTTTTGTCCGAAAACAAGAGCACACCGGGTTTTTTTTAAAGTGGCAAATTTTTATTCAGCAGACAGAAAGTCCTATATAAAACCTACATCGACTTCAAAACTCATCGAATAAAAAAATAAAATATGGTCGCCAAACACGCTACAGTTTGATCGGTCTACGGTAGCGATGGGTTTTTTTTTATACGTTTCAATTGAATAAACTCTCTAAAATGTCGGCCAAATCCGTTCAGTGGCTATGAAGTACAAAATATTTTCATGAAAACTAGGCCATCTAAGATAGCCGCCGAACTATTGGGCCAAATTAAGTTCCCTTGAACAAACTCGGTTTAGTTCTTACCCTAGATGATATTTCATGAGCTTTGAATCGACACCCCCACCCAACCCCACCCCTCCCCACCCAATCCCCAGCTCCCCCCCCCGCCCCATCACCACCACCGGTGCGGTTTACGAGAAGATTTTTAAAGACGTTTTTTAAAATCGACCAGAATCCAAGATGGCCATCGGCCAAATATGCGGATTGGCTTTCTTTGATCAAACTTGGATCTCTGTTCCCTACAGATGCTGCCTGCCAGATATAATTGACATCGGTCATGTGGTTCTTGAGACGAAGTCGTTTAAAGGAAAAGTTGACGGATGGGTGGACATAGGACGCCGGACAATAGATGACGAATGGACGGACGGACGTATGGACGGTCAGCATGGCATAAGCTCACTTGACCATTCTGGCCAACAATGTACTTATAAGGTAAGAAATGTGTTGGGTATTTTGGAAGTAGTAGATTTACCTCGTGCTTTCATATGGTATGTCTGAATATTGTGCACTCCCGCTGCACATGCGCACTGCGTGGTACATCTTTGGAGCATTGCGTGATGGATGAAAGTCACATTGACGGGGGTAGACATTCTAGTCATGTGTGATTCTCGAGCACCCCATTGTGAGCGCGACACAAATTGGACACCTGTAAATTAAACAGTTATGCTTTGCATGTTTTGACTAACGTGATGATTTGCGTGCGTATGTGCGCGTTAGTGAGCTGTGTAAGCGTGTGTGCGAGCGTGCGTGCATGAGTTATTACCTTCGGAGGGCGGGATAGCTGGTGTGGTGCTTCTTTCCGCACTAGGGGTGGCTGACGTGGTCGTGCTTGTTGAACATATTACGGATGTATAAACTGGAAAGGCCCATTAGACAGGAACCTGTTAGTGCCAAAAGCCAACAACATTTCTCAGACAAATTTGCTTCAAAATATTCAACAGACTAGTTCTTGGATTGCTTCGTATTTGGCCATTCCTGTTCAATGTGTTAAAACTCATAATCTTCTGCTAAGCTTTATATTATGCGACTCATCAAATAGCGAATTCATTATCATTTTTCTTCCACTATATGCCCAATGCTGCTTTGAGCGAAGACGCACTTCTCCAACAAATTAATGTTATCTCGAGGCCGCTCTGCCACGACAGATGTGATTGGTTGTGGTATAGAAAATAGTCCAGATTGTGCTGACTATTATGATCTAGTGCCATTATTTTATTAAAGCCGACCCCACTGATGATGATGATGATGATGAGGCCGCCGCCGCCGCCGCCGCCGCCGCAACAGCAGCTGATGATGACGACAGCGGCGACGACGACGACGACGACAACGACGACGACGACGACGACGATGATGATGATGTGGTTGTTCGTGTTAGTGGTGTTGGTGGCATTGGTGTGGTTAGTGTTGGTTGTGGTGGTCTAGGTGGTAGTGGTATATATATGTATCAACTTTTAGTACATTGATCAAATTGGATTAAGGGAGATAACCATTAAATAAGATTTAGGAATTTACAGACGATTATCTTGAATAATTGTGTTCTGCTTTTACAAGAGCAACCAATGGTCATACTTAATTAAATTTCCATATTAACGGTATTTATATACGCCTGTGTTTCAAATCTGGCGAGTCGCCTTGTTTAGAAATATTGGAATGAGCAATCAAGATCCACATCCTAGATGTTCACCATTATCGTCTCGTAAAATGTCATCTGAGATTTCATCACCTCTTCTTAGAATGTTTGCTGTAGAATGCAAAACTTTCACATCTAGGTCATAGCTAATATTTAACATAAAGTTTCTATTAAATATCGTACAACCCGACGGGTTATTAAGCGTTTATGACGGACTCTATTCATGGCGTAATTGATTTTGTGATGTCATAGGATTGATCGATAAACTTGATTCCTTAATTCGCTCAGCAGAGGTTCGCATGCCCGACAAGTAAGATTAACAGAAATATAGCTAGAACAGTACTAAAGCAAGCCATTAAACCCCCAAAAGGTAGCCAATGGAATAGGATGGTAAACATAGTCATGCAGGGATATAGTTTTATGTATGTATAGTTCCGTTATGCATTTAAACCCTGAATGTAGGATTACAGTTTATCTATCTATCATATTACGTCATAATCAACTACGTGGCGTCTATGATGACGTCATAATCAATTACGTCATGAATAACTAAATATCTAAGTTCATAGCGAACGCTTAATTGATAACGGACTATACGTTGTTGTACGAATTGTATGTCTTTACTATTTAATAAAGATGCTGTTGAAAATTTTGAAAATAATTTGACTGGGTGCTGGCCATGGGCAGCAACAGCGCGCTGTCAAATTAATTTCAAAATATTCAACAGCCTACCTGGGCAGCTTTCTAAAAACTTAGATTCAGAGAGTGCACGGATCGATCTATCCAGACACAGGTAAAGAGTGGGTGGAGCTTAGTTAGAGATTGGCGGGGCATAGCTAAAACTGGATTCCTCCATTGTCATATTCTCAAGTTCAAGCTCTCTGTACAGGTAACTAAACTGTTAAATGGATTGACGATACTTTGACAGGTACCTGTTACTGCCATAAGTAGAGACATCTCAAAGCCAGATTAACATTTAAATATTCAGCAGAATAGCTCGTAAATTGGAGGGGAGTTTCGTATTTGACCTTTCGGGGGGGGGGGGGCGGAGGGGGTAAGGGTTGATATTTTTAGTTAGAATCTTTGTACGGTAGATTGCAATTGTGCTTACTGACTGTATAGAGATGATTGCTGATATTCCTGCACAGTTATATCCATCCTCTGAACCTACATCTAGATTTGTCATTTTGAACTTACTCAAATGGGAAAGGAAAGGAGGTTAGAATAAACCTATAACCCTCCCGCCTCTAGCTAAGCTCCTCTAACGGTGTATGCGTGTTGGAATCGATTGTAACAATCAAGCTATCCCATGGATTAGCCTATATCTACAGATTTCAGGTAACAATACAATGGACATTACCTGTTTTATCTACACCCCGCCCACCTCTGGCTAAGCTCCACCCACACATCACTACCGTTATTTCTGATTTCTTAGGCTACATTGTTTGTTAACGCCAGTCGGTCATAGACGTGAATTTTAATTGGAGACGGGATTTACGTGATTTGTGATGTCATATTATTGTGGCTGTGGCTTAGTTACCCTTATATGGAGTGTAGGAATCAATGAACGAAGCAGCGCATCCCTTTCGCAAAAGCAAGTAGACAGGAGCATGCGATATTAGCGAGGCTGTGAAGGAAGCCAAAGCCAAGGTGCTGCAAGGCCTTGAGAGCTACACTCATGAAGGGTCGGAATGGGCCGTGGATTGAGTGGAAGCTCTCTACCTTAACATCGCCAGATACGAACCTCTACGCGGCGTGTCCTACATTGACCTCCCTGCCTCAATCAAACATAAGCATGCAGTGATCAATGTTAAGAATAAGGATGACCACTGTCTCCGATGGTCACTCCTAGCTGCACTACACCCAGTTGATAAGGATCCTCAGATTGTCTCAAAAGATGCCCCGCACTGGGATACCCTAGATATGACAGGTGTAGACTCCCCAACCACTCTCCACCAGCTTAAACGTGTTCAGCGACAGAGTGGCTTGCTATTAATGTATTCGGGCTTGACAAGGGTCTACCCATTACAGCTAAGTGATGCTGACCCCGTTATTCCGAGAACCAATCTCCTACTGATTGAGAAAGCTGGCAAGCAGCACTACACCTGGATTACGGTCCTGAATCGACTGCTCCATGACCAAAGTGGATATGCTGGGAGAACACACTTCTGTGAACGTATACTCCAGTGCTATTCCCGAGAGGATCTACTCCTCAAGCACAAACCGGGGTGCTGTGGTATCAGTGACTGACCAATGCGTATACGAATGCTTACAGAGGACAGAAAGATGCTACAGTTCACCAACTACCACAAGCAACTCAAGGTGCCATTCATCATCTATGCCGATTTTGAAGCCCTAACAACCAAGATTGAGGGGCCAGAGGGGAATCCGGCTCAGAGCAGCACACAGAAAACGCAACACCATGAGATAGGTGGGTTCACATACATTGTGGTCCGCTGTGTTGGTGTCAGTGAACCACCAGTGCAGTACCGAGAAGATGCAGCTACGCATTTGCTGGATCGATTGGCACTGGAAGAGGAGAAGATAACGACCGTGCTCGCCCACCCTAAGCCGATGGAGATAACTAGAGAGGACTGGCGAAGTCATACAACCGCAGTCAGTTGCCATGCGTTCGACATACCATTAGCTAACTCTTCGAGCGATGGAGTCTCACCGCCTCATCACAGGCCTCTACCAGGGAGCAGCACACAATGTGTGTAATCTAAAGCTGCGCCTCAACCCTAAGACCAGCACCATCCAGTCTTGTTCCACAACCTGCGCGGCTATGATTCTCACCTCATCATGCAGGCTATCTCCCAAACAGAGGGACAGATCAACTGCATCCCCAAAAATATGGAAAAATACATCTCCTTCAGCCTCTGTCAATTGCGGTTCATCGACTCAGCCCAGTTCCTTCCTGCATGACTTGACAAGCTGGTAGCCAGTTACACAAAGTTCCCACTTACAAAACAGTATGAACGTAGCACTGTCAAGCAGAAGCCTCTTTTCCGCAAAAGTGTATACCCCTATGAGTACATGGATGGGTGGCACCGCTTCAATGAGACCTCTCTCCCACCTCAATCTGCTTTCTACAGTAAACTCTCTGGCGAGGGAATAGCTGACAGCGACTACAACCACGTACATGCTGTCTGGGCCCAATTCGGCTGCCAGACCATGGGGAGACTATCATGACCTCTATCTGCGGTGTGATAATCCGCTCCTTGCAGATATCTTTGAGAATTTCCGCATCACGTGCCTCCAGCAGTATCCTCTGGACCCAGTAGACTATTACACGAGCCCGGGGTTGAGCTGGGATGCACTTCTAAGGAAGACAGGTGTGGAGCTGGAGCTACTCATTGACTACGACAGACATCTCTGCATAGAGAAAGGACTCATGGGTGGTGTATCAATGGTCAGCAAACGCTATGCTAATGCAAACAACTCATATATAGCTGGCCCTAATTCTCAACAGCCGACAAGCCACATCATTTATCTGGATGCTAACAATCTCTATGGCCAGAAAATGAGCCAACACCTACTGACTGGGGGTTTTGAGTGGATGGAGGACATTGAGGTCAAAGAGATTACACAACATCCTAGAAGTTGGCCTTGAGTACCCACAAGAACTGCATGATATGCACATGCCTAACCGCTGGCGCCTGAATGGATGAACGTGAAGGGAGAGTGGCTCTCAGAGTATTAGTGTGCATTGGCTGAGTCAATAGCAGAGACAACAGCAGAACAACTGGTGCCTAACCTGAGAGACAAAGAGCGCTATGTCCTACACTACCGGAACCTGAATGCCTACCTTAACGTGGGTATGAGGTTGAAGAAAATGCACATGGATCTATGCTTCAGTCAGTCACCGTGGATTGAGCCTTACATCCGACTCAACACAGAGCTCTGTAAGAAGGCCAACAGTGATTTTGAGAAGGATCTCTACAAGCTGATGAATAGCGCTGTCTTCGGTAAGACCATGGAAAACTTTCGCAAGCAAGTGGATGTCAAGCTAGTGCGGTCATCTGGGGAGGACAAACTACACTGCCTAATAGCCAAGCCTAACTTCTCCCGGGCGAAGGTGTTCGATGATGATCTAGCGGCTCTCCACATGTACAAGACGGGGCTGCTGCTGAAGCGCCCTGTCTATGTGGGAATGTTCATCCTGGACCTCTCAAAGCACCTGATGTATGACTTCTGCTATAACGAACTGAAGCAACTATATGGTGCCAACGGTGAGCTCCTGTACACTGAAACTGACAGCCTCCTGCCGGAGATTCATACTGAGGATGTCTATGCTGATATGGCTGTGAGGAGTGACCTCTATGAGACAAGCGACTACCCAGTAACACACCCATTGCAGAATACTGCCAATAAGAAGGTCAGGGGCAAGATGAAGGATGAATGTGCCGGGGTGCCAATCCAGGAGGTAGTTGGTCTGCGCCCGAAGATGTATTCCAGCAAGCGGTCAGATGAGCAGGAAATTAAAAAGGCAAAGGGTGTACGCAGGGGTGTGGTTAGACAGATTCGCCATGAGCAGTACAAGGAATGCCTCTTCGAGGGAAAGGTCTTCGACCATGGTATGAATATGCTGTGAAGTCAGGGTCACCACCTCTACGGGGTCCACCAAAACAAGACACGCCTCAGCTCCTCAGACACAAAGCGATGGATCGCTGCCGATGGTATTCACACCCTGACTTATGGTCACAAGGATGCCACGCATCCCGCAACTCCAATAGCTGTTGAAGAGCTGCTCATATGAGCATCATGCAGCATCAACCAACAGTCAGTGGAGGATGTCTACTTAAGCACTCTCGGTGGAGGTAGCTGGGTGTTTGTAGGGATAAGCTGGAGCTCCCCTCGTACAAACGGCCGCCTAGGACGGATCCGCACTCCGTGCTGGCGGGGCAGGTAGTACAGCGTAGGCTGTTCAGCCGTATCCACATACCTGTCAATCTTGTGTGCATCTATCGCACAGTTTGGGTCAGTCGCCCGCCTACGTCCACCCTCCAACCCGCTAGGCTCATACAAATACCGAACCAGGGAATTCGATGGAGGTCTATCCTCTGAGTACAGCTCTTGAACAGAACATCGAGGTTGGGCCACATAGGATTGCTGAATGGCATGGGCAGGCTTCTGTCCTATCAGCCTAGTGACCTTAGCAAGGGATCTCTCCACCACAACGGGCAACCCTCTCACCCATACTCTGGAACGATCGCCAGTTAGGACAGCCATCTCCTGAACATACTGATGTGGAAACAGCCTCTCTGCCAGTGTCCAGTTCCACTGCCCAATGATAGCTTGGGCACGGCATTGTCCCACCTCACCTCGTCTAATCGCCGCACCATGTTTCCGCATGAGGGATGCAGTTTCATCTCTAAACTCCTTACCCTCATCCACTTGCAGTAACTCTGGCCACTGGAGGGGATTTTGCGGGTCCTCATAGATACACTGGAACCCGGCAGCCATCTGACATGCGGACTTATCCGTAAGCGGCACCGCAGACTTGAACCTGCTGGCGACATCGACGATGGTGAGGGCGTACTTGTAGGTCTTACATGTTCTTCTGGAACAGACTCTGTCATGTGTAAGGAACCGCACATCAGCCTGATGGACTCTGTACGGGACAGGCTCACCGAAGTGTGCATACTGAATGTGCCGTGGATGAGGTCTGTAGATCTGCCACATCGCCTGCCTGGTGAGCCACTGGCTAATCATCTCCAAGGTGAATCTATGACCCCTGCGACATGCAGCCTCGAGCAGCTTGTGAGGCTCACGGTAATAAGAGATTGCAGGTGAACTCTAAGACTTCTTCTCTAATGTCGACACCTGTCCTCTCATGTACAGCTCGGACAAACTCTAGACAGACGAAGAAACGGCCGTTGCTCATCTGACAGCAGTCCCCATGGATGAGCACCTCTTCGAATACCTGTGAACACTGTTGTCTAATCTCTGCAGCGTCGTCACTGAAGTATAGCTTATCGACTTGTCAGTTAAGGCACTTGACCAGGTCATACAGAGAAGCCATATATATTATATAGCATGTCTTAAATGTTCGGCAGCCCAGATGACTGCAAGTTCTATCCCAACATGCGGGAGTCATGGACTGGCAATGTCAAACGATGTTTCTACCACCGAGGCGATGGCTGTAATAGCTTCAGAGATCTTCTCAACTCCATGGAGAGCATTGTTAGCGATTTTGCGGACCGTCACCATAGCCTTAGCCACGAACAGAGCAATCAGAGCCCCACCTGCTGCTAGTGGCCCAAGATAGCCCTTCATGTAGGTATGATACATTCCCTTGGCTCGGTAGATTAGTCGGCGGGATTCTGGCCCTACGTCATCACCATCATAGGCATCCTCATCATAGGCATCGTCATCATAGGCATCCTCATCATTGTCTTCATCGTGGTCATTCTCATTATTGTCTTCATCATACTCATCCTCATCGTAGTCCTTAACTGGATCCTCGAAAACTTCCGGTTCATACATTGCTTGTAGTTCCTGCTGACTATATGGTGAATTTAAACTCGCTATATATAGACATGGCATCCGCAATCTTGAATGCAGGCGTGTTTGCATTGGCGAACTGGGGTCTCAGCTTTGCCGACCATAAGGCAGCAGAGGTAGAGAGAAAACGTCATAACCAGGCAATGGAGAAGCTGTCTAAGGAGAGGTTTGAGTACAGCAAGGCACTCGAGCATATTCACCATCACGCTGATGGCAACAAAAGGCTCAAGCCACCCAGAACACCCAAGATGCTGATGCGAGTTTTGATGAGTACTACGAAACTTGCAGTAGCTGCAGTGCTCTCTGAGCCAACGCTCGACTATGTGGCATTAGCAGGTCAGAAGACAGCCGATGCCATATTGGCTACCGGAGGAGTTGTGACTGCTGTAGCAGCAGTGATAGCTGGTGGACTTAAACTCACTATATATAGCTTAGGCTCAAGGAGCTGCCAGCTGAATACCTCCATTTTGTGAAAAGTGAACCTCGCCATGTCCAAAGTACAGCACCGTTACTCCGACCAGGCGAGTGCCCCCTCATTCTCCGAACAGGTTCCCAATATGAAAGCTGATCTGGTTGCCATGGTTAGTGACACAGGCTGTCCGTCCGGCCGTTCGAGCTCATCGTGGCAACTGGTCAGGCGGAGTATAGCATACGACTTCGTTTCCTGATGATAGAGACAGCAATCAGCCAGATCGTGCACCTCACCGAGAATGTTGGTCCCAGCCACCACAAGTTTGAAGTCGTCTAGTTCCCCCACCTCCTGGACCATCCCTCCCTTCTGAACCAAGATTGCTATAGCTATGCAGTCTGAGGCACCTCGTGCAATGTCAACTCTAAACACTGCTTAGCCGTGGCCTGGACCTGCTGCTGCTTTCGCTCTACATGTAGGATTCGTTGTCTAGAGCCTGCACGTTTTAGTTCCTGGTCGTTATCATCATGCCACACCTGAAGCTGTGGAGAGGTCATCGTTACATCCGGAAGATGTTCAGTGTACACCCGGAGGAACAGCTTGTCCTGCATCAAGGCCGGGTTCACATGTGTGTTCTTGAGGAGGGAGAAGAGTGGCACTGCGACAGGTAGTTCTACTTCTGGCTGTAAGTCGAATTCTGTGAAACCTTCATCACATCCGACGGCATAATACTCTTTCCCCTTCATGTAGTAGGAAGGTCCACGAGCAAGTTGAGCCAGGACACGGTACTCATCGCTCACATAGGTGGTGTCCAGGGTGTTGTTGCTCTGCATAATCTCCCACCTGCTCACCACCTGCGGGAGCGCTACTCCTTCGCCACTGTGCTCTTGATCTTAAACTTGAGCGTCATGCTCATAATCTCATGGATCTTTCCCGCTGTGGATAAAGAGTTCGCATCATGGGTACTAGGTCGAATGACTGTCAGACAGTCCTTCCGATCATCAGTGTAGTGCCAGGCCGCAGGTTCAACAGCCCATCTGGATGCTGTACATACTGCTGCATGTTTAAGCGTCTATTTATATATGTATATATATATATATATATATATATATATATATATATATATATATATATATATATATATATATATATATATATATATATATATATATATATATAAATATAGTTAAACGGCGATGTTTGGTAAAGTTCTCCAGCAGATTGTCTTTGCAGGGCAGAAACCAGTGGGTGGCGGATGTAATGCATCGACCACCTCCAAGAAGAAACCAGATGGTGGCAACACCCTGCTCCCAATTGACAAGGTCCGTCAACATTATCCACGAGCGAGCCATGGTCCCACCTCCATCTGATGTGGAGGTACTGATTGCCATGGAGGAGACCACACCGGCCTACAGTATGAAGGAATTATTGACGCAGATGCTCTGCCAGAAGTTTGACAGTGCTCAGGGCAGGTCACTAGATTTCCCCAGGACACCCACTAAGAGTCCTATAATTCTAGCTCTCCAGAAGGCTAGGGTTGATCCCAAAGATCTGCTAACTGTAGGGAAGTGGGCTGGCGTGTTCGATATCCACACTATTGATGAACACCGGATGTTGGATGATATACAAGCTGGGGCCATAGATTTCTTCCGAGAGGAGATCAGCGCATGTGTGACTGGAAGCTGTGAGACTGGGCTTGCCACTGGGTTGGCCGCTGGCCATACCGAAGGTAGAGGGGAGGGGTTGGCTGCCGGACATAGCGAAGGTAGAAAGGAGGCCATTGAGCACATCTTCAACGAACGAGATCACGAGAGGCTGGCGAAAGATGAGGCAGCATTTAGAAAATTCCCCGAGAAGAACGACCAGGACTACCACATCAAAACTTGCCTCAAGGCAAATGCTAAGAAGGCTGGTCGAAGTGGATCTTCCGCGAGAAGTTTCAGAGGAATATAGTCATAGCATCTGATCCTCAATGGACAGAGCTTCAGAAACACCTACCCAACTGCTCTGGGGCTACGGCATCCATGGACGAGGCAGCGGAAACCATGGACGAAGCAGCGGAGACCATGGACGAAGTTCCTCAACTCTGAAAAAACATTCTGGCTGACACAGCAGTTATGCATGTCGACACGAGAGTTCCGAGCCTTCTCCCGTGAGGGCTTGATGTATGCAATCTCCCCTGTCTGCTTGTTGCTGAAGATAAAGAGGTATAGATCTGTAACCTTCTGCACGCCTGCGATGAAGTCTTGCTTAGTTTCCTTGAGGGTTAGGCTGTCATATATCGTCTCAAGCAGGGCACGACCACTCTTCGAGCTAAAGTACAGGAGCCTCGCATTGTGCCAGATATCTGGCGATATCTCACAGGTGTACTTCTGAAAGAGGATGAAGACAGTGATCTTGGTGTGCCGAAAGCGTCTGGTGATGTTGCTGAGGTATGTGACTGGCTTCTGGTCCATTGCAGGCTCATCGATAACTAGAATAAGTAGCTTCTCCATCAGTGCTTGCAAGTTGTGCGTCTTGGTGATTGGCCCATTGTACCACTGATCATTATTGTCGACTGCCCCAGCAGCGGAGTCAGACACCGGGAGGATGTATCACGATTGAAGATGTTTTTCCCATGTCCTGATGGAGCAGTGATCAGCACCACATGACCGGCATCATTTGGCCTACTACTGTATGGCACTGATATGTTGCATGAAGGATTGTTAACAGCTCTTCAGCCGTAGCCTCATCTATCTCTGGGAGATAAATGGCAGAACTTCATGTACCAGCTTTTTAGCCAGCTGTGTGGGTAGGTTGTACTGCCGTAAGATATGGCGGATACGATAGAGGCATCAAGCATGAAATCTGAACAACAGCTGAGAAGGTAACGCGGAGGGCCTGTGTCAGCACCCGCAGTATCTAGCACCTCGAGTATCCGTATGATGCAAACACGAGGAACCATGCTATTATGTGGGCGTAAATGGCAGGCCAAAGAATCCCGACTTCTTCACCTCGGGTAGTTGGAGCTTTGCTGTTGCATTCGCTTGGCCATCCACCATGATATGGCTCAGGCCAATGGTTCCTAGCTTGAGATTCTCCCCATCTTGTTGGAATAATAAGCTCCGTGGTTTCAGGAGATCCTTAACCAGGTCCTGTGCGTCGGACTCTGCCATAACCTTGATGTCACCAGCCTTCTCGACTCCGAGTATACCTCACATCACTGCCCTGTCTTTGATGCTCATCCCTTGTATACAGTATTGGCCATGTTGATGGCTGATTGTCCTCCCGTGTCAGTGTTTCCGATGAGATCTCTGGCTGGGATGGTATCTCGGATCTCTCGAGGTTCTCACTTCTCATCGAAGTCTAGGAAGGAGATAGTGGCAGCAGTGTCTTCTGAACCGAGGCGTGCCTCACCCAAGTGAGCGAGATCACCTAGCTCTTTGCTCTTTGGGTCTGTGAGTGACAGAGATATTGTTGTGGTGTACAATATATTGCTATACATAGCAACTTAAACCTAGACATAGGCCACAATGATTTTGGCAATAGCACTCGTCACTAGCCCTAGAACCGCGGCTTCCATTAGAGGGGTGCATTCGCCCATGATCTTGGTAGCAACAGTATAGGAGATGCCACCGATGGCGATGTTTGTGATGGGATGTGTTATTCCTAGACAGTGGTCGACAACCGTACTCAACACTGTAGCGAGGAAAGCGGCTCCAGCGGCAGGAATAACCTCATTACCACCTGCCATCTTCACCATGGCCACATTCGTGGCTACGTTACTGGCGACATGAATGGCAAGGGCTTAGCCTGTTTTAGTAACTTCTAGATCTTGGTTTTGAGCAGCTTCTCCGCCTTCTGGAGACCCGCCTGGCTCTCCGGGATTTGCTTTACACTCTGTAACAACGTCATTGTTTAATCTGTCTCTATAAAGACAAGTATACAATGCGTTTAAACGTGTACATTCTACCTCCAGAGCACTAAGCAGATCTGACCAGTCTGCATCCGTTAGCTGATTAGATTGGTACTCAGGAATATTCATATTTATCCATATATATATATAGTGGCTTAAACCATGGACCTACTAGTACTATGTACTAGCTATTATGATGTCTTCCGCGTCGAACTGAAAGATTATATGAAGAAGTCACCAGATGAGCTCGCCCAGCTCTCTAATGCTGAGGTAACAGAGTATCTGACAGCTGTGAAACTCTAGCTAGGATTTGGTAAGGGCCAGATATGCTTCGACGAATACCTCATTATAGGAGGCAGTATCGTAGAGCAGCTCCTACATACTAAGGGATTCTACTATGGTTGCGAGTATCTGTCAGATGTGTTCCAGCAGTTGCAGGTATCCATGGCATACCCCGACTCTGAGGTGAATAAGGCTCTGCTTTACTAAACCATACAGTCCTTGGGTGTGTATGCTGACAGCGTGTTTGGGGGCTGTTGGGCAGGCCAAGCTAGTTCAAGTAATCTCAGCCATGACTCCCATTGCTCCTCTGGAATAAGCAGAAGAGTTGTTGCTAGCGGGAACCATGGCCGAGCAGACTGGTGGCGAGCACAGCAATAGCCAGACCTGACACCACTCGTAGGGCGATCGTCCTGCTAGCAGTGCTGGGTGTGGTGCTGGTGGGTGCCTGCTGTTCCAGCGGTCGGAATTGCTGTTCCAGCTGTCGTAGGAGACCACGGGGGCCTAGGTGTCGCCGGAAGGACATGCGTGGCCGAGTTGATGTCAGTTTTAAGCCCAAAGTGCACACCTGGGGAATTCCCCTCGACTACCATGTTATTGTACCCCCTAATCTTCAGATCATCGACATTCACAATCATATTGCTTGGAATAAGTCGCATGTGTGGCGATATAGCGAAGTCAAGCTTACGACGGGCCTTCTGTAAGGCTTGCAGAAACTTGGCAATGAGGCTACTGGGATCTGCAACAATGATCATGTCCTCAATGAGACTGCTGAACATAGCCTGCACCTCTTTTCCGCTCACCCCATCTATGGAGTGGCGCGGCTTGGTCTGGGCTGTCAGGAGACAATAACAAAATGCTTCTAAGGACTGGTTGATTTGAAGGATCCCTGCTGGTGTGAGTCCTGAGGTTGTTTGTGGGACACAGTATTTCCACGCCTCTGGATGGTCCTGCCTGATTACTATTATATGCATTTTCTGCACCAGTGCTCCAGGCTCTGAGTGTGGATCGAATGAGAACGTCGCTGTCTTCCGACAGCCGATTTTTAGGGGAGTTTGATAGGGGAAGCCTGCGTAGTCCCGTCTCAGGTCACCATGCATAACGCCTAGACCGCTGTTGTCTCCACCGTGGAAATGATGAACTCTCGTTGGAGTCTACTGGCTACTGAGAGGCTGTAGCTCATGGTTCCAACAGTCTGTGGATCAAAATCATTCGTATCAGGCAGGCGTGCGCCCAGCTCATGGAGGATTCGCCCCACCGTGTAGTACACATGAAATCTGAAACAGCTGGCAATGAGCACAGCTTCGGGGGTACCAGAATAGGAGTGCAGCAAACCCGCACCAACGCCGCATCCTGCTGTGGCACACCACACAGCAAAGTTCAGCTGTTGGTTCCAGAACTAGAGATTCGGGCCTGCCATCCTTGATGGTGATTGCAAGGTTGGTCAGTGACCGTGGATTGATGGAGGAGGTGATGCGGGATAGCCCGTCGACTGTGATCGAAATAGGTGTTAGGTCCGGTATGTCATCCAGGAGACCACGTGTCGAGCATGTCCAGAGTGTACACAGGAGGGGCGGTTGGCGCCGGTCGATTGTCGTGAGGTTGGTCGGGAAGGCCATCTAAAGTAGTCATTTTAAAGCCACTGTTCCAGCCACGGACGCAACATACTATTTGACACCGTAGAGATCTTCGATGCGGCCCCGGCGCAGCATCTCTTTGTTTAACTTCTCCACGTCCACCCACCCACTGGAGCCTTTGCGGTATTGCTGGCGCATTTTGGGTTTCTCTGTGCAGTACAGGAGTTGGAGCTTCAGTATATGGTGGTACTCTTCATCACTGACCTGCCCATCCCCGAGGGCTTTGCTGACAGACTCGTCGATATCCCGTAGGCTGCTATGTGCTAGTGTTACATACTTGGCATGCTTCTCCAGCATCCTGGTGATCTGACGCTGTCCAACTGCCAAGCCGCTGGCCAGGACAGTAGCGGCAAGGGTCACGCCACCCAGTGGGATAGCAACGATAGCACCCACCCCTGTAGCAATTGTGACAACAGCAGCCACACCAGCACTGGCTCCAATCACACCCGCAGCTGTGGTCATGTGTGCTAGACTGGTGTAGGCTGTTTTATATCGCCTGCGTGATCTGCGGTACTTTTCTGTATCATGAACAAGATTCTGTCTGATGGTGTCAATCTGCTGGAGTCGCCAGCCATGTACTGTACCACCCTCCTCAGGTGCTAATGTGGGATATAGCTCAGGCTGCTTTCGCCACTGCGATTTAGCCATTGGTATAACAATTCATAAAAGATAAATATCATTATTTGTAATCTAATTATCGGTTCCCCATTGGCTCAATTGATAACAGCGCTAAATTCTGAAGAAAAAAAACCATGGTTCAAATCTCTCAAAAGACCTCAGCTAGATGGTACCAAGTTAGAAACGGTACGCACTAATGTAGGAGTGTAATGACAGAAATAGGAGCAATGAGGGGGCCTCCCACTGCGGTGTCAAGCACTAAACACCCCCACAGAAATGCGAGATGAGAGAAGAGAGAGGGGCCGGCAGGGGCCGGTGATACTGTGGGGGTTCTCCCGGAAAGGTGGGTCCTGGAGTTTTCTAGTGTTTTTAGTTTTTTGGTTTGCTGCATGTTATAACCCATTGTCATCAGACTCATAACCCTCATCAGAGTATGGTCGGGATTAAAATGATGCCACCTTCCACTGGAGACCGTACTTCTAATCCAGCTCCCAGACTTCTAAAGATTTCTCGAGATATCATTCTGTTTGTGTCCCTCGTTCCTGCGGAACAGCAACACAGAACAGGACACCCGAGAAATTATTATTTTATTTTAAAAATAATAAAATTATTAGAATAATTTTATTATTTTTTAAATAGATATTTTTTTAAATAATATATTGGAGAACAAATATATATATTATATATACTATAATTCTACCTAACATGCCTTATAATAAATGAAAATGGCTCATGCTAGGCAAACCTGTTAAATGTTTGAGAGGATGTGTTGGTGAATATTGTTGTATTCATAATGCTCAGATTCGGAAAAGCCTCCACAATATGCACCAGTTGTGGAAAAGGCTCCACAATATGCACCAGTTGTGGAAAAGGCTCCACAATATGCACCAGTTGTGGAAAAGGCTCCACAATATGCACCAGTTGTGGAAAAGCCTCCACAATATGCACCAGTTGTGGAAAAGGCTCCACAATATGCACCAGTTGTGGAAAAGGCTCCACAATATGCACCAGTTGTGGAAAAGGCTCCACAATATGCACCAGTTGTGGAAAAGGCTCCACAATATGCACCAGTTGTGAAAAAGGGATATATACATCTAATAGTATATGTTACACCTGTAATGGTCGCGCGTTATCTCAGAGAAGATATTACTTGAAGACATGCGCTAGACGACAGTTTAGTATGGTCATGGCTGAGTTGTTGTCACAACGACAAAAGTAAATAATTTCATTTTTTTAAATAATAATAATTTCATTTTAGAGACGTGGAATTATAGTAGTATATTTATAGTATATTATATAAAGATGACATCAAATGCAAAAGTTGCAGACCTTGAATTTGAGGCACTTCTGTTCGAATTAAATATTGTAAACAGAGAGTATGGCGTGAAGCTCAGTTGGAACGCGTTGTGCAGGAACTGTTGGTTTCAGATTCCGTGTGTTTGCGATGCAAACGTTTGCGAAGTAAACGCCGTACAAACAAACGCAAAGCAAATGGAACAGTTGTGCCACTTGCTTGCGATGCAATCTGTTGGCACAGCGGGAACGGTTTCCCATGCAAATATGTTCCAGTTGGGACAATCTTTGCAAGTGTCGGAATGACACGGGAACAGCTGAATATTTAGACCCTTTGGCACGAAAGACCCTGCATGAGTTGTTTCCTAAAGCCAAAGCTGAATTTGATTATTATAGAAAAGCTTTGGCCTTTTACGATCCAGAATTCATTGATGATGTGTATAATCAAGCTAATTTGAACGACATGTTTTTGGCATAGCAATGCCAGCTGGGGCCCACCGGGGGTGGGGGGCGGGGCCTATGGGTATAGCGCAGCAGGCCTCAGTGGTCCAGGATTCTGAAGCCCCTGTGGGAGGCGGAGCCGCCTCCTTCGAAGCATCCAGGAGGAAGTGCGCCAGAACCCCTAATCCAAGCAAACAAGCAAACGGACGCCTCTCGATATGAAACAAGCTTGTACTAACAAAGCTCTGTAAATATCTTTTGAACGCAAAGAAGACAAAATCATAAGTTTTGATATGTATATGTACAAACTGTCTCTATTTTCGCCATATTAACGCATTGTATAAATGTTAGCCTCATATGTCATTTATATGGCTTGTGTGCAATACAGTGAAAAAGCATAGCAAGTTCGGACTTTCCAGCAATCTGAGTGGAGTGGTGCGCAAGCATAAATGAATACTAAATTGCGCTTAAAACTCGAAATAGCATTAAGTCTGGCTTGAGCTATAAGCGCGAATTTCTATCAGTTGATTTATGGCGAAGAAGAAATGACATATTTCCCAAAAGAAATCTGACGGTGGGAAATAAATACTTGTATTTTTTATAACATCTGAACTCCTGCGAAGCGCTTATTACTGATTTAATGGCCACGCCCATGGCCCCTACGCTCGCCACTTCAGAATTCACCTTTCCAGAGTACCCACCCATCTTATGACGTCATAATGAACTGCGTGGTGTGTACAATGACATCATAATGAATGACGTCATGAATGACGTCGATAAGTACGTCACGAACGCATATTTGATGACAGTCTATGCGTTGTTGTATAAATTGTTTGCTTTTACTATTTAATAAATATTCTGTTGAATATTTTGAAACTAAGTTGACTGGGTGCTGTTGCTGCCATAGGCAGCAACAGCACCCAATCAAATTAGTTACAAAATATTCAACAGCTTCCCTGTATATTTCCGAAAGGTTGGTCCTGATCCCAGGATGATTCATAATAAGGAAAAATTGGTTACCTCTCCGGGATGTAGAAATTGTTTGAGTGTAGCTTTCGTGACCATCTCGGTCACTTCTTCAGCACTAACTGACGGTCGCTGGCAACGTCACTCTAGTCAGTTCTTGTGGAGTCACGTGACAGCATGGACTGGTAGGCTGCTGGGATACGGTAGCCCTCATCTCTGTTCATGGTTGTTTGATGCTTGTAGATTTCTATGGCCTCTTTAACCTTCCGTTTGAATAAGTTGGTCTCAATGTCCCTGTATAGTTTTGGCGATCGATCAATCCCAACACGGCGAGGTGTGGGTGGAGGTTAGCTAGTAATGGGCGGGTCATAGCTAAAATGGAAAGGTCCATTTCAATTGCTTATTTTCCCTTTATTTCTCCATATATCCTGTCTTTAAACTGGCGCGCTTCTTTAGTGCTATGTTAAGTGCAGATCTATGCTTTATCAGTGCTCATTTGTGCAGCAGTTATTAAAATATCTGCCGGGCTACCGGATTTCGAATTGTCTTCTTACTTCTTATCTGTAGTGTAGATCCCGTCTCTCTGGTCTAGGGGAAACCACCTCTGATACTTTAAAGATTCTACTTATGTACTGCGCTGAGATTTCTGTCTCCCCCTCCCGCCCCCCCCCCCCCCTTCGTTTCATCTTCTTCAGATATTCAGCCGTTAGTAGCAGTATCGTGATCAAGTTATTAAATTATGTTATAATATAGCAATCTATGATGAAATAAACTTAGCTTAGCGTGGTAGATATAACCCACACGTACTTTTGTTATAGTATTCATTAATACATACCAACCCTTTTTTTGGCTTGACTGCAATGTATTTGCATGTATCACGGCAGAAACTTTTCGAATAAAAGTAGAGTGTACATGTGTGTGCCCGATTTCAATTTATTTTTCAATTATGACATTTTAAGTAATTATATAAATTTTATATCTTACAGCTTCCAGGCATTAGGCTGGTGTGAGAGCTACAAAAACCAACACCATCACCGGCGCTGTTTTAGTGCTGCACTCTGCATATTATAATACAATGTGCCTTCATGGGTTTTGTTAGTATAAGCGGCAATGAACACCATCTCATGAAACAGTGCAGCAGGACTACGACCACACAGAACAACATAATCAAACGTTAGATGGTATAACAATCAAATCAAATTTGTGTTTGCAAACGTTGACACGCTCCTTTCACTTACAGGTAATGTACTTGGAGTGGTATACAGCCATACATGGTCGAGTGGATACATTCATATAATGGACACTTGCCAACTAATGACCTGGAAATCTGTAGTACTGCAAAGCATGCCACCGAAACAGACTATAGAATACATGACGGTGTAAATAAGGTACTACAATGGACAGATAATTTGGGGCTAGAACTCAATAGAGTCTAAGACAGTACCCAGTATTTTCTCAGTTCTCACTCATGCTTGGAGAGAGTATCTTGCCACAGACCAGCACCCCAGCTTTTTGGCACAGTTACTGCCTGATACGGAACCCCTATAATGAGGAGATGGAGGCGATGCCCCTCAGAACGGTTGGTTTCATGAGGAAGCCACACGGGGATCAAAATCAAAGTTATGTGAGCAGTCCATACATGTATAGTGCAATCGGATGTTTTCACCACGAATCAGTGTGTTGCCCAGTCAATCGTGATCGTTGTGAGATTCTGACACGCAGTGTGTTGTCTCCAGAGCGACTCAGTATCAAATTCCTTAGAGAGTTCATGTAAGGTTCCCATTATGGTGTTTATCAGCCTTTTAGAGCACCTTGCTGCAAGGGCTTGCAGAGCAGACTGCGAGTCAGTGAAAGTAAGGGGGGGGGGGGCTATTCAGACTGGTAGTTCCTATATGGAATTTATGTGGTCAGCTGCTACGGGTAAGGTAATCATTACCGCTTTGAGATTGGAATGAAGACAACCACTGGGTACAGAGATGGTTTCAGAAGGTCTTACAGTGTGTTGGGTGAAGACCCACTTTTTCAGTTTCTTATGGCTTCTTTAACCGAGCCATCAAGGTAGAAACTTCTAGAGATTTTTTCTCAGTGCCAGGATTTTGTGTCTGGCATCATTGTGTGGCCTCATTTTGCTCCTGTTTTCCAGCCAGTGCAATGCTGCTGGTCCTTATTCCGATACTGAGTGTCTATGGAGCCCATACCAGGTGTGTCAGAATCTCACAGCTATCTGGATGGGCTGGACCACACATGCATGCTTCCTCTGACAAGTCTTCACCTGCAAATACATGTTCATTGCACCAATGATGCTTATGAGTCCAAGGTTTTGCACCTTGTCTAGTTTTAATTTGTTCATCTTGGATGCAACTTTATAAGTGCTTGAGGCATACTCCAACACAGATTGAACTGCACCTGTATAGACTGTTCTCAGGATCTTGGAGTTTGATCCACATGTAGCTTCCGTATGCCACCAACACTTCTGATGGACCTCGCCTCCATTTTAAAGGGGTTTCCATATCAGGCAATAAAGGTGGATGGGTGTGCTGGTCCGTAGCAAGGTACTCGCTCCAAGCATGAGTGAGAACTGTGAAGATTCTGGATACGGTCTTTGACTCTATAGAGCTCTAGCCCCAAATCTTCTGTCGACTGTAGTAGCTTATTCACCCCCCACCCACCCTCCTGTATTCTATAGCCTGCTTTGCTGGTATGCCCTCAAGCACTCCAGATCAGTGTCCATTATATGTTTGGCTGCATACTACTCACAGTGCATTACCTTTAAGTGAAAGGAATGTATCAGGGTATTTAAACACACATTAAATCCTGTCGTGATTCAAATTTGATTTGATTATTACGCCATTTAACGTTCGATTGTGTTGTTCTGTGTTGTCGCAGACGTGCTGCACTAGGTCATGAGAAGGGGTCCATCGCGGATTAACCAAACACAACTCATGAACGCACATTACATTATAAGATGTAGAGTGCAGCGCTAAGACAGTGGCGGTGATGATGTTGGTATATGTAGAGCCAACGACATGTAGGCTACAGATATAAAATGTATATAAATGCTTAAAATGCAATTTTTGAAAAATACATTTAAAGAAGGCACACATATGTAAACTCTATGTTGCCTAATTTAATTTGAAAATTGTATACCTTGGTATAAGTACATACATTGTCAAAAAGAGGGTTGCTGTCTGTTATTGAAATAACATAACAACAGTACGTGTGAATTATCACCTACCCCACCAAGCTAAGTTTATTTCGTCATAAATTGTTTTATTATAAACATAATTTAATAACTTGATCAAGATACTCCTACTAACAGATATATCCGAAGAAGAGGAAATAATGCGAGGAAAAGAGAGAAATCTAAGTGTGCGCTCTTTCGATTGCCCTCTGGTTGCAACAATAATGTCGAGTTGTTGTCATGGTTTGATTATGACGTTTTTGCGAAAATTCGTTTGCGTCAGTTCTGCAACACTCTTGTCGTGACGTCACATAGATTCAATTAGGATGCCATAGTTATGCCACACCAAATACACTGATAATGCAGGTTATGGCTCATTACTGTGTTAATACTGGGCGGCCTATAACCTGCATTATCACGATTGTTATTAAACTCTGCTAAAATCGGTCAAGCGAATTCAAGCCCACACTAGTGTTGACAACACTAGCCCAAGACCACTCAGTACATCAATAGAACTTTTAATGCATCCGATGTTGGTTTTCCTATAACAGAGAGACGGGATATACACTACAAGTAACAAGTAAGAAGGTAATTCGAAATCCTGTAGCACGGCAGATATGTTAATAACTGCTGTACAGATGAATATTGATAATGTATAGATCTACACTCAACATAGCACTAAATAAGTGTGAACGTTTAAAAATAGGATATATGGAGGGATAAAGGAAAAGCAAGCGTAGGGATAATGTACGTGGTCAGTAAATCATTGATAAAAGAGTGAGGAGGTTATAACAAATTAAATTATATATTTCACACTGTCAGAATTTGCTAGATTTTGTTGGTCAGATGCCATTGCTTCTTCGTCGTATATCTACTGACGGAGATTCTGTTGCAACTTCGCCCGGGCCATTTCCCAGATTGGCCGGACTATAAGTCTATGTTTATGAACGGTAATCAAATTAACTTTCATGCTAATGAGTCATTACCTTATAGTACCGTCACGTGCTGTTTTAAAGTGTATATAATGTTCCAGTTATAGCCATGCCCCGCCCATCTCTAGCTGGACTCCGTCCACCCCTCTCTCATTGTGGGATGGGTCGATCTCTGAACTGCCAGACAATCACTTTTCAGAAAACTATACAGGTAACGTGTTGAATATGTTGAAATTAATTTGACTGGATGTTGTTGCTGCGTATGAGTATTATGGTTTGTAAGGACATTATGGTTTGTAAGAACATTATGGTTTGTAAGAACATTATGGTTTGTAAGAACATTATGGTTTGTAAGAACATTATGGTTTGTAAGAACATTATGGTTTGTAAGAACATTATGGTTTGTAAGAACATTTGGTGGTTTGTAAGAACATTATGGTGGTTTGTCAGAACATTATGGTGGTTTGTAAGAACATTATGGTTTGTAAGAACATTATGGTTTGTAAGAACATTATGTTTGTAAGAACATTATGGTTTGTAAGGACATTATGGTTTGTAAGAGCATTATGGTTTGTAAGAACATTATGGTTTGTAAGAACATTATGGTTTGTAAGAACATTATGGTTTGTAAGAGCATTATGGTGGTTTGTAAGAACCTTATGGCGGTTTGTAAGAAGAGTATGGTTTGTAAGAACATTGTGGTTTGTAAGAACATTATGGTTGGTAAGAACATTATGGTTTGTAAGAGCATTATGGTTTGTAAGAGCATTATGGTTTGTAAGAACATTATGGTTTGAAAGAACATTATGGTTTGTAAGAACAGTATGGTTTGTAAGAACATTATGGTGGTTTGTAAGAAAATTATGTTTGTAAGAACATTATGGTTTGTAAGGACAGTATGGTTTGTAAGGACATTATGGTTTGTAAGAACATTATGGTGGTTTGTAAGAACAGTATGGTCTGTAAGAACATTATGGTTTGTAAGAACATTATGGTTATTAAGAACATTGCGGTTTGTAAGAACATTATGGTTTGTAAGAACAGTATGGTTTGTAAGAGCATTATGGTTTGTAAGAGCATTATGGTGGTTTGTAAGAACAGTATGGTCTGTAAGAACATTATGGTTTGTAAGAACATTATGGTTTGTAAGAGCATCATGGTTATTAAGAACATTGCGGTTTGTAAGATCATTATGGTTTGTAAGAACAGTATGGTTTGTAAGAGCATTATGGTTTGTAAGAGCATTATGGTGGTTTGTAAGAACATTATGGTTTGGAAGAACATTATGGTTTGTAAGCACATTATGGTTTGTAAGAACATTATGGTTTGTAAGAGCATTATGGTGGTTTGTAAGAACATTATGGTTTGTAAGAGCATTATGGTGGTTTGTAAGAACATTATAGTTTGTAAGAACATTGTGGTTTGTAAGAACAGTATGGTTTGTAAGAACATTATGGTTTGTAAGAACATTGCGGTTTGTAAGAACAGTCCGGGGGTTTGTAAGAACATTATGGTTTGTAAGAACATTATGGTTTGTAAGAACATTATGGTGGTTTGTAAGAACATTATGGTTTGTTAGAACAGTATGGTTTTTAAGAACATTGCGGTTTGTAAGAACATTATGATTTGTAAGAACATTATAGTTTGTAAGAACATTACGGTTTGTAAGAACATTATGGTGGTTTGTAAGAACATTACGGTTTGTAAGAACATTATGGTGGTTTGTAAGAACATTATGGTGGTTTGTAAGAACATTATGGTTTGTAAGAACATTATGGTTAGTAAGAACATTATGGTTTGTAAGAACAGTATGGTTTGTAAGAACAGTATGGTTTGTAAGAACAGTATGGTTTGTAAGAACATTATGGTTTGTAAGAGCATTATTGGTGGTTTGTAAGAACATTATGGTTTGTAAGAACATTACGGTTTGTAAGAACATTATGGTGGTTTGTAAGAACATTGTGGTTTGTAAGACCATTGTCGTTTGTAAAACCAGTATGGTGGTTTGTAAGAACATTGTGGTTTGCAAGAACATTATGGTGGTTTGTAAGAACATTATGGTGGTTTTGTAAGAACAATATGGTTTGTAAGAACATTATGGTTTGTAAGAACATTATGGTGGTTTGTAAGAACATTATGGTTTGTAAGAACATTATGGTTTGTAAGAGCATTATGGTTTGTAAGAACATTATGGTTTGTAAGAGCATTATGGTTTGTAAGAACATTATGGTTTGTAAGAGCATTATGGTGGTTTGTAAGAACATTATGGTGGTTTGTAAGAACATTATGGTTTGTAAGTACATTATGGTTTGTAAGAACATTATGGTTTGTAAGAACATTATGGTTTGTAAGAACATTATGGTTTGTAAGAACATTATGGTTTGTAAGAACATTATGGTTTGTAAGAACATTATGGTTTGTAAGAACATTATGGTTTGTAAGAACATTATGGTTTGTAAGAACATTATGGTTTGTAAGAGCATTATGGTTTGTAAGAACATTATGGTTTGTAAGAACATTATGGTTTGTAAAAACATTATGGTTTGTAAGAACATTATGGTTAGTAAGAACATTATCGTGGTTTGTAAGAACATTATCGTGGTTTGTAAGAACATTGTGGTTTGTAAGAACATTATGGTTTGTAAGAACATTATGGTTTGTAAGAACATTATGGTTTGTAAGAACATTGTGGTTTGTAAGAACATTATGGTTTGTAAGAACATTATGGTTTGTAAGAACATTGTGGTTTGTAAGAACATTATGGTTTGTAAGAACATTATGGTTTGTAAGAACATTGTGGTTTGTAAGAACATTATGGTTTGTAAGAACATTATGGTTTGTAAGAACATTGTGGTTTGTAAGAACATTATGGTTTGTAAGAACATTATGGTTTGTAAGAACATTATGGTGGTTTGTAAGAACAGTATGGTTTGTAAGAACATTGTGGTTTGTAAGAACATTATGGTTTGTAAGAACATTGTGGTTTGTAAGAACATTATGGTGGTTTGTAAGAACATTATGGTGGTTTGTAAGAACATTGTGGTTTGTAAGAACATTATGGTTAGTAAGAACAGTATGGTTTGTAAGAGCATTATGGTTTGTAAGAACATTATGGTTTGTAAGAACATTGTGGTTTGTAAGAACATTATGGTTTGTAAGAACATTATGGTTTGTAAGAACATTATGGTTTGTAAGAACATTATGGTTTGTAAGAACATTATGGTGGTTTGTAAGAACATTATGGTGGTTTGTAAGAACATTATGGTGGTTGTAAGAACATTATGGTTTGTAAGAACATTATGGTTTGTAAGAACATTATGGTGGTTTGTAAGAACATTATGGTTTGTAAGAACATTATGGTTTGTAAGAACATTATGGTTTGTAAGAGCATTATGGTGGTTTGTCAGAACATTGTGGTTTGTAAGAACATTATGGTTTGTAAGAACATTATGGTTTGTAAGAACATTATGGTGGTTTGTAAGAACAGTATGGTTTGTAAGAACATTGTGGTTTGTAAGAACATTATGGTTTGTAAGAACATTGTGGTTTGTAAGAACATTATGGTTTGTAAGAACATTATGGTTTGTAAGAGCATTATGGTGGTTTGTAAGAACATTATGGTTTGTAAGAGCATTATGGTGGTTTGTAAGAACATTATGGTTTGTAAGAGCATTATGGTGGTTTGTAAGAACATTATGGTTTGTAAGAACATTATGGTGGTTTGTAAGAACATTATGGTTTGTAAGAACATTATGGTGGTTTGTAAGAACATTATGGTTTGTAAGAACATTGTGGTTTGTAAGAACAGTATGGTTTGTAAGAACATTATGGTTTGTAAGAACATTATGGTTTGTAAGAACATTATGGTTTGTAAGAACATTATGGTTTGTAAGAACATTATGGTTTGTAAGAACATTATGGTTTGTAAGAACATTATGGTTTGTAAGAACATTATGGTTTGTAAGAACATTATGGTGGTTTGTAAGAACATTATGGTTTGTAAGAACATTATGGTTTGTAAGAACATTATGGTTTGTAAGAACAGTATGGTTTGTAAGAACATTATGGTTTGTAAGAACATTGCGGTTTGTAAGAACATTATGGTTTGTAAGAACATTATGGTGGTTTGTAAGAACATTATGGTGGTTTGTAAGAACAGTATGGTTTTCAAGAACATTGCGGTTTGTAAGAACATTATGATTTGTAAAACATTGTGGTTTGTAAGAACATTATGGTTTGTAAGAACATTATGGTTTGTAAGTACAGTATGCTGGTTTGTAAGAACATTATGGTTTGTAAGAACATTACGGTTTGTAAGAACATTATGGTTTGTAAGAACATTATGGTGGTTTGTAAGAACATTATGGTTTGTAAGAACATTATGGTGGTTTGTAAGAACATTGTGGTTTGTAAGAACATTATGGTTTGTAAGAACATTATGGTTTGTAAGAACAGTATGGTTTGTAAGAACAGTATGGTTTGTAAGAACAGTATGGTTTGTAAGAACATTATGGTTTGTAAGAACATTGTGGTTTGTAAGAACATTATGGTTTGTAAGAACATTATGGTTTGTAAGAACATTATGGTTTGTAAGAACATTATGGTTTGTAAGAACATTATGGTTTGTAAGAACATTGTGGTGGTTTGTAAGAACATTATGGTTTGTAAGAACATTATGGTTTGTAAGAACATTATGGTTTGTAAGAGTATTATGGTGGTTTGTCAGAACATTGTGGTTTGTAAGAACATTATGGTTTGTAAGAACATCGTGGTTTGTAAGAACATTATGGTGGTTTGTAAGAACAGTATGGTTTGTAAGAACATTGTGGTTTGTAAGAACATTATGGTGTGTAAGAACATTGTGGTTTGTAAGAACATTATGGTTTGTAAGAACATTATGGTTTGTAAGAGCATTATGGTGGTTTGTAAGAACATTATGGTTTGTAAGAGCATCATGGTGGTTTGTAAGAACATTATGGTTTGTAAGAACATTATGGTGGTTTGTAAGAACATTATGGTTTGTAAGAACATTATGGTGGTTTGTAAGAACAGTATGGTTTGTAAGAACATTATGGTTTGTAAGAACATTATGGTTTGTAAGAACATTATGGTTTGTAAGAACATTGTGGTTTGTAAAAACAGTATGGTGTGTAAGAACATTATGGTTTGTAAGAACATTATGGTTTGTAAGAACATTATGGTTTGTAAGAACATTATGGTTTGTAAGAACATTATGGTTTGTAAGAACATTATGGTTTGTAAGAGCATTATGGTTTGTAAGAACATTATGGTGTGTAAGAACATTATGGTTTGTAAGAACATTGTGGTTTGTAAGAACATTATGGTGGTTTGTAAGAACATTGTGGTGGTTTGTAAGAACATTATGGTTTGTAAGAACATTATGGTTTGTAAGAACATTATGGTTTGTAAGAGCATTATGGTTTGTAAGAACATTATGGTTTGTAAGAACATTATGGTTTGTAAGAACACAATGTTCTTACAAACCACCATAATGTTCTTACAAACCGTAATGTTCTTACAAACTATAATGTTCTTACAAACCACCATAATGCTCTTACAAACCATAATGTTCTTACAAACCATACTGTTCTTACAAACCATACTGTTCTTACAAACCATACTGTTCTTACAAACCATAATGTTCTTACTAACCATAATGTTCTTACAAACCACAATGTTCTTACAAACCACCATAATGTTCTTACAAACCACCATAATGTTCTTACAAACCGTAATGTTCTTACAAACCACCATAATGTTCTTACAAACCGTAATGTTCTTACAAACTATAATGTTCTTACAAACCAGCATACTGTTCTCACAAACCATAATGCTCTTACTAACCATAATGGTCTTACAAACCACAATGTTTTACAAATCATAATGTTCTTACAAACCGCAATGTTCTTAAAAACCATACTGTTCTTACAAACCATAATGTTCTTACAAACCACCATAATGTTCTTACAAACCATAATGTTCTTACAAACCATAATGTTCTTACAAACCACCATAATGTTCTTACAAACCATAATGTTCTTACAAACCATAATGTTCTTACAAACCACCATAATGTTCTTACAAACCATAATGTTCTTACAAACCCCCGGACTGTTCTTACAAACCGCAATGTTCTTACAAACCATAATGTTCTTACAAACCATACTGTTCTTACAAACCACAATGTTCTTACAAACCATAATGTTCTTACAAACCACCATAATGCTCTTACAAACCATAATGTTCTTACAAACCATAATGTGCGTACAAACCATAATGTTCTTACAAACCATAATGTTCTTACAAACCACCATAATGCTCTTACAAACCATAATGCTCTTACAAACCATACTGTTCTTACAAACCATAATGTTCTTACAAACCGCAATGTTCTTAATAACCATAATGTTCTTACAAACCATAATGTTCTTACAAACCATAATGTTCTTACAGACCATACTGTTCTTACAAACCACCATAATGCTCTTACAAACCATAATGCTCTTACAAACCATACTGTTCTTACAAACCATAATGTTCTTACAAACCGCAATGTTCTTAATAACCATAATGTTCTTACAAACCATGATGTTCTTACAAACCATAATGTTCTTACAGACCATACTGTTCTTACAAACCACCATAATGTTCTTACAAACCATAATGTCCTTACAAACCATACTGTCCTTACAAACCATAATGTTCTTGCAAAGATAATTTTCTTACAAACCACCATGATGTTCTTACAAACCATACTGTTCTTACAAACCATAATGTTCTTTCAAACCATAATGTTCTTACAAACCATAATGCTCTTACAAACCATAATGCTCTTACAAACCATATTGTTCTTACCAACCATAATGTTCTTACAAACCACAATGTTCTTACAAACCATACTCTTCTTACAAACCACCATAATGTTCTTACAAACCACCATAATGCTCTTACAAACCATAATGTTCTTACAAACCATAATGTTCTTACAAACCATAATGCTCTTACAAACCATAATGTCCTTACAAACCATAATGTTCTTACAAACATAATGTTCTTACAAACCATAATGTTCTTACAAACCATAATGTTCTTACAAACCACCATAATGTTCTTACAAACCACCATAATGTTCTTACAAACCACCATAATGTTCTTACAAACCATAATGTTCTTACAAACCATAATGTTCTTACAAACCATAATGTTCTTACAAACCATAATGTTCTTACAAACCATAATGTCCTTACAAACCATAATACTCATACGCAGCAACAACATCCAGTCAAATTAATTTCAACATATTCAACACGTTACCTGTATAGTTTTCTGAAAAGTGATTGTCTGGCAGTTCAGAGATCGACCCATCCCACAATGAGAGAGGGGTGGACGGAGTCCAGCTAGAGATGGGCGGGGCATGGCTATAACTGGAACATTATATACACTTTAAAACAGCACGTGACGGTACTATAAGGTAATGACTCATTAGCATGAAAGTTAATTTGATTACCGTTCATAAACATAGACTTATAGTCCGGCCAATCTGGGAAATGGCCCGGGCGAAGTTGCAACAGAATCTCCGTCAGTAGATA
Source organism: Chaetoderma sp. LZ-2023a (assembly GCA_034401795.1). Lineage (NCBI taxonomy): Eukaryota > Metazoa > Mollusca > Caudofoveata > Chaetodermatida > Chaetodermatidae > Chaetoderma > Chaetoderma sp. LZ-2023a. Next base: position 91,810,016 of record CM067375.1, read on the forward strand.
TACGACGAAGAAGCAATGGCATCTGACCAACAAAATCTAGCAAATTCTGACAGTGTGAAATATATAATTGAATTTGTTATAACCTCCTCACTCTTTTATCAATGATTTACTGACCACGTACATTATCCCTACGCTTGCTTTTCCTTTATCCCTCCATATATCCTATTTTTAAACGTTCACACTTATTTAGTGCTATGTTGAGTGTAGATCTATACATTATCAATATTCATCTGTACAGCAGTTATTAACATATCTGCCGTGCTACAGGATTTCGAATTACCTTCTTACTTGTTACTTGTAGTGTATATCCCGTCTCTCTGTTATAGGAAAACCAACATCGGATGCATTAAAAGTTCTATTGATGTACTGAGTGGTCTTGGGCTAGTGTTGTCAACACTAGTGTGGGCTTGAATTCGCCTGACCGATTTTAGCAGAGTTTAATAACAATCGTGATAATGCAGGTTATAGGCCGCCCAGTATTAACACAGTAATGAGCCATAACCTGCATTATCAGTGTATTTGGTGTGGCATAACTATGGCATCCTAATTGAATCTATGTGACGTCACGACAAGTGTTGCAGAACTGGCGCAAACGAATTTTCGCAAAAACGTCATAATCAAACCATGACAACAACTCGACATTATTGTTGCAACCAGAGGGCAATCGAAAGAGCGCACACTTAGATTTCTCTCTTTTCCTCGCATTATTTCCTCTTCTTCGGATATATCTGTTAGTAGGAGTATCTTGATCAAGTTATTAAATCATGTTTATAATAAAACAATTTATGACGAAATAAACTTAGCTTGGTGGGGTAGGTGATAATTCACACGTACTGTTGTTATGTTATTTCAATAACAGAGAGCAACCCTCTTTTTGACAATGTATGTACTTATACCAAGGTATACAATTTTCAAATTAAATTAGGCAACATAGAGTTTACATATGTGTGCCTTCTTTAAATGTATTTTTCAAAAATTGCATTTTAAGCATTTATATACATTTTATATCTGTAGCCTACATGTCGTTGGCTCTACATATACCAACATCATCACCGCCACTGTCTTAGCGCTGCACTCTACATCTTATAATGTAATGTGCGTTCATGAGTTGTGTTTGGTTAATCCGCGATGGACCCCTTCTCATGACCTAGTGCAGCACGTCTGCGACAACACAGAACAACACAATCGAACGTTAAATGGCGTAATAATCAAATCAAATTTGAATCACGACAGGATTTAATGTGTGTTTAAATACCCTGATACATTCCTTTCACTTAAAGGTAATGCACTGTGAGTAGTATGCAGCCAAACATATAATGGACACTGATCTGGAGTGCTTGAGGGCATACCAGCAAAGCAGGCTATAGAATACAGGAGGGTGGGTGGGGGTGAATAAGCTACTACAGTCGACAGAAGATTTGGGGCTAGAGCTCTATAGAGTCAAAGACCGTATCCAGAATCTTCACAGTTCTCACTCATGCTTGGAGCGAGTACCTTGCCACGGACCAGCACACCCATCCACCTTTATTGCCTGATATGGAAACCCCTTTAAAATGGAGGCGAGGTCCATCAGAAGTGTTGGTGGCATACGGAAGCTACATGTGGATCAAACTCCAAGATCCTGAGAACAGTCTATACAGGTGCAGTACAATCTGTGTTGGAGTATGCCCCAAGCACTTATAAAGTTGCATCCAAGATGAACAAATTAAAACTAGACAAGGTGCAAAACCTTGGACTCATAAGCATCATTGGTGCAATGAACATGTAGTTGCAGGTGAAGACTTGTCAGAGGAAGCATGCATGTGTGGTCCAGCCCATCCAGATAGCTGTGAGATTCTGACACACCTGGTATGGGCTCCATAGACACTCAGTATCGGAATAAGGACCAGCAGCATTGCACTGGCTGGAAAACAGGAGCAAAATGAGGCCACACAATGATGCCAGACACAAAATCCTGGCACTGAGAAAGAATCTCTAGAAGTTTCTACCTTGATGGCTCGGTTAAAGAAGCCATAAGAAACTGAAAAAGTGGGTCTTCACCCAACACACTGTAAGACCTTCTGAAACCATCTCTGTACCCAGTGGTTGTCTTCATTCCAATCTCAAAGCGGTAATGATTACCTTGCCCGTAGCAGCTGACCACATAAATTCCATATAGGAACTACCAGTCTGAATAGCCCCCCCCCCCTTACTTTCACTGACTCGCAGTCTGCTCTGCAAGCCCTTGCAGCAAGGTGCTCTAAAAGGCTGATAAACACCATAATGGGAACCTTACATGAACTCTCTAAGGAATTTGATACTGAGTCGCTCTGGAGACAACACACTGCGTGTCAGAATCTCACAACGATCACGATTGACTGGGCAACACACTGATTCGTGGTGAAAACATCCGATTGCACTATACATGTATGGACTGCTCACATAACTTTGATTTTGATCCCCGTGTGGCTTCCTCATGAAACCAACCGTTCTGAGGGCCATCGCCTCCATCTCCTCATTATAGGGGTTCCGTATCAGGCAGTAACTGTTCCAAAAAGCTGGGGTGCTGGTCTGTGGCAAGATACTCTCTCCAAGCATGAGTGAGAACTGAGAAAATACTGGGTACTGTCTTAGACTCTATTGAGTTCTAGCCCCAAATTATCTGTCCATTGTAGTACCTTATTTACACTGTCATGTATTCTATAGTCTGTTTCGGTGGCATGCTTTGCAGTACTACAGATTTCCAGGTCATTAGTTGGCAAGTGTCCATTATATGAATGTATCCACTCGACCATGTATGGCTGTATACCACTCCAAGTACATTACCTGTAAGTGAAAGGAGCGTGTCAACGTTTGCAAACACAAATTTGATTTGATTGTTATACCATCTAACGTTTGATTATGTTGTTCTGTGTGGTCGTAGTCCTGCTGCACTGTTTCATGAGATGGTGTTCATTGCCGCTTATACTAACAAAACCCATGAAGGCACATTGTATTATAATATGCAGAGTGCAGCACTAAAACAGCGCCGGTGATGGTGTTGGTTTTTGTAGCTCTCACACCAGCCTAATGCCTGGAAGCTGTAAGATATAAAATTTATATAATTACTTAAAATGTCATAAATGAAAAATAAATTGAAATCGGGCACACACATGTACACTCTACTTTTATTCGAAAAGTTTCTGCCGTGATACATGCAAATACATTGCAGTCAAGCCAAAAAAAGGGTTGGTATGTATTAATGAATACTATAACAAAAGTACGTGTGGGTTATATCTACCACGCTACGCTAAGTTTATTTCAACATAGATTGCTATATTATAACATAATTTAATAACTTGATCACGATACTGCTACTAACGGCTGAATATCTGAAGAAGATGAAACGAAGGGGGGGGGGGGGGGCCCGGGGGGGGGGGGGGAGACAGAAATCTCAACGCAGTACATAAGTAGAATCTTTAAAGTATCAGAGGTGGTTTCCCCTAGACCAGAGAGACGGGATCTACACTACAGATAAGAAGTAAGAAGACAATTCGAAATCCGGTAGCCCGGCAGATATTTTAATAACTGCTGCACAAATGAGCACTGATAAAGCATAGATCTGCACTTAACATAGCACTAAAGAAGCGCGCCGGTTTAAAGACAGGATATATGGAGAAATAAAGGTAAAATAAGCAATTGAAATGGACCATTCCATTTTAGCTATGACCCGCCCATTACTAGCTAACCTCCACCCACACCTCGCCGTGTTGGGATTGATCGATCGCCAAAACTATACAGGGACATTGAGACTAACTTATTCAAACGGAAGGTTAAAGAGGCCATAGAAATCTACAAGCATCAAACAACCATGAACAGAGATGAGGGCTACCGTATCCCAGCAGCCTACCAGTCCATGCTGTCACGTGACTCCACAAGAACTGACTAGAGTGACGTTGCCAGCGACCGTCAGTTAGTGCTGAAGAAGTGACCGAGATGGTCAGGAAAGCTACACTCAAACAATTTCTACATCCCGGAGAGGTAACCAATTTTTCCTTATTATGAATCATCCTGGGATCAGGACCAACCTTTCGGAAATATACAGGGAAGCTGTTGAATATTTTGTAACTAATTTGATTGGGTGCTGTTGCTGCCTATGGCAGCAACAGCACCCAGTCAACTTAGTTTCAAAATATTCAACAGAATATTTATTAAATAGTAAAAGCAAACAATTTATACAACAACGCATAGACTGTCATCAAATATGCGTTCGTGACGTACTTATCGACGTCATTCATGACGTCATTCATTATGATGTCATTGTACACACCACGCAGTTCATTATGACGTCATAAGATGGGTGGGTACTCTGGAAAGGTGAATTCTGAAGTGGCGAGCGTAGGGGCCATGGGCGTGGCCATTAAATCAGTAATAAGCGCTTCGCAGGAGTTCAGATGTTATAAAAAATACAAGTATTTATTTCCCACCGTCAGATTTCTTTTGGGAAATATGTCATTTCTTCTTCGCCATAAATCAACTGATAGAAATTCGCGCTTATAGCTCAAGCCAGACTTAATGCTATTTCGAGTTTTAAGCGCAATTTAGTATTCATTTATGCTTGCGCACCACTCCACTCAGATTGCTGGAAAGTCCGAAATTGCTATGCTTTTTCACTGTATTGCACACAAGCCATATAAATGACATATGAGGCTAACATTTATACAATGCGTTAATATGGCGAAAATAGAGACAGTTTGTACATATAGATTTTGTCTTCTTTGCGTTCAAAAGGTATTTACAGAGCTTTGTTAGTACAAGCTTGTTTCATATCGAGAGGCGTCCGTTTGCTTGTTTGCTTGGATTAGGGGTTCTGGCGCACTTCCTCCTGGATGCTTCGAAGGAGGCGGCTCCGCCTCCCACAGGGGCTTCAGAATCCTGGACCACTGAGGCCTGCTGCGCTATACCCATAGGCCCCGCCCCCCCCCACACCCGGTGGGCCCCAGCTGGCATTGCTATGCCAAAAACCTGTCGTTCAAATTGTTTACGCAAACAAACAAAGCAACGAAAGTAGTATGGGTGGGATTAAAATGATACCAATTCCTTCCAGACTTTTTTCCGTCCTCTGTTAGCGTTACAGGCTTTGTTTGCAATCGTTTGTTTGCTAGCAAACACTTTTGTTTCAGTTTGCTTGTTCCCGTTGTTCCAACAATTGAACCTGTTGTTCCAACCGTTGTTGTTGTTCCAACAACTGTTTTGCAAATTGTTGGTTGAGTTTTGCCACCCTCAGTTCGCACTCCAGGCCGGCCACAGGTTCCTCATTATATTCGCAAATAATATCATCTCTAACGAGTTGTCTATACTATTGTAACGCGTTAGCTTGATTATACACATCATCAATGAATTCTGGATCGTAAAAGGCCAAAGCTTTTCTATAATAATCAAATTCAGCTTTGGCTTTAGGAAACAACTCATGCAGGGTCTTTCGTGCCAAAGGGTCTAAATATTCAGCTGTTCCCGTGTCATTCCGACACTTGCAAAGATTGTCCCAACTGGAACATATTTGCATGGGAAACCGTTCCCGCTGTGCCAACAGATTGCATCGCAAGCAAGTGGCACAACTGTTCCATTTGCTTTGCGTTTGTTTGTACGGCGTTTACTTCGCAAACGTTTGCATCGCAAACACACGGAATCTGAAACCAACAGTTCCTGCACAACGCGTTCCAACTGAGCTTCACGCCATACTCTCTGTTTACAATATTTAATTCGAACAGAAGTGCCTCAAATTCAAGGTCTGCAACTTTTGCATTTGATGTCATCTTTATATAATATACTATAAATATACTACTATAATTCCACGTCTCTAAAATGAAATTATTATTATTTAAAAAAATGAAATTATTTACTTTTGTCGTAGTGACAACAACTCAGCCATGACCATACTAAACTGTCGTCTAGCGCATGTCTTCAAGTAATATCTTCTCTGAGATAACGCGCGACCATTACAGGTGTAACATATACTATTAGATGTATATATCCCTTTTTCACAACTGGTGCATATTGTGGAGCCTTTTCCACAACTGGTGCATATTGTGGAGGCTTTTCCACAACTGGTGCATATTGTGGAGGCTTTTCCACAACTGGTGCATATTGTGGAGGCTTTTCCACAACTGGTGCATATTATGGAGGCTTTTCCACAACTGGTGCATATTGTTGAGCCTTTTCCACAACTGGTGCATATTGTGGAGGCTTTTCCACAACTGGTGCATATTGTGGAGGCTTTTCCACAACTGGTGAATATTGTGGAGGCTTTTCCACAACTGGTGCATATTTTGGAGGCTTTTCCACAACTGGTGCATATTGTGGAGGCTTTTCCATAACTGGTGCATATTGTGGAGGCTTTTCCACAACTGGTGCATATTGTGGAGCCTTTTCCACAACTGGTGCATATTGTGGAAGCTTTTCCACAACTGGTGCATATTGTGGAGGCTTTTCCACAACTGGTGCATATTGTGGAGGCTTTTCCACAACTGGTGCATATTGTGGAGGCTTTTCCACAACTGGTGAATATTGTGGAGGCTTTTCCACAGCTGGTGCATATTGTGGAGGCTTTTCCGAATCTGAGCATTATGAATACAACAATATTCACCAACACATCCTCTCAAACATTTAACAGGTTTGCCTAGCATGAGCAATTTTCATTTATTATAAGGCATGTTAGGTAGAATTATAGTATATATAATATATATATTTCTTCTCCAATATATTATTTTAAAAAATATCTATTTAAAAAATAATAAAATTATTCTAATAATTTTATTATTTTTAAAATAAAATAATAATTTCTCGGGTGTCCTGTTCTGTGTTGTTGTTCCGCAGGAACGAGGGACACAAACAGAATGATATCTCGAGAAATCTTTAGAAGTCTGGGAGCTGGATTAGAAGTACGGTCTCCAGTGGAAGGTGGCATCGTTTTAATCCCGACCATACTCTGATGAGGGTTATGAGTCTGATGACAATGGGTTATAACATGCAGCAAACCAAAAAACTAAAAAAACTAGAAAACTCCAGGACCCACCTTTCTGGGAAAACCCCCACAGTATCACCGGCCCCTGCCGGCCCCTCTCTCTTCTCTCATCTCGCATTTCTGTGGGGGTGCTTAGTGCTTGACACCGCAGTGGGAGGCCCCCTCATTGCTCCTATTTCTGTCATTACACCCCTACATTAGTGCGTACCGTTTCTAACTTGGTACCATCTAGCTGAGGTCTTTTGAGAGATTTGAACCATGGGTTTTTTCTTCAGAGTTTAGCGCTGTTATCAATTGAGCCAATGGGGAACCGATAATTAGATTACAAATAATGATATTTATCTTTTATGAATTGTTATACCAATGGCTAAATCGCAGTGGCGAAAGCAGCCTGAGCTATATCCCACATTAGCACCTGAGGAGGGTGGTACAGTACATGGCTGGCGACTCCAGCAGATTGACACCATCAGACAGAATCTTGTTCATGATACAGAAAAGTACAGCAGATCACGCAGGCGATATAAAACAGCCTACACCAGTCTAACACACATGACCACAGCTGCGGGTGTGATTGGAGCCAGTGCTGGTGTGGCTGCTGTTGTCACCCTTGCTACAGGGGCGGGTGCTATCGTTGCAATCCCACTGGGTGGCGTGACCCTTGCCGCCACAGTCCTGGCCAGCGGCTTGGCAGTTGGACAGCGTCAGATCACCAGGATGCTGGAGAAGCATGCCAAGTATGTAACACTAGCACATAGCAGCCTACGGGATATCGACGAGTCTGTCAGCAAAACTCTTGAGGATGGGCAGGTCAGTGATGAAGAGTACCACCATATACTGAAGCTCCAACTCCTGTACTGCACAGAGAAACCCAAAATGCGCCAGCAATACCGCAAAGGCTCCAGTGGGTGGGTGGACGTGGAGAAGTTAAACAAAGAGATGCTGCGCCGGGGCCGCATCGAAGAACTCTACGGTGTCAAATAGTATGTTGCGTCCGTGGCTGGAACAGTGGCTTTAAAATGACTACTTTAGATGGCCTTCCCGACCAACCTCACGACAATCGACCAGCACCAACCGCCCCTCCTGTGTACACTCTGGACATGCTCGACACGTGGTCTCCTGGATGACATACCGGACCTAACACCTATTTCGATCACAGTCGACGGGCTATCCCTCATCACCTCCTCCATCAATCCACGGTCACTGACCAACCTTGCAATCACCATCAAGGATGGCAGGCCCGAATCTCTAGTTCTGGAACCAACAGCTGAACTTTGCTGTGTGGTGTGCCACAGCAGGATGCGGCGTTGGTGCTGGTTTGCTGCACTCCTATTCTGGTACCCCCGAAGCTGTGCTCATTGCCAGCTGTTTCAGATTTCATGTGTACTACACGGTGGGGCGAATCCTCCATGAGCTGGGCGCACGCCTGCCTGATACGAATGATTTTGATCCACAGACTGTTGGAACCATGAGCTACAGCCTCTCAGTAGCCAGTAGACTCCAACGAGAGTTCATCATTTCCACGGTGGAGACAACAGCGGTCTAGGCGTTATGCATGGTGACCTGAGACGGGACTACGCAGGCTTCCCCTATCAAACTCCCCTAAAAATCGGCTGTCGGAAGACAGCGACGTTCTCATTCGATCCACACTCAGAGCCTGGAGCACTGGTGCAGAAAATGCATATAATAGTAATCAGGCAGGACCATCCAGAGGCGTGGAAATACTGTGTCCCACAAACAACCTCAGGACTCACACCAGCAGGGATCCTTCAAATCAACCAGTCCTTAGAAGCATTTTGTTATTGTCTCCTGACAGCCCAGACCAAGCCGTGCCACTCCATAGATGGGGTGAGCGGAAAAGAGGTGCAGGCTATGTTCATCAGTCCCATTGAGGACATGATCATTGTTGCAGATCCCAGTAGCCTCATTGCCAAGTTTCTGCAAGCCTTACAGAAGGCCCGTCGTAAGCTTGACTTCGCTATATCGCCACACATGCGACTTATTCCAAGCAATATGATTGTGAATGTCGATGATCTGAAGATTAGTGGGTACAATAACATGGTAGTCGAGGGGAATTCCCCCAGGTGTGCACTTTGGGCTTAAAACTGACATCAACTCGGCCACGCATGTCCTTCCGGCGACACCTAGGCCCCCGTGGTCTCCTACGACAGCTGGAACAGCAATTCCGACCGCTGGAACAGCAGGCACCCACCAGCACCCCACCCAGCACTGCTAGCAGGACTATAGCCCTACGAGTGGTGTCAGGTCTGGCTATTGCTGTGCTCGCCACCAGTCTGCTCGGCCATGGTTCCCGCTAGCAACAACTCTTCTGCTTATTCCAGAGGAGCAATGGGAGTCATGGCTGAGATTACTTGAACTAGCTTGGCCTGCCCAACAGCCCCCAAACACGCTGTCAGCATACACACCCAATGACTGTATGGTTTAGTAAAGCAGAGCCTTATTCAACTCAGAGTCGGGGTATGCCATGGATGCCTGCAACTGCTGGAACACATCTGACAGATACTCGCAACCCTTGTAGAATCCCTTAGTATGTAGGAGCTGCTCTACGATACTGCCTCCCATAATGAGGTATTCGTCGAAGCATATCTGGCCCTTACCAAATCCTAGCTAGAGTTTCACAGCTGTCAGATACTCTGTTACCTCAGCATTAGAGAGCTGGGCGAGCTCATCTGGTGACTTCTTCATATAATCTTTCAATTCGACGCGGAAGACATCATAATACCTAGTACATAGTACTAGTAGGTCCATGGTTTAAGCCACTATATATATATATGGATAAATATGAATATTCCTGAGTACCAATCTAATCAGCTAACGGATGCAGACTGGTCAGATCTGCTCAGTGCTCTGGAGGTAGAATGTACACGTTTAAACGCATTGTATACTTGTCTTTATAGAGACAGATTAAACAATGACGTTGGTACAGATTGTAAAGCAAATCCCGGAGAGCCAGGCAGGTCTCCAGAAGGCGGAGAAGCTGCTCAAAACCAAGATCTAGAAGTTACTGAAACAGGCTAAGCCCTTGCCATTCATGTCGCCAGTAACGTAGCCACGAATGTGGCCATGGTGAAGATGGCAGGTGGTAATGAGGTTATTCCTGCCGCTGGAGCCGCTTTCCTCGCTACAGTGTTGAGTACGGTTGTCGACCACTGTCTAGGAATAACACATCCCATCACAAACATCGCCATCGGTGGCGTCTCCTATACTGTTGCTACCAAGATCATGGGCGAACGCACCCCTCTAATGGAAGCCGCGGTTCTAGGGCTAGTGACGAGTGCTATTGCCAAAATCATTGTGGCCTATGTCTAGGTTTAAGTTGCTATGTATAGCAATATATTGTACACCACAACATATCTCTGTCACTCACAGACCCAAAGAGCAAAGAGCTAGGTGATCTCGCTCACTTGGGTGAGGCACGCCTCGGTTCAGAAGACACTGCTGCCCCTATCTCCTTCCTAGACTTCGATGAGAAGTGAGAACCTCGAGAGATCCGAGATACCATCCCAGCCAGAGATCTCATCGGAAACACTGACCCGGGAGGACAATCAGCCATCAACAAGGCCAATACTGTATACAAGGGATGGGCATCAAAGACAGGGCAGTGATGTGAGGTATACTCGGAGTCGAGAAGGCTGGTGACATCAAGGTTATGGCAGAGTCCGACGCACAGGACCTGGTTAAGGATCTCCTGAAACCACGGAGCTTATTATTCCAACAAGATGGGGAGAATCTCAAGCTAGGCACCATTGGCCTGAGCCATATCATGGTGGATGGCCAAGCGAATGCAACAGCAAAGCTCCAACTACCCGAGGTGAAGAAGTCGGGATTCTTTGGCCTGCCATTTACGCCCACATAATAGCATGGTTCCTCGCGTTTGCATCATACGAATACTCGAGGTGCTAGACACTGCGGGTGCTGACACAGGCCCTCCGCGTTGCCTTCTCAGCTTTTGTTCAGATTCCATGCTTGATGCCTCTATCGTATCCGCCATATCTTACGGCAGTACAACCTACCCACACAGCTGGCTAAAAAGCTGGTACAGGAAGTTCTGCCATTTATCTCCCAGAGATAGATGAGGCTACGGCTGAAGAGCTGTTAACAATCCTTCATGCAACATATCATTGCCACACAGTAGTAGGCCAAATGATGCCGGTCATGTGGTGCTGATCATTGCTCCATCAGGACATGGGAAAAACATCTTCAATCAAGATACATCCTCCCGGTGTCTGACTCCGCTGCTGGGGCAGTCGACAATAATGATCAGTGGTACAATGGTCCAATCACCAAGACGCACAACTTGCAAGCACTGATGGAGAAGCTACTTATTCTAGTTATCGACGAGCCTGCAATGGACCAGAAGACAGTCACATACCTCAGCAACATCACCAGATGCTTTCGGCACACCAAGATCACTGTCTTCATCCTCTTTCAGAAGTACACCCGTGAGATATCGCCAGATATCTGGCACAATGCGAGGCTCCTGTACTTTAGCTCGAAGAGTGGTCGTGCCCTGCTTGAGATGATATATGACAGCCTAACCCTCAAGGAAACTAAGCAAGACTTCATCGCAGGCGTGCAGAAGGTTACAGATCTATACCTCTTTATCCTCAGCAACAAGCAGACAGGGGAGATTGCATACATCAAGCCCTCACGGGAGAAGGCTCAGAACTCTCGGGTCAACATGCATAACTGCTGTGTCAGCCAGAATGTTTTTTCAGAGTTGAGGAACTTCGTCCATGGTCTCCGCTGCTTCGTCCATGGTTTCCGCTGCCTCGTCCATGGACGCCGTAGCCCCAGAGCAGTTGGGTAGGTGTTTCTGAAGCTCTGTCCATTGAGGATCAGATGCTATGACTGTATTCCTCTGAAACTTCTCGCGGAAGATCCACTTCGACCAGCCTTCTTAGCATTTGCCTTGAGGCAAGTTTTGATGTGGTAGTCCTGGTAGTTCTTCTCGGGGAATATTCTAAATGCTGCCTCATCTTTCGCCAGCCTCTCGTGCTCTCGTTCGTTGAAGATGTGCTCAATGGCCTCATTTCTACCTTCGGTATGTCCGGCAGCCAACCCCTCCCCTCTACCTTCGGTATGGCCAGCGGCCAACCCAGTGGCAAGCCCAGTCTCACAGCTTCCAGTCACACATGCGCTGATCTCCTCTAGGGAGAAATCTATGGCCCCAGCTTGTATATCATCCAACATCCGGTGTTCATCAATAGTGTGGATATCGAACACGCCAGCCCACTTCCCTACAGTTAGCAGATCTTTGGGATCAACCCTAGCCTTCAGGAGAGCTAGAATTATAGGACTCTTAGTGGGTGTCCTGGGGAAATCTAGTGACCTGCCCTGAGCACTGTCAAACTTCTGGCAGAGCATCTGCGTCAATAATTCCTTCATACTGCAGGCCGGTGTGGTCTCCTCCATGGCAATCAGTATCTCCACATCAGATGGAGGTGGGACCTTGGCTCGCTCGTGGATAATGTTGACGTCGCGGAGTAGTCGTTGGACCTTGTCAATTGGGAGCAGGGTGTTGCCACCATCTGGTTTCTTCTTGGAGGTGGTCGATGCATTACATCCGCCACCCACTGGTTTCTGCCCTGCAAAGACGATCTGCTGGAGAACTTTACCAAACATCGCCGTTTAACTATATTTATATATATATATATATATATATATATATATATATATATATATATATATATATATATATATATATATATATATATATATATTTACACCTGTGCAAAAGTTAAGCACCAGCAAAAACAATAGAACGTAGAAACATGATGGTACAACTAGGCTGACATACTTTTTGTCCCCGCGTTAGCTGACATAATTCCAAGTACGAAATGCACATGCATGCATGACTTCACGCCGCTTGATGTCCGTGCGTGGCGGGAAACAGCACACGTGTTCAGTTATGTAAAAGTCCAGTTTGAGGTGTAGAACATTACATACAGATTTAGGCGACAAGATTAGGAATTTTGTGTTCATGACCGTGGTTTATTTGTACAGAGAGAATTAGCTCTTGATTGTGAACCGCTATGGCAAGACGAAGGTTAAGTGATCGTGTGAAATGGCAAATCATAGGCATGCATACCACTGGTATGTCATGCAGAGAGATTGGCAGACAGCTGAACATTAACCATACTGTAATCAGTCGTTTGATTGCAAAACATGGGCAAACTAACGAGGTGAAGGACAGGCCTAGATCTGGAAGACCGAAGAAGACTACTGCCCGTGATGATCGAGCCCTAGTACGCCTTGTTAGGAGATCTCCATTCACCAACAGCAGAGTGCTCAGCCAGCAAAGGGAAACGTGCAATAGAGTGTCAATGTCTACCGTCAAAAGGAGACTGTATGCTGCTGGCATGAAAGCTATGAGACCTGTCAGACGTCCTCTCCTCACTGCACACCACAAAGAGGAGCGTCTGAGGTGGTGCAACGAAAGAAGACACTGGAACATGAGATCCTGGAGACGGGTACACTGGTCCGATGAAAGTCGGTTCCTGCTTCATGCCACAGATGGTCGAACTCGTGTATGGAGGTCCAGACGCACGGCGTACGATCAACGTAACATCATGGAAGAAGTTCCATTTGGTGGAGGTTCCGTTATGATATGGGGGTGCATCTCATTTGATTGTAAGCTGGATCTGTTGACTGTACCTGGAGCACTAAATGGACAAAGATATCAAGATTCCATACTGGATAGAGTTGTGGTCCCTCATTTTGTAAATCATGCACCTGGAACCCACCCTATATTCATGGATGACAACGCCCGACCACATCGTGCTAGAGCTGTGCATGAATACCTCCGCCAGAATGCCATCGAAACCCTACCATGGCCAGCAAGGAGCCCTGACATGAACCCTATTGAGCATATCTGGGACATTCTGGGAAACATGGTGAGGAGGGATCCTCCTGTGCAGAACCTACAGGAATTAACAGACGCACTCCATCTTGAATGGCAACGAATACCACAATGGCGTATCAGTCGGTTGGTGACCAGCATGAGACGTCGTGTCCAGGCCGTCATCCAGGCATAAGGTGGATATACCCGGTATTAATAATGACAGTCTCAAACTCGTGCACAGATGTTAAACTTCGTTTTCAGACACCATTAATGACAATCTAGCCACGTGTGTCAACTGTAGGGCAATAGTTGTCAGTTGTGTCAACGTAACCATATTCAGGCCTCGTTTTCAAGTTCAAACAAAAACATACAGTGTTTCCCCACCATCATAATCAGCATTCCTCTAGTTGCATTATTACCTCTGGCACTAAGATGGATGGGTACATAAATGTTTATGCTATTGCTTTCTTCATAGCACATGAATATACCCTCGCATGTGCGTAAAAAATAGGGTGGTGCTTAACTTTTGCGCAGGTGTATATAACTCTGATAATTCTGTTTTTGCTAAAATGAATGTTGAAGGTCATTCAATAAAGTTCCAAATAGATTGTGGATCTACGGTAAACATAGTGCCACTTAAATGTTGACAACACTGTTCTTAAAGAAATTATTGAAAATGTGGAACCACGTTAATCTAAAACCCTTAGGAACATGTAGAATGGTTCTAAAAAATCATGCAAACAACGAGAATTACTCGGTTAATGTTGTCATCGTAAAGCCAAATCTTCAACCAATCCTTAGTAAATTAGCATCTGAACAAATTGGAAATATGGGATTGGCTTGTGGGAAGTCATGACCCGGCAGGATATCTTATAATTCACGTAAGACCCAAAAAGAAATTATGTTTTGAAAATACCAGGCGAGCTAAAAGTCCAGGTGAGCTAAAGATGGATGCCGTAGCATTGCATCAAGAGTATGTGTAACATACAATTCAAAACGGGAAAGTTATGATGACTAAGTGTACCGTCGCTGAGTCGACCACCTGTTATTTATAAATATGTGTCAATCATTGGGACGGTGGAAAGTCGAGCCAGCCAGATGAGCTCTTTGTATGTAATAGAAGTGCACTAATGTTAAATGGATAGGATGCTGTTTATAGCGTTACATAACCCGCAAATAAGATTAATATGATAATGTTGGAAATGGATGGATTAACTGGAAATGATTCTATGGTTCTGGGTTGATGTGTATTTGAAAACGGTTTAGATAAACGTTGTTGCTGCTTAGCCGGCATTCACTTTTATGTTATTCAGCAGTTGTTGATAGTTGTAGTTTTGGAAATAATCAACGTTTAGTGGCAAGTGTTGGGATCATGAATTATGAGAATAAATTGAACGTGACTGACTGACATAGTTGATGACGTGAGCACTCTAGTATTTAACTGTGGGCTAGGACAACACCATCTGGTAATGAATCATCCAGCACGTGTGCCTAGCACCCTATGGTTCTTGAGACGTCTCCATTAGTACGCAATGGACAAGACATGGAAATTATAGCGTCCTTTAGAAATTCATAACAGAATCGAAATTTATTGATAAACTATATGGCCACTCATTTTATGGTATGCAACAACAACACATACCATAATGTTGTTAGTTAGCTGACAGATCACATCAAACCAGAACCGGGCCCCACTGCGTTGTCTATGTGAGGCGCAATCTTCATGGAAGAATTGGGCAGAGTATAATTGGTTAGAATGACGTCATACCCAATCAAGATCGATCAGACTCTGCAGTAAAGAATTATAAAGAATAAATCTGTGCGCCAGGCAAGTGAGGGAAGAATCACCGACTGGCTGAGAGGACCAATCAGTTATTAGGTTAGAACTTCTGGGAAGAAATACGCGGATGTTGATTGGTGACTTTATTGTTTGGTCAATCAGTGTGCTTATTGCATACCTAGAAGAGTTGTAGGAATAGATTGGATGGGATTCTGAGAGAAGTTGTATGTTTCTGCGAAATGCAGAGAGTCCAAAATGGAGCTATAAAAGATGTCACTTCTCTCAGAATAGGTCAATCAACCACCATCTCTGATTCACTAAGCATCTCGCTTGCTTAGTTCGTGAAGCTGTGGCTCTTATGCCTAGCGTAGCTTCGATAGGTTAGAATAGGGTTAGGACTTAATAATTTAGCTGTTAGATTTGTGCAACGAATTGTACTAATTGTTTCTTTGTGAGCGATTTAGCTGTAGTATTTCAAACTTCTTTTATTTGTAAATAAGGTTTTCATCTTACGTATATGTAAGACAAGTCGTTTGTTAGTTGATTAGGAATCTAGCTGAGCTGGTAGAAACACCCAGTCCTTACCAGGATCTTAGCGAGTCAGATTAGGCTCAGCAGTCAGAAATCAAATATCGTCTAATTCACCATCAGTCAGACGAGGCGAATCGACTGCGGTTACTCCTTCATCACCACCGGCGACGTAAAGGTTTCCAGTGGTGAAGCAGGAGTCGTCAATTCATCGACGACCAGAGATCTTAAGTAAGCGATTCTTGAAGAGGCCGCGCCCATTCTAAAATCTTCAAAATGAATCTGATTTAAATCAATTATGATAATTTCAAAATTGCTTCACTTGATTCAGGTAATAAATTTGATGATGTATTTAGTGATGATCTTGGTACTCTTCTAGGACAAGTTCTCCTGCAAATTGATGAGTCAGCACAACCGGTGGCGCTTCCAGCACAACGCATTCCTGTGCACCTGAAAAGCAAAGTGAAGAAAGAGCTTGATTGAATGGCTGAAATTGGCGTGATCGCACCTGTCGATGAGCCGACAGTGTGGGTAACCCAAATGATGGTTGCTACAAAGAAATCTGGTGATCTTCACATCTGTATTAACCCCAAGACTCTGAATAATGTATTGAAGAGAGAACACTATCTGATGCCAACTCTTGATGATGTTCTTCCAGATTTGTCAAGAGGGAACACTTCTCGAAACTAGATCTACGTAGTAGTTATTGGCACCTGAAGCTTGATGATGCATCCACAAAGCTGCTCTGTTTTCAAACACATTTCGGAAGACATAGATGGCTTCGCTTACCATTCTGTCTGTTAACAAGTTGTAAAATCTTCCAGAAGAGACTGCGTCAAGCACTTGAAGAACTCGAGATTGGCATATGTGTAGGACGCTGGTGATGATGATGACAAGGCCAGCGTAGACCACGACGAAAAGCTTGATAAACTTCTTGATCGATGGGCATTAAACGTAATAGAAAAAAATGCCCATTTAGGTCAAAGGCGTGAAACTGAGAAAGACGAGACTATGATACCTGCTGCGAGATGTAATCCTGAACGACTGGCCTGTTGGGAGAAATTCAGTCCCAGAACAATTGCTGCCTTATTACAGCTTTCGGGATGAGTTGACTATACAAGACAGCCTCGTTTTCAAAGGTGAAAGACTGGTAATACCGGGTGGTCTACGGAGTGAGATGAAGATGTCAATCCATGATAATTCCCATCTTGGAATTGATGGTTGTCTGCACCGAGCACGATAATGTGTATTCTGGCCAGGTATGAGTGCAGAAATAAAGCATTATGTATCAACACGTGAGACGTGTCGCTCATTCGAAACGAATCAGCAAAAAGAAAACCTCATGTCCCATGAGATACCAAGCCGCCCATGGGAGAGAGTAGGCGCTGTTCTATTCACATTGATTATAATCAAAGTGTATGTAGCTAAATGATCAGTGTAGTTTCAATTATCCACAAGACTATATTATTGAATGATTTTCCAACATAGCTATTGTTGTTGACTTTTATAAAAATGGGGGATGTTATAATATTATCATGTGTATGTTTGAGAACTGTTTTAATTCTGCTTCAACTACACTACTGTCGTAATCGTCTCCAACTGTCACCAAACTTGACTTTATACCATTTTCTTCCTGGTTCAAGCCTTCAATGACTCAACTAAAGCTAGCGGGTAATCTTCTATCAGAGGATGGGCCTTTGTTAGGTACAATACGGTAATATTTACTACATGGCATTTACTTTCACAAATTTTAATCTATAATTTGTAAATAATATTTATTTCATGCTATGTGATGGTTGTGCTTAATATTTTGAAATCACTGACTGCTAAAGTCAAATTGGTATCGTAATGTCAGCAATTGTCTTTTTTAGCTCCTGTAAAGCCTGGGTTTTTTTTAAACTGGTATGGTACATGAAAACGATGAGCTATCCCTATTATATGCTGCAGTCTTTTTGCAAATAGTGCTTACATGATGTGTTCCTCATTTTATTTTCATATTTTACAAAATCAAAACTTTGAATAAGATCTTCTGGAAACTGTTTCCTATTGGAGAGACTTACGCAAAATATTGAAGTAAAAGCATTTGTAAATAAACTTTGTTTAATTTATAAAAAGCTAATGTTTATGACTGATTCATTTATTGATGGCTATTAATATATCATGGATGTCGTTATTGTAATACTTTGCCATTAAAGTTCGCAGACATCTCTGTGTTTGATTAGTCACTTTTAATTCAGCTTACTGCTCAAGGCCGTGTATGTGAAAGGCGTAACTACACAGCCTAATCAAGATGGCGTTTCAAAGAATATTTAACTGAGCACTGAGTGAGATATAATAGTTCTAATCTTGAGCTCTAGGTGCATTGATATTTTGAATAAAATCTTACCTGTTGCTCATAGAAATGCCTGTACAAGCAAGAATTGCTCATAGATATGAACACCCGATTATCCACGGTGAACTGATGTCAATTGATCGAGTGTCCATGTAATGGAAATTCGGGCGGAAATATGGACATTTGTCCGGGAAAAACAAAAGACTGTGTATACGGAACATTACAAACGGGGCAAAAATCACAGGGAAAGATTTAGAGAGGAAATGCAAGAATATTGGCATCCTTGACAATTGAAAAAGGACCATTGCTCAATGGGCCAACCATACTTCACACTGCTGTCAAATGGCTCAAGTCGACCACCAGAAGCCATTTATAAATGGGGCAATGGTCACAGTAAAAATGAATTGAATAATAAAATGCAAGCATATGACTGTCATTGATGTTATTGACCAACGGGAAAGGTGCTATTGATCAATGGGCGAGACATCCCTGACACTATTCTCAAATGGTTTACGTGTAACACCAGACTTTATTTACTAATGTACAATGGTCACAAGCAAAATGTTGAGCGTCAAATATAAGCGTATTGGTGTCCTTGAAAGCATTGATCAATGGGAAAGGTACCGCTGGCCAATAGAGAAGATATCCCTTACATTATTTACGAACGTTTTCAGCCTCCCAACAGAAGGCACTTACCAGCTGGACAATGCACACCAGCAAAAATATGGATGAGAATTGTAAAGATACTGACGTTCTTTACATTAGTGACAAACGGAAAAAGTACCATTGACCAATGGAGTAGCCATCCCTGACACTATTGACAAATGCCTCAAGTGTACCATCTACCAATGGCGTAATGGCTACAAGCAAACATTTGATTGGGAAATGGCAAATATTTGTGTCGTTGATACTGTTGACCAATGGGAAATGGCAAATATTTGTGTCGTTGATACTGTTGACCAATGGGAAATGGCAAATATTTGTGTCGTTGATACTGTTGACCAATGGGAAATGGCAAATATTTGTGTCGTTGATACTGTTGACCAATGGGAAATGGCAAATATTTGTGTCGTTGATACTGTTGACCAATGGGAAATGGCAAATATTTGTGTCGTTGATACTGTTGACCAATGGGAAATGGCAAATATTTGTGTCATTGATACTGTTGACCAATGGGAAATGGCAAATATTTGTGTCGTTGATACTGTTGACCAATGGGAAATGGCAAATATTTGTGTCGTTGATACTGTTGACCAATGGGAAATGGCAAATATTTGTGTCGTTGATACTGTTGACCAATGGGAAATGGCAAATATTTGTGTCGTTGATACTGTTGACCAATGGGAAATGGCAAATATTTGTGTCGTTGATACTGTTGACCAATGGGAAATGGCTCTTCGTATCCATAGCCTAAGCACATATTGCATTAAGGGGCATAGCTGCCAAATCTGTTTTTACTTCATTAACAAATGGCGAAATGCTCCACAATTGTCAACGGACAACATACAGGTAAATTACATGAGTTAAAACCGCCTTAAAGAACCAGAATTATGGCCCTTGTTTAAGGGCCTGACTTCTTCATTTTCGTAGTTCAGATAAATATTTCCTCAAGGAATACATCTGCAAAATTTGGTTTTACTCCATCCACAATTGACGAAACGTGCCACAAACATATTTTCTCATAGGCTTTAATGCATTGAAAATATAGCAAGGGTCATAACTTTACTTTTGGAAGACGTGGTCGCTTTATATTCATAGCCCAAATAGATATTGCCTACAATGCATCCAGACACAAGGTTTGGTCACTGTATATGAAAAGCTTATGAAAACTATAGCAGGATAATTTACTATTGGTCACAATGGAAAAATTGACCGTTGACATACATTTTCAAGAAACTAGGTCAGACTGACCTAGTTCCTCTATGGGTAGTAGCTTATTGCTATAGGTATGCACCCACTAAGTTAGACGCCAATGGCTCTAAGATTATGAAATGTGCCGCCAAAGTAAAAGCTTTCCATACTGCAGAAACTTTGCAATGATGATAACTCTGCGGGTTTTCACCGAATCAGCCTTATTTTGAAAGATCGATAAATTAGATTAGCATAGGAAACTTTTATCGAGCCTGATCAAAATCTATCCAAAGCTAACAAAACGTGCCAGTATTATTAACGATGCACAGACAAACAGACGGACAGCCGGACTCCGGACTGGGAGTGATCGCTAACGCTGAGCTGACTGACAAGTCAGTTGAGCTATAAACCATTGATGAACGAAGCACGCCGTACAAATCAAGGTGGTGTGCGTGTGTTGGTCTATGTCTATATCTGAGAATGTGCGTGTAAAACGAGTTGTTCCGTTGTAAAATGTAAGGTAAGCTATAAACTTCAAAGAGGTCGTACGGATCAAACCTCCACCAGCTCTGGGACAATCATTTGAAAGATTAATGAGCTGGATGGAAGGTAGACAGAGCGCAATGAGAGATATTGTTTTCTGGTGACTTACAATAAATTACATGACATAATCGACACAATTGTATGCTGTTGTCATAAGGCTGTCACCACTGTTCTTTTAATCCTATACTATATAAAATTACTTTCAACCCTTTAGGACTTCATAAATAATTAATTTAAAAACAATGGTACCTGGATTATCTTCAAAAAGCACGCTTGTATAAGACTTTTGTCAAGTATATCACCTGAGTATGCCCCCTCATCCTTCAATACTTCGAAAAAATCCATCCAAAACTGGCGGTTTTCTGTTCTTAATGTCCGCCACCACGATTCTATTCGTTGATCTAATTGGCTTGTGCCATAAAAGAAACACGAATTTGCATTTTGCCGCAATATTCTTTGATACACTTCAACGTGTCCATTTTCGGTCCCACGATCAGCACGAACCCGCACCAGACAGCCATGCAAAGCCCTGGCAGTTTGCACATAGTAACCGCCTATTATAGTAGGGCCATTGTTTGTGAATGCTGCTCTCAACCATATAATCTTTCTTGAATAGCCATCTATACAACCATGTATGCAAATTCCATATGGCTTAAGTTTATCATACCCATCAATATGCCATACAAAATTAGGGCCCCGGGATGTGTATCTGCGCCGTACAAGTCTATGTCTTCTTCGCAGATCGACACCTTCGGCATCTAATTCTCCCAGTATTATACGGACTGTCTCTCGTTTCACTGTTAGCCTATTTTGAAGGCATTTTAGGTGCATCCACCTATACCCATGAAGGCGTCCTGACTGCTTTATCTCATTTTCGATAAAGTCAACGACAGCACCCAAATTTGTATAGCCTTTTCTGCGGCGTAGACCATATGCACACAGAAGTCGCTTTAAATGACATATTCCTAGATGAATGGCATGCTGATTGCTCAAGACAGATTGAAGTTCTTTACAATTAAGTCCCAACAAAAAGTAGTTTTTATCAAGACTTCTCTGGCAGCGATCTTGGTTGACAAACCTAAAGTAAAAACAAAACAAAACTTTAATTTATAACGTTAGTTATTTGGGTTGTTCAACTCGTCAGTATCCAAACAAGCCAAACCGACTAATAGGCGTCATGGCAGCAAAATCAGTTGGGTAAAACCAAAATGTGATTGCAGTCAAATTGCTTCTAACATGGATAATTGTTTTGTGATATATTTTCAACAGAAAAATGTGGTAGCTGATGAACGGTCATTACTGACTTGACTTGAAACTTTGAACCAGTTGAGCAAGACTAGTGAAATCCAAGATGGCCACTGACCTAATTGCTCAACGTCATTTTTCCTATGTCTTTTCAATTGCAAAAATTTGGCACAAAAGTATCCATCTGATCCATTGTTATCGAAAGCAAAATATAGGTATGGCTTTTCCGACAACGGTGTCAACTCTGAGGTTTTTGCTTCTTGTCCTATACATTTAGAATGCAGTATCCAAATGTAACAAAATTTAGACAGATGACTGCCTATACCAAGATGAAGACGCCCACTGACAGTGATGTCACTATGTCAACGATCACGGATATTTTTACCTTTGAACCTGCTTCTTTTAATGTTAAGTTTTTGTGTTTAGCAAATTTTATATTTCGGGGTTGGTTAATCCTAATGGAACACAACTTGGATAAATTGTCGCTTATCCAAATAGGATGCAGTATCTTGACATCAATGTTACCAGGTCAAAGGTCAACGTAACTATGACGTCTACTCAATCCTAAGTTTTTGCGCTAAGCAGATCTTATCAGCATATATTTCTTTATGAGACAGTTACGACTTGTGACGGAGTGCCTTCTGAGAACCACCAGTGGCATCCTGACGCCAAGACGTATTCAACATCCTGTTCACCAAGCCATATAAAGCGGATAATGATGACGACAATAACGATGATGACAACGAACAATACTGATGAATAATGATGATAACAACTATATAGCTACATGTAATATGTTCATGCTGTTGTCACATCCTAGTTATCTGCCACACTACTTTTATATTATATATTGTACACTCAAGGGCCAATTCGGCTTACTGTGAAATAAACTATATATGTAATGAAAGGCAACACAAATACATGCTTATTTATACCAAGCGGATGCAAGATGGTGACAGGAATTACGCCATGTCAAAGGTCAATGTCAATCTGGCCTCTACAAAATTGTGTTAATTTGGGATTTTTAAGTCTTTGCGTTTAGCAAATCATCTTTGCTTATATTTTAGGATTGCATAATCCCAATGGAACCAAACATAAAACCATGGTTCCGTATACCATTTGAATGCAGCGTGGGTATAATGAAGTCACTAGGTCAAAGGTCGAGGTTTGACCTTGCTATTTGAGCTCCACATTTCAAGGTTAAGTTTTTGCGCTTAGCCACACTTCTAAGCTTATACTTCAGGATTTGTTAAACTTGTGGGAACCAAATTTAGATATATGGTTGCCTATAATGCTGGAAAGAGCATGATAAGTTTGAGGTTAAAGGTCACTGTGACTGTCTTTCTGTCTGTATGTCATGCTGTCGGTCTGTCTGTCTGTCATGACGTCTGTCTGTCTGCCGGTCTGTCTGTCTGTCTGCGATGCTGTCTGTCTGTCATGCTGTCTGTCTATCTATCTATCTATCTATCTATCTATCTATCTATCTATCTAGGTACCTACCTACCTATCTACCTACCTACCTATGCCTGACAATAATAAACACTACATACTTGCGAGTGCCTATTGATACAGCAGAATGGATCTCAGACAAAAAAGTAAAAGTAAGAATATCTGAAATGTACACCATCAATTCCAGTCAGATAGTGTGGTTGTGAGACGGGTAGTTGAAAGCTAGGCCGCTGAAAGAGGAGTTTTGTCCTCTGGATGCTGGTCTAGTGGGACCAAACGGGAGGCGGAAGGTTTCATAGAGCTCACTGTTTCGAACCCCTATCTGGTCGAAAATTGAAAATCGTAAAAATTACATTCCAGATGATGAATGAGCTATATCTTCGTGCCAGTGTTTCGTCAATGACAGGTTTCATAGAACTAATGCTTGACAATAATAACAAGAGGTATAGAAAGATACCAAGCATCTCGCCTTCTTATGTTTCGCAGGACCCGATCTTCCTTGGACTAAATATTCTGCGAAACAATAATGTCCAAGCCATGTACATACAACAAGAGCTTTCAGAAAATAGAAAATAGCTTACCTGTATATCAATTGAACATCACCGGATATGATGGACCTCCGGGTACACTCTCATTCTGAAATTTGACAATCCACTTGTCGATTCAAAATACTTATGGTACTACCCATCGAACAAGCATAGCTTCGTAGAAGCCTAGCTTGGCGACTGAACCATAAATCCGGTAGTACCCTGCAGTACAATGGCTACTGGCATACCAAGACTGACCGAAAGGCAAATGGTCCAAACATAAGCAAAGTTCATAGTCTGAAAAAAGAAGAAACATTGTCAAAAGCAATGGCATTAATATGATGCAGGCTACATTTAAGAAGCCTATGTAGCAAATAAAACCATGTTATCTAAACTGGATACGTCTTTGCTAATTAACTTGTCATTTGAAAAAGCATGAAAGCATAATAACATGTAACCTGGATGAAAATCAGCCATAAAATAATCAAAGTTCAAACGTTGTAAAACTATGGGAAAATATGGAAAATCAATTTCTCTTTTATGTGGACTAGTCAAAAGTATCGTCTAGAACATATTTATGAAGCTTTACTCAAATAGAATAACCCCTTGTGGGTGTAAATGCCGTTTTAAAAAAACTTAACGCAACAAAGACTATAACCTGGACATATAACGTGCATGCAAATCAGCCATAACATAATCAATGTTCAAATGCCGAAAAAATGTGAATGTATTTCTTTTTTATGTTGAGTAGTGCTAAGCATTATAGAAAACAAATCTTTGAAGTCTTATTCAAATTGGATAACCCCTTGTGGGTGCAAATGTCGCTTGAAAAAGCATAATGCAGAAAAATCCTATAGCTGGCTATATAGCCTGCATATTAATCAGGCATAAAATCCTATAGCTGGCTATATAGCCTGCATACAAATCAGCCATAAAATCCTATAGCTGGCTATATAGCTTGCATACAAATCAGCCATAAAATCCTATAGCTGGCTATATAGCCTGCATATTAATCAGGCATAAAATCCTATAGCTGGCTATATAGCCTGCATACAAATCAGGCGTAAAATCCTATAGCTGGCTATATAGCATGCATATTAATCAGCCATAAAATCCTATAGCTGGCTATATAGCCTGCATACACATCAGCCATAAAATCCTATAGCTGGCTATATAGCCTGCATATTAATCAGGCATAAAATCCTATAGCTGGCTATATAGCCTGCATACAAATCAGGCATAAAATCCTATAGCTGGCTATATAGCCTGCATATTAATCAGCCATAAAATCCTATAGCTGGCTATATAGCCTGCATATTAATCAGCCATAAAATCCTATAGCTGGCTATATAGCCTGCATACACATCAGCCATAAAATCCTATAGCTGGCTATATAGCCTGCATATTAATCAGGCATAAAATCCTATAGCTGGCTATATAGCCTGCATATTAATCAGGCATAAAATCCTATAGCTGGCTATATAGCCTGCATATTAATCAGGCATAAAATCCTATAGCTGGCTATATAGCCTGCATATTAATCAGGCATAAAATCCTATAGCTGGCTATATAGCCTGCATATTAATCAGGCATAAAATCCTATAGCTGGCTATATAGCCTGCATATTAATCAGGCATAAAATCCTATAGCTGGCTATATAGCCTGCATATTAATCAGGCATAAAATCCTATAGCTGGCTATATAGCCTGCATATTAATCAGCCATAAAATCCTATAGCTGGCTATATAGCCTGCATATTAATCAGCCATAAAATCCTATAGCTGGCTATATAGCCTGCATATTAATCAGGCATAAAATCCTATAGCTGGCTATATAGCCTGCATATTAATCAGGCATAAAATCCTATAGCTGGCTATATAGCCTGCATATTAATCAGCCATAAAATCCTATAGCTGGCTATATAGCCTGCATACAAATCAGCCATAAAATCCTATAGCTGGCTATATAGCCTGCATATTAATCAGCCATAAAATCCTATAGCTGGCTATATAGCCTGCATACAAATCAGCCATAAAATCCTATAGCTGGCTATATAGCCTGCATATTAATCAGCCATAAAATCCTATAGCTGGCTATATAGCCTGCATACAAATCAGCCATAAAATCCTATAGCTGGCTATATAGCCTGCATATTAATCAGCCATAAAATCCTATAGCTGGCTATATAGCCTGCATACAAATCAGCCATAAAATCCTATAGCTGGCTATATAGCCTGCATACAAATCAGCCATAAAATCCTATAGCTGGCTATATAGCCTGCATATTAATCAGCCATAAAATCCTATAGCTGGCTATATAGCCTGCATACAAATCAGCCATAAAATCCTATAGCTGGCTATATAGCCTGCATATTAATCAGCCATAAAATCCTATAGCTGGCTATATAGCCTGCATACAAATCAGCCATAAAATCCTATAGCTGGCTATATAGCCTGCATACAAATCAGCCATAAAATCCTATAGCTGGCTATATAGCCTGCATACAAATCAGCCATAAAATCCTATAGCTGGCTATATAGCCTGCATACAAATCAGCCATAAAATCCTATAGCTGGCTATATAGCCTGCATACAAATCAGCCATAAAATCCTATAGCTGGCTATATAGCCTGCATACACATCAGCCATAAAATCCTATAGCTGGCTATATAGCCTGCATACAAATCAGGCATAAAATCCTATAGCTGGCTATATAGCCTGCATACAAATCAGGCATAAAATCCTATAGCTGGCATATAGCCTGCATACACATCAGCCATAAAATCCTATAGCTGGCTATATAGCCTGCATACACATCAGCCATAAAATCCTATAGCTGGCTATATAGCCTGCATACAAATCAGCCATAAAATCCTATAGCTGGCTATATAGCCTGCATACAAATCAGCCATAAAATCCTATAGCTGGCTATATAGCCTGCATACAAATCAGGCATAAAATCCTATAGCTGGCTATATAGCCTGCATACACATCAGCCATAAAATCCTATAGCTGGCTATATAGCCTGCATACACATCAGCCATAAAATCCTATAGCTGGCTATATAGCCTGCATACAAATCAGCCATAAAATCCTATAGCTGGCTATATAGCCTGCATATTAATCAGCCATAAAATCCTATAGCTGGCTATATAGCCTGCATACACATCAGCCATAAAATCCTATAGCTGGCTATATAGCCTGCATATTAATCAGGCATAAAATCCTATAGCTGGCTATATAGCCTGCATACACATCAGCCATAAAATCCTATAGCTGGCTATATAGCCTGCATATTAATCAGCCATAAAATCCTATAGCTGGCTATATAGCCTGCATATTAATCAGGCATAAAATCCTATAGCTGGCTATATAGCCTGCATATTAATCAGCCATAAAATCCTATAGCTGGCTATATAGCCTGCATATTAATCAGCCATAAAATCCTATAGCTGGCTATATAGCCTGCATAAAAATCAGCCATAAAATCCTATAGCTGGCTATATAGCCTGCATATTAATCAGCCATAAAATCCTATAGCTGGCTATATAGCCTGCATACACATCAGCCATAAAATCCTATAGCTGGCTATATAGCCTGCATATTAATCAGGCATAAAATCCTATAGCTGGCTATATAGCCTGCATACAAATCAGCCATAAAATCCTATAGCTGGCTATATAGCCTGCATATTAATCAGCCATAAAATCCTATAGCTGGCTATATAGCCTGCATATTAATCAGGCATAAAATCCTATAGCTGGCTATATAGCCTGCATATTAATCAGCCATAAAATCCTATAGCTGGCTATATAGCCTGCATATTAATCAGCCATAAAATCCTATAGCTGGCTATATAGCCTGCATATTAATCAGCCATAAAATCCTATAGCTGGCTATATAGCCTGCATATTAATCAGGCATAAAATCCTATAGCTGGCTATATAGCCTGCATACAAATCAGCCATAAAATCCTATAGCTGGCTATATAGCCTGCATATTAATCAGCCATAAAATCCTATAGCTGGCTATATAGCCTGCATATTAATCAGCCATAAAATCCTATAGCTGGCTATATAGCCTGCATATTAATCAGGCATAAAATCCTATAGCTGGCTATATAGCCTGCATATTAATCAGCCATAAAATCCTATAGCTGGCTATATAGCCTGCATATTAATCAGGCATAAAATCCTATAGCTGGCTATATAGCCTGCATATTAATCAGGCATAAAATCCTATAGCTGGCTATATAGCCTGCATATTAATCAGGCATAAAATCCTATAGCTGGCTATATAGCCTGCATATTAATCAGGCATAAAATCCTATAGCTGGCTATATAGCCTGCATATTAATCAGGCATAAAATCCTATAGCTGGCTATATAGCCTGCATATTAATCAGGCATAAAATCCTATAGCTGGCTATATAGCCTGCATACAAATCAGCCATAAAATCCTATAGCTGGCTATATAGCCTGCATACAAATCAGCCATAAAATCCTATAGCTGGCTATATAGCCTGCATACAAATCAGCCATAAAATCCTATAGCTGGCTATATAGCCTGCATACAAATCAGCCATAAAATCCTATAGCTGGCTATATAGCCTGCATATTAATCAGGCATAAAATCCTATAGCTGGCTATATAGCCTGCATATTAATCAGGCCATAAAATCCTATAGCTGGCTATATAGCCTGCATACAAATCAGGCATAAAATCCTATAGCTGGCTATATAGCCTGCATATTAATCAGCCATAAAATCCTATAGCTGGCTATATAGCCTGCATATTAATCAGCCATAAAATCCTATAGCTGGCTATATAGCCTGCATACAAATCAGCCATAAAATCCTATAGCTGGCTATATAGCCTGCATATTAATCAGGCATAAAATCCTATAGCTGGCTATATAGCCTGCATATTAATCAGGCATAAAATCCTATAGCTGGCTATATAGCCTGCATATTAATCAGGCATAAAATCCTATAGCTGGCTATATAGCCTGCATATTAATCAGGCATAAAATCCTATAGCTGGCTATATAGCCTGCATATTAATCAGGCATAAAATCCTATAGCTGGCTATATAGCCTGCATATTAATCAGGCATAAAATCCTATAGCTGGCTATATAGCCTGCATATTAATCAGGCATAAAATCCTATAGCTGGCTATATAGCCTGCATATTAATCAGCCATAAAATCCTATAGCTGGCTATATAGCCTGCATATTAATCAGCCATAAAATCCTATAGCTGGCTATATAGCCTGCATATTAATCAGGCATAAAATCCTATAGCTGGCTATATAGCCTGCATATTAATCAGCCATAAAATCCTATAGCTGGCTATATAGCCTGCATACAAATCAGCCATAAAATCCTATAGCTGGCTATATAGCCTGCATATTAAGCAGCCATAAAATCCTATAGCTGGCTATATAGCCTGCATACAAATCAGCCATAAAATCCTATAGCTGGCTATATAGCCTGCATATTAATCAGCCATAAAATCCTATAGCTGGCTATATAGCCTGCATACAAATCAGCCATAAAATCCTATAGCTGGCTATATAGCCTGCATATTAATCAGCCATAAAATCCTATAGCTGGCTATATAGCCTGCATACAAATCAGCCATAAAATCCTATAGCTGGCTATATAGCCTGCATACAAATCAGCCATAAAATCCTATAGCTGGCTATATAGCCTGCATATTAATCAGCCATAAAATCCTATAGCTGGCTATATAGCCTGCATATTAATCAGCCATAAAATCCTATAGCTGGCTATATAGCCTGCATATTAATCAGCCATAAAATCCTATAGCTGGCTATATAGCCTGCATATTAATCAGCCATAAAATCCTATAGCTGGCTATATAGCCTGCATACAAATCAGCCATAAAATCCTATAGCTGGCTATATAGCCTGCATACAAATCAGCCATAAAATCCTATAGCTGGCTATATAGCCTGCATACAAATCAGCCATAAAATCCTATAGCTGGCTATATAGCCTGCATACAAATCAGCCATAAAATCCTATAGCTGGCTATATAGCCTGCATACAAATCAGCCATAAAATCCTATAGCTGGCTATATAGCCTGCATACACATCAGCCATAAAATCCTATAGCTGGCTATATAGCCTGCATACAAATCAGGCATAAAATCCTATAGCTGGCTATATAGCCTGCATACAAATCAGGCATAAAATCCTATAGCTGGCTATATAGCCTGCATACACATCAGCCATAAAATCCTATAGCTGGCTATATAGCCTGCATACAAATCAGCTATAAAATCCTATAGCTGGCTATATAGCCTGCATACACATCAGCCATAAAATCCTATAGCTGGCTATATAGCCTGCATACAAATCAGCCATAAAATCCTATAGCTGGCTATATAGCCTGCATACAAATCAGCCATAAAATCCTATAGCTGGCTATATAGCCTGCATACAAATCAGGCATAAAATCCTATAGCTGGCTATATAGCCTGCATACACATCAGCCATAAAATCCTATAGCTGGCTATATAGCCTGCATACACATCAGCCATAAAATCCTATAGCTGGCTATATAGCCTGCATACAAATCAGCCATAAAATCCTATAGCTGGCTATATAGCCTGCATATTAATCGGCCATAAAATCCTATAGCTGGCTATATAGCCTGCATACACATCAGCCATAAAATCCTATAGCTGGCTATATAGCCTGCATATTAATCAGGCATAAAATCCTATAGCTGGCTATATAGCCTGCATACACATCAGCCATAAAATCCTATAGCTGGCTATATAGCCTGCATATTAATCAGCCATATAATCCTATAGCTGGCTATATAGCCTGCATATTAATCAGGCATAAAATCCTATAGCTGGCTATATAGCCTGCATATTAATCAGCCATAAAATCCTATAGCTGGCTATATAGCCTGCATATTAATCAGCCATAAAATCCTATAGCTGGCTATATAGCCTGCATACAAATCAGCCATAAAATCCTATAGCTGGCTATATAGCCTGCATATTAATCAGCCATAAAATCCTATAGCTGGCTATATAGCCTGCATACACATCAGCCATAAAATCCTATAGCTGGCTATATAGCCTGCATATTAATCAGGCATAAAATCCTATAGCTGGCTATATAGCCTGCATACACATCAGCCATAAAATCCTATAGCTGGCTATATAGCCTGCATATTAATCAGGCATAAAATCCTATAGCTGGCTATATAGCCTGCATATTAATCAGCCATAAAATCCTATAGCTGGCTATATAGCCTGCATATTAATCAGGCATAAAATCCTATAGCTGGCTATATAGCCTGCATACAAATCAGGCATAAAATCCTATAGCTGGCTATATAGCCTGCATATTAATCAGCCATAAAATCCTATAGCTGGCTATATAGCCTGCATACACATCAGCCATAAAATCCTATAGCTGGCTATATAGCCTGCATACAAATCAGCCATAAAATCCTATAGCTGGCTATATAGCCTGCATATTAATCAGCCATAAAATCCTATAGCTGGCTATATAGCCTGCATAGACATCAGCCATAAAATCCTATAGCTGGCTATATAGCCTGCATATTAATCGGCCATAAAATCCTATAGCTGGCTATATAGCCTGCATACACATCAGCCATAAAATCCTATAGCTGGCTATATAGCCTGCATATTAATCAGGCATAAAATCCTATAGCTGGCTATATAGCCTGCATACACATCAGCCATAAAATCCTATAGCTGGCTATATAGCCTGCATATTAATCAGCCATAAAATCCTATAGCTGGCTATATAGCCTGCATATTAATCAGGCATAAAATCCTATAGCTGGCTATATAGCCTGCATATTAATCAGCCATAAAATCCTATAGCTGGCTATATAGCCTGCATATTAATCAGCCATAAAATCCTATAGCTGGCTATATAGCCTGCATACAAATCAGCCATAAAATCCTATAGCTGGCTATATAGCCTGCATATCAATCAGCCATAAAATCCTATAGCTGGCTATATAGCCTGCATACACATCAGCCATAAAATCCTATAGCTGGCTATATAGCCTGCATATTAATCAGGCATAAAATCCTATAGCTGGCTATATAGCCTGCATACACATAAGCCATAAAATCCTATAGCTGGCTATATAGCCTGCATATTAATCAGGCATAAAATCCTATAGCTGGCTATATAGCCTGCATATTAATCAGCCATAAAATCCTATAGCTGGCTATATAGCCTGCATATTAATCAGGCATAAAATCCTATAGCTGGCTATATAGCCTGCATACAAATCAGGCATAAAATCCTATAGCTGGCTATATAGCCTGCATACAAATCAGCCATAAAATCCTATAGCTGGCTATATAGCCTGCATATTAATCAGCCATAAAATCCTATAGCTGGCTATATAGCCTGCATACACATCAGCCATAAAATCCTATAGCTGGCTATATAGCCTGCATATTAATCAGCCATAAAATCCTATAGCTGGCTATATAGCCTGCATATTAATCAGGCATAAAATCCTATAGCTGGCTATATAGCCTGCATATTAATCAGGCATAAAATCCTATAGCTGGCTATATAGCCTGCATACACATCAGCCATAAAATCCTATAGCTGGCTATATAGCCTGCATACAAATCAGCCATAAAATCCTATAGCTGGCTATATAGCCTGCATATTAATCAGGCATAAAATCCTATAGCTGGCTATATAGCCTGCATACAAATCAGCCATAAAATCCTATAGCTGGCTATATAGCCTGCATATTAATCAGGCATAAAATCCTATAGCTGGCTATATAGCCTGCATATTAATCAGCCATAAAATCCTATAGCTGGCTATATAGCCTGCATACAAATCAGCCATAAAATAATCAAAGTTCAAGCGGCGAAAGAATCTGTGGAAAATTTCAAAGTCAATTTCTCTTCATGCGGACTCGTCCTAAGCATCTTATAGAACACGTCTGTGATGTTTACTACACATTGGATAACCCCTTGTGGGTGCAAATGTCGTTTGAAAATTGCTTAATGCAGCCAAACCCTATAGCTGGCCACATAACCTGGATACAAATCAGCCATAAAATAATCAGAGTTGATATGCCGGAATTCGAAATTACATTTCCTTTGTATGTGGACTAGTCCTAAGCATCGTATAGAACAAATCTGTGAAGTTTTATTTGCATCGGATAACCCCTTGTGGGTGCAAATGTCGTTTGAAAAGGCTTAACGCAGCCATAACATATACCTGGCTATATAACCTACATACAAATCAGCATAAAAAATCTACGTTCAAACGGCGAAAAAATGCGGATAAAATTTGAGTGCTGATTTCCTTTTGCTGTGGTCTAGTTCTAAGCATCGCACAGAACAAATCTGTGAAGTTTTATTCAAATCTGACAACCCCTTGTGGGTGTAATTGTCGTTTGAAAAAAGCTTAACGCAGCCAAGAAACACAACCAGGATATATAACCTGCACGCAAATCAGCTATAAAATAGTCAAAGTTCAAACGCCGAAAAAATCTGGGAAAAATTTGAAACTCAATTTCTTTTTGACGTGGACTGGTCCTAAGCATCGTATAGAACAAATCTGTGGGTTTTTTTTAATCTAACAGCCCATTGTGGGTGGAAATGCGATTTGTAAAAAGCTTAACACAGCCAAGAAAGATAAAACTGGACCCATAAAATATTCTATGTTCAAACATGATAAAAGTATGGAAGAAATTATAAAATCAATATAATTTCGACGCAGACTAGTCCTAAGCATCGCATAGAATACATACCTTGTGGGTGCAGATGCCATTTTAAAAAGCTTAACCTGACGGGACGCCGACGCCAACGCCGACACCCTCTCCCAGAATCTCTTTTTTCAGCTTCGTAAAAAGGCGAGATAAAAACGACATACTTAGCTACCCTAGCGAAAACTAAATGAACCACTTTGTCAAAATAACTGTAACAAATTTAACGAAATTCTCCAAAAAATCGTCGACAACAAGAAAATAGTGGAAAAGCAATTTAAATATATATTTGCAAAACAAGATTCAAAACCACGAACATTTTATCTTCTTCCTAAAATCAATAAGTCTATTGAATCATGGTCAGACCCCCATGAGACCACCAGGGCGACCTTTCATTTTAGATGTGGTTTAGGATCATATCGGATCAGTGAATTTATCGACTACCATCTTCAGCCAATTGGGAATACTCATTTTAGCTTTCTGAAAAACACTGGTCTTTTTATCTCAGGTTTCTAAGATCTTGGTACCTCCAAATTTACTCCTGGTCACCCTCGATACAGATGCTATGTATACTAATAGTGACATCGAGCGGGGTTTAAATTCATTTCGAAGAGCATTCGCCGACTACCCTGACACCAACAGACCAGGCCGAAAAGTAATAGCCCTATTAGAACTTAGTTTAAAGGGCAATGATTTTGAATTCGCTGGTGAAATTTTTCAACAAATTTGTGGCTGTGCGATGGGCAAATGTTTTAGTCCATATTTCGCTAATATATATATATATATATATATATATATATATATATATATATATATATATATATATATATATATATATATATATATATATATATATATATATATATATATATAGCCGAGTGGGAAAAGGGCGCCCTTCAAAAGTGTCCAGATCAGCCGCTCATTTACCCGCAGGTGCATTGATGACATTTTTGTGATCTGGCAACACACAAAAGAAGCATTTACTGAATTCTTGGCAATTCAGAATAATCATGACCCGAATTTAAAACTGAAAGCTGAAATTAACGAGAAGTCTGTGGATTTCCTGGGTGTGACTTTATACAAAGGTATAACGTAAGAAACAACTGGCCACTGGCTTCCATCCACCCCATACTTTCAAAGGCCGTGTAAATTGCAAATAATCCGTTTTCATAGGAATTCGAGTGACAGGAAAAGATTGGTGTCATCATGTTCGACCATTTAGTCAAATCCCCCACCCCACCCACTCCCACCACCCCCTCCCCACACACACACCCATACCCGTGATTGTGAAATTATGTCAATTGAACTGTTACCTCCTTCAGATACAACAGAGGAATCTGACAAACAAAGGACACTTCAAGAATCGTTTTGGATTAAACAATTGGAAACATAATGGCCAAGGGGCATAAATTCTGGCCCGGGCCTATCTGATCAGCGTGAAATTAGGGCCTATCCCATTTACTCTCAGATGCAGTCGGAAAAATGTTGAAATTGCCAAAATCTTAAAAGACGAGTATCACAAATTACAGGACAATTTAAGACAACCCTTCAACAAATGTCCAGTAATTGTGTTTAAGAAAAATCCGAATCTACGTGACATCCACGTGCAACGGGATGGCAAGGGTCTGCAATATATCTTTCCTATTGTTGTTATCCTACTTCAATTACTCCTCGGCAACTTTAGGTTTCTGTCATCAAAACTATACATAGTAATATCCGGTTACGTGCTGTAAAATATTATCTCGAGCGCTCGAGATAGGATGTCGAGTGCTGGAGATAATTATGTCGAGCGCTCGAGATAATATTTTTTCGCAGACATAGCCTTTCAGGGCTTCCTAGGTAAGGCCTCTGAACTGTCTGAGGCCGGGACTGGTTTGGTGCGCAGGCAATGGCGAGAGCTCCCAAGAATAGAAAAACCAACACGCGCGCGCGCACACACACACACACACACACACACACACATACACACACACACACACACACACGTGCGCGCACGCACACACACACACACACACACACACACTCACACTCACACTCACACACACACACACACACACGTGCGCGCACGCACACACACACACACACACACACACTCACACTCACACTCACACTCACACACACACACACACACACACACACACACGTGCGCGCACACACACACACACTCACACACACACACACACACACACACACACACACACACGTGCGCGCACGCACACACACACACACACACACACGTGCGCGCACGCACACACACACACACACACACACACACACACACGTGCGCGCGCGCACACGGCACACTTGTAAACGTCTGGGTGTAATAATAAAATGAAATGACATTTCTTCATTGCCCTGTACGAAACACAAAACGATAACTGTGTTTTATATTTAATTGAATTCACTATTTATATTCCATTGAAGTGCACCGCCTTTCCCCGCCCTGCTTTGTCTTGATTTTGGCATCAACCAATCCAACACAGCGAGCGTGTACTGCAGGATATGATGGACGTACAGGCGCTGTCAATCAGTCGCTTATTTACTTTTATTAATCAATCATTGGCTAGTTTGATAGTTGTGTAAGAGGTGGGCTCTTAGTACGCGTTAGATTTATCAAATCTGTTGACTATATATGAGAAAATCGTTGAATTAATAGTATTCAATTAATAGTCTTCAATCACCGTAAGTGGATATATAAATCTCATTATATGCAGACGATACTTTTTGTAACTCTCATAAAGCAATTAAACGTCTGCATTTTTGTCTTCTTATTTCGGTAAAGCTTCAGGTTCGAAATTAAATTTGAGTAAATCAAAAGGCCTGGCACTTGGTAAATGGAAGTCCTCGGCAGACCATGCCTTCGACATGTCATGGCCTGATGGACCAATTAAAATCTTGGTCATGTTTTTCGGGAATGATGCAACTTGGGAAACTAATTTTGCACCGATTTTAAAGAAATTTGATACTTGTTTAAATTTATGAAAATCCCATGATTTATCTATTTTTGGTCGGGGCACTGCAGTCAAAACTTATGCACTTGCAAAATTATGGTACATTGCTTCACATACGGGACTACATGCCCATTATGTCAAATTATTTACAAAATGTGTGTTTTCTTTTATTTGGGGTTCTCCACGATGGGAGTCAATCAAGAGAGAGAGAGAGAGAGAGAGAGAGAGAGAGAGAGAGAGAGAGAGAGAGAGAGAGAGAGAGAGAGAGGGGCGTTATATTTACCTACTTCTAAGGGTGGTCTGAATATTATGGATATTGAACTAAAATTGAAATCTTTCTACTTAGTCCATATACAGTGTGTTATCAATATCCGTGATGTTACTTGGGTTCATTTCGCTGTGTAATGGATTGGTATGTCTTTAAGACAGCATAATGCTAGACTGGCTTCTACTTCGTTGTTACATAGTTTCGATAGATCATCTTTTTATAACAAATGTCAGTTTCAGTTTCAGTTTTCTTTATTTCACTCAGTCCGTTATTAAACGGAATATGAGGGTACATAAATCAATAAACATGTGACGGTAGAGATCTGTATACATGAGAGTACTGCAATTATTATTATTATTATTATTATTATTATTATTATTATTATTATTATTATTATTATTATTATCATGATTATGATGATGTTGATGCCGCCGCTTAAGGAGTAGCAGTAGCAGTAGCAATAGCAATAGCAGCAGCAGTAGCTATAGCAGTAGCAGTTGTTGTTGTTGGTGTTGTTGTTGTTGTTTTTGTTGTTGTTTTTGTTGTTGTCGTTGATAACATATTTATTGATGTTGTTGTTGTTGTTCTTGTTGATGATGTTGTTGTTGTTGTTGTTGTTGTTGTTGTTGTTGTTGTTCTGTTGCTTTTTGTTTTGAAAATCGTAAGTATTTACACATCCTGCTTAGTATCGGTCTATTTATTACATATTGCGAATAGACCTTTGGTTTTTTCAAATGTATTCTCCCTTATATAATAATGAGGTATATATCGGTGTCTTTCTCTCACATATTTCTGACAGTGGAAGAGAAAATGGATTTCATCTTCTATAACATTGCATATACTACAGAGGCGCTCATTGCGTTCTATTCCGATCCATCTCTTTGTCTCAATATCGAGTTGGTGATTTAGCGTACGAAAGTGGCAGAATGTTATGGCGTCCCGGTATGGGAGTAGCCTAATTTTAGGTATTTCTCGGGCTCAAAATTCGATTTAATTTGTTTATAAAACGTCAGTCGCGATGATTCGGCTAATGTTCTAGACCATTTTTCTATATATTGTTGTTCTAAAATGTGTTTGGTTTGTTTTATTAATTGTTTAGTATTTATTTGCTCTGTCTCAAATAAACTTAGTTGACCTGTGCTCTCCAGAAGATTTGATAGTTTCAACCCATTTAAACCGTTTATTTTGTTTTGTCATGTAATCCGTTGCTAAAAAGTATAAGATGGATGATAGTTTGCCGTAACCCATATTTACAAGTCCCGCCCAGAAGCGAATCATATTGCATTTAATTGTAATTTCCAGTGGAAAAATACCAAATTCCCCATAGATCATTACGTTTGGAGTGCTTTGTTTTATATGAAGTAAATTTTTTAAAAACTTTAATTCACACGTTTCTATACACCTGTGCAAAAGTTAAGCACCAGCAAAAACAATAGAACGTAGAAACATGATGGTACAACTAGGCTGCCATACTTTTTGTCCCCGCGTTAGCTGACATAATTCCAAGTACGAAATGCACATGCATGCATGACTTCACGCCGCTTGATGTCCGTGCGTGGAGGGAAACAGCACACGTGTTCAGTTATGTAAAAGTCCAGTTTGAGGTGTAGAACATTACATACAGATTTAGGCGACAAGATTAGGAATTTTGTGTTCATGACCGTGGTTTATTTGTACAGAGAGAATTAGCTCTTGATTGTGAACCGCTATGGCAAGATGAAGGTTAAGTGATCGTGTGAAATGGCAAATCATAGGCATGCATACCACTGGTATGTCATGCAGAGAGATTGGCAGACAGCTGAACATTAACCATACTGTAATCAGTCGTTTGATTGCAAAACATGGGCAAACTAACGAGGTGAAGGACAGGCCTAGATCTGGAAGACCGAAGAAGACTACTGCCCGTGATGATCGAGCCCTAGTACGCCTTGTTAGGAGATCTCCATTCACCAACAGCAGAGTGCTCAGCCAGCAATGGGAAACGCGCAATAGAGTGTCAATGTCTACCGTCAAAAGGAGACTGTATGCTGCTGGCATGAAAGCTAGGAGACCTGTCAGACGTCCTCTCCTCACTGCACACCACAAAGAGGAGCGTCTGAGGTGGTGCAACGAAAGAAGACACTGGAACATGAGATCCTGGAGACGGGTACACTGGTCCGATGAAAGTCGGTTCCTGCTTCATGCCACAGATGGTCGAACTCGTGTATGGAGGTCCAGACGCACGGCGTACGACCAACGTAACATCATGGAAGAAGTTCCATTTGGTGGAGGTTCCGTTATGATATTTGGGTGCATCTCATTTGATTGTAAGCTGGATCTGTTGACTGTACCTGGAACACTAAATGGACAAAGATATCAAGATTCCATACTGGATAGAGTTGTGGTCCCTCATTTTGTAAATCATGCACCTGGAACCCACCCTATATTCATGGATGACAACGCCCGACCACATCGTGCTAGAGCTGTGCATGAATACCTCCGCCAGAATGCCATCGAAACCCTACCATGGCCAGCAAGGAGCCCTGACATGAACCCTATTGAGCATATCTGGGACATTCTGGGAAACATGGTGAGAAGGAGGGATCCTCCTGTGCAGAACCTACAGGAATTAACAGACGCACTCCATCTTGAATGGCAACGAATACCACAATGGCGTATCAGTCGGTTGGTGACCAGCATGAGACGTCGTGTCCAGGCCGTCATCCAGGCACAAGGTGGATATACCCGGTATTAATAATGACAGTCTCAAACTCGTGCACAGATGTTAAACTTCGTTTTCAGACACCATTAATGACAATCTAGCCACGTGTGTCAACTGTAGGGCAATAGTTGTCAGTTGTGTCAACGTAACCATATTCAGGCCTCGTTTTCAAGTTCAAACAAAAACATACAGTGTTTCCCCACCATCATAATCAGCATTCCTCTAGTTGCATTATTACCTCTTGCACTAAGATGGATGGGTACATAAATGTTTATGCTATTGCTTTCTTCATAGCACATGAATATACCCTCGCATGTGCGTAAAAATAGGGTGGTGCTTAACTTTTGCACAGGTGTATATATGGGCATAATTTTCAAAACCCCAGATTTCTGAACCGTAAAGTAGAATAGGTGATATCATTGTGTCGAATAATACAGCTACCAAGTCGATCGGGATGTCGTGCTCTCTAGTCTTCTTTAGTAGAGAATATATATAGCATAATTGTGTCTTGTTTTACATTTCTTGCTTTACAGCTTGTGAATGTTTCATTGGCTTTAAAGAGAATTCCCAGATAAAGATACTCACTGACTACTTCAAGCTCCTGAGCTCCAATATAAAAGGTTTGGTTTGAGTTTGTCTTGCGTTTAGAGAAAATCATTGTTTTTGTCTTGCTGTAATTTATTTTAAGTTTCCATTCATCACAGTAATTTTAGAAGACGTTTAGAGCACTTTGTAAGCCATCCGGAGTCTCTGCCATTAAAACTGTATCATCAGCATATAATAGGACTATAAGATATAAAAATAAATGCAAATGTTCTTCTGCTAGATTATTCATTGATAGAACCCCACGTATATTATTCAGATTAAAAAATTCTTCCATGTCATTAAAAAATATAGCAAATAGAAATGGAGAGGCTTTCCCCGGCCTAACACCTATATTACACATAAAATATTCAGATTTTTGCTTGTTGTAGCTAACGAAGGATTTTATATTTTGATACATATTATATATACACCTGTGCAAAAGTTAAGCACCAGCAAAAACAATAGAACGTAGAAACATGATGGTACAACTAGGCTGCCATACTTTTTGTCCCCGCGTTAGCTGACATAATTCCAAGCACGAAATGCACATGCATGCATGACTTCACGCCGCTTGATGTCCGTGCGTGGCGGGAAACAGCACACGTGTTCAGTTATGTAAAAGTCCAGTTTGAGGTGTAGAACATTACATACAGATTTAGGCGACAAGATTAGGAATTTTGTGTTCATGACCGTGGTTTATTTGTACAGAGAGAATTAGCTCTTGATTGTGAACCGCTATGGCAAGACGAAGGTTAAGTGATGGTGTGAAATGGCAAATCATAGGCATGCATACCACTGGTATGTCATGCAGAGAGATTGGCAGACAGCTGAACATTAACCATACTGTAATCAGTCGTTTGATTGCAAAACATGGGCAAACTAACGAGGTGAAGGACAGGCCTAGATCTGGAAGACCGAAGAAGACTACTGCCCGTGATGATCGAGCCCTAGTACGCCTTGTTAGGAGATCTCCATTCACCAACAGCAGAGTGCTCAGCCAGCAATGGGAAACGCGCAATAGAGTGTCAATGTCTACCGTCAAAAGGAGACTGTATGCTGCTGGCATGAAAGCTAGGAGACCTGTCAGACGTCCTCTCCTCACTGCACACCACAAAGCGGAGCGTCTGAGGTGGTGCAACGAAAGAAGACACTGGAACATGAGATCCTGGAGACGGGTACACTGGTCCGATGAAAGTCGGTTCCTGCTTCATGCCACAGATGGTCGAACTCGTGTATGGAGGTCCAGACGCACGGCGTACGACCAACGTAACATCATGGAAGAAGTTCCATTTGGTGGAGGTTCCGTTATGATATGGGGGTGCATCTCATTTGATTGTAAGCTGGATCTGTTGACTGTACCTGGAACACTAAATGGACAAAGATATCAAGATTCCATACTGGATAGAGTTGTGGTCCCTCATTTTGTAAATCATGCACCTGGAACCCACCCTATATTCATGGATGACAACGCCCGACCACATCGTGCTAGAGCTGTGCATGAATACCTCCGCCAGAATGCCATCGAAACCCTACCATGGCCAGCAAGGAGCCCTGACATGAACCCTATTGAGCATATCTGGGACATTCTGGGAAACATGGTGAGAAGGAGGGATCCTCCTGTGCAGAACCTACAGGAATTAACAGACGCACTCCATCTTGAATGGCAACGAATACCACAATGGCGTATCAGTCGGTTGGTGACCAGCATGAGACGTCGTGTCCAGGCCGTCATCCAGGCACAAGGTGGATATACCCGGTATTAATAATGACAGTCTCAAACTCGTGCACAGATGTTAAACTTCGTTTTCAGACACCATTAATGACAACCTAGCC
The DNA here is from genome assembly GCA_034401795.1 of Chaetoderma sp. LZ-2023a. NCBI lineage: Eukaryota > Metazoa > Mollusca > Caudofoveata > Chaetodermatida > Chaetodermatidae > Chaetoderma > Chaetoderma sp. LZ-2023a. The sequence continues at coordinate 91,852,218 of CM067375.1, forward strand.
ACGTGTGTCAACTGTAGGGCAATAGTTGTCAGTTGTGTCAACGTAACCATATTCAGGCCTCGTTTTCAAGTTCAAACAAAAACATACAGTGTTTCCCCACCATCATAATCAGCATTCCTCTAGTTGCATTATTACCTCTTGCACTAAGATGAATGGGTACATAAATGTTTATGCTATTGCTTTCTTCATAGCACATGAATATACCCTCGCATGTGCGTAAAAATAGGGTGGTGCATAACTTTTGCACAGGTGTATATGAGATTAAAACACTTTCCAGATATATTAGATTTTAAAAGCTTTCTCCAAAGGCCCGCCCGCCAGACCGTGTCAAAGGCTTGTTTAAAATCAATAAAACACCAAAATAATTTTTTTCCTTTGTGCTTGTAGCAATTCTGTGATTAAATAAAGTGAAAAGATATTGTCAATTGTGGATCGGTTTTTTCTAAAGCCTGTTTGCGATTCTGATATAATGTCGTGTGTCTCTGCGAAATTCTTCAATCTGTCATTTAAAATTGATGTGAATAATTTCCCAAGGCAGCTTAGTAAGGTAATCGGGCGGTAATTTGCTGGATCAGAGGGTTCACCTTTGTTTTTATAAATTGGGATAATTTTTCCAATTAGCCAATCCTCAGGTACCTTGCCATGATCGAAAATTATGTTAAATAGTTTTTCATAAATTGGTAGCATAATATCGGCTGTAGATTTTATATACTCATTATAAACATTATCCTCGCCAGCTGCTTTGTTATGTGCTAGTTTAGCGATTTTGTCAAGAATTTCACTCCGAGTTATTGGTTTATCTAATTCTGGGCAGTCTAATATGTCTGAATCTAAAATTACATTTAGTTCTCCATTGTGTACACCCTGGTTTACAGATTGAAAGTGAAGTAATAGTTTCTCCAGTTCTATTTTAACGTGTTCGTCGTTTTTCTGCGATTTGTTGTTCAAGATTTTCCAGAATGCTTTCGTGTCCCATTTTTGCAGTTCTCGTAGTTTGTTGTGAAGTTTAAAGCGAGCATTTTGTGAATGTATTCGATTTTTTTTTCCTGTATGCTTTACTTGCACTTATCAAGTGTAGTTTGTTTTGTTCGGTTTTGTGTATATTAATAGGCTTTCTTACTATTATGATATGATTCTCTTGCTTCCGCACACTCTCTTCCAAACCAAGTTTTATTGTTTTTCCGCTGCCTTCCTTGGTAAACCTTTTTCTGTCCAAATGTTTCTTCTGCGCTCGCCAAAAATAGATTTACAATTAATTTGTTTACATTATTTAAGTTTTGCTGAAAATCCCCATTTTCTATTTCTATTAACCACTGCTTAATGTGATTAATGCTTTCAGTGTTAAGGCTTGCAATGAAGATGTCTTATCGCTTTTGTATTATTATTATTGTTACTATCACTATCATCATCATCATTATTATTATTATTATTATTATTATTATTATTATTATTATTATTATCATTATCATTATTATTAATCTTTAAAATCACTGCGCAATGTATGTCTGAAAGAAGTGGATCGAAGTCATTGACCGCAAAATCACGGATGATTTCAATAAAATTGGTATTTCCGATAGCATAATCGAGTAGACTATTATGTGTCGTTGTTGCCCTTCCTATTAATTTATCTTTCCCTACTCTCCCGTTAATGATGAACAGATTAAAAATTTTACAAAACTGAATCAGCTTTCTTCCGTTATTGTTGATTCTACCTTGACATTGGCTTCTTCTTTCCTTGTGTATGCCCAATTTTAACAGTTGCAGCAATTCGACATTGTGAGCATAGTCTATACCGAAGGGGTCGCGAGTAAAATCGTCAAACTCTGAGTAATCACGCTCAGTGCCAGATTTAGCATTAAAGTCTCCTATTAGCCCAATCGTTTTGAATCTTCTACTGAAATTCTGAATGGCATGCTGTATTTTGTCGAATTCTTCGTTGGTGTGATAACGAGAGGATTCGGGCGGTATATAAACGAACCCCAATAGGATATCCTCGCCATGCTTGGTTATGTCTTTGCTAATAGATACCCACAGTACTGCGTTGTGTTCTACGTCACAGTTTACTTTTTGGATATATTTTTCAAATTTTTTATTTTATTAGAAACCCAATCCCCCCACCAGAGTTTAAGTTTCTAGTTCGTAGGTTTGTCAGTAAAAGATAGCTGTCTATAGCAACATGATCTAGCTCGCATATTTTTAATTCATTAATACCAGTTATGTCATGTGCATTTATAAAACTGAGAAATGCAGGGATCTTAATCTTTGATCTAATCCCGCAGACATTTATACATGCGATATGCAAGAAGTCACCTCTACTGCGTTTGCAGTTATCACTGTATGCAATTTCAATATTATCATCG